>CM035163.1:18072639-18672639 GCA_020205615.1 Panax quinquefolius
TAAATTATCATTAGCCTTCAACATAAGGTTAAACCGATAAAATATAATGTAGACAACCGGCTTTTAATCAAGTAGCAGTTTAATAAAGTAATCCATTAAAAGAGCCAAGAGAGAATAAAGTCTACTATCTTTAGGTTTTAAAAGGTTTTCATCAATTTTTATCACGAGACTCAAATTAATAAATAAACCACCACATTTAATCATCCTCATTACTGGCCAAGGATTTTCATCAAATTATCAATGGTCACGACTATACCGAATCACCCCTCGGTCATAATCATACCAAAAACTATCCATCACCGCATTATGTGCCACATCGAGGACTTTTTCACATCATTTATATCAAGTCACGATTATAACCGAATGATCCTCTCGTCATAATCATACTAAGTTCATCTACGCACGTAAGCCAAAAGATAACATAATATAATATTTAGGATGATGACAATGACATAATAATTCAATAAAACAAGTTCAAGAATTATTTAATCCATGAATTATTAACGCCCAAATTGTCAACACGACATCGCTTTCAGAAAGAAAATTCAAGAATGATCGTAAGATTATTTCCATGAAAAAGATATCGACGAAACGCAAATATCAAGGATATTCTACTAATTTCATTGGAGTATAAGTCAAAGTTTTAATCAACCTTGGTATAATAAAGAATGGAATAACAAAAGAAATCACCACGCACGCAAGATTGACGATGACAAGTTATTCCAAATGTATTAATAATAATCTGAACCAGTCAGTGAAATTCACAACCGATGTGATGTTCCAATGTAATAATAAAGATGGAACTGCATCCTGTAAAACACATGCATAGATATTCCAATGTAACGATAAAGATTTTAACCGTGTCCTGCAGAAACACATGCATGTGATGTTCCAACAGTATTAATAAAAATCTAACCAGTCCTGTAAAACATGCATGTGATGTTCCAATGTAATAAAGTAAGAATGTCACCAAGTATAGGTAAACCACAGACAAAAGTTATTCCAACAATGTAAATAAACAATGGAATAAATATGATTTCACCAAGTATAGTAGGTACGCAGATACATAAAAGTATGATAGTAGTATGCCACTTTTACAAAAGTTATTCCAATGTAACGATAATGAATGGAATAATCAAGTTCTCTCAAGAAGAAAGAATAACACCTCACCGTGAAAAGAACTCAATATAGAAAGTAAGAAGTAAAGTAATACTCTTCTTCTTTCTATAACTTTCTCTATAGCTTTCTCATAATTTCTCTCTAGCTTCAATGAATTGCAAGAAAAATAAATGGGCAAGGAACGAGCTTCTATTTATAAGAAAATGGAATGCATAAGAATTCAATCCATTGAACTATCCAGTATTCGATTTACTTTAATCGACTATCCATATTTAAAGAAAAATCTTTTAAATAAAATATAATATATTCTATTTATATAAAAACATTTTACTACGCAAACACTATGCAATACTACGCAAAACACTACTAAAAAATACTACGCAACACTATGCATAATAAAATATAATATATTCTATTTATGTAATAAACTTTAATAAAGTATTCTATTTTATATAAAGATGTTTCGCTTTTATTACGTTAATAATATGTAATAAAACAAAACGCCATTATCGCTATAATAATTCATATTATTAATCGACAATAATGAATCAAACCGAAGTTTGACTTTCACATAAAGATCAATAATCAATACCGCGCTACTACGCAACCACACTTATTATCAGTATTTTTACTACCGAAAGTAGTTCAACAAGAACTACTCAGAAAACTTCCCACTGCTATTTAAATAAAATATTTTTTATCGCTTTCAATCCGACAATAATCTCGTAGGGTCCACCAATGATTGAAATTAGTCAGATTTAATATTCCCTCGCTAAACCTAATATTCCCACCAATCGAATATAATATAATATAACCACTGTGACATTTTGCAAAAATTTATAAATACTACCCACAACTATAATATTATCTCAAATTCACACCATAATATTAAAAATTATTTCATAAAATTTAAATCTTTATCGATAAAATCTGGGGTCTCACAATCTCCTCCTTACGGAATTTCGCCTTTCAAATTAGTGGTACGATTCTGTATGATAAAGAGATTTAGGATACCTCAATACCTTTTATCGCTTAAAACATTAAATTCATTTTGCAATCCTACCAAAGATATTCATTAACAATTCATCTTCGCACTACAGCCAAAGATATACAAATCAGAAAACCAATAATAATCGAGACTCAACTTTTAATAAGATCACAAACCATGAATTATCCACGCACCATCTCTGCTAAGGATATTCGTTTTCAATTACTACATGATTATACCAACAACTCAAGGTCATAATCATACCAAGTCCATCTATGCACGTAGTTTCACGCATTTACTTTCAACGCATCCATGAATTAATATTTCATCAGCCGAGACTCACCAATAATTAATCCACATCATCGAATCATCCCCGCACTACGTGCCAAGGATATTCATTAAGATTCACGCACCACAAATTATCCATGCACTACGCCAAAGATAATCAGGTGTTTTCAATTACTACTATGATTATACCTAACAATCCTCGGTCATAATCATACCAAGTCCATCTATGCACGTAGTTTCACGATGACTTTGAACGCATCCATGAATTAATATTTCATTGCCGAGACTCACCAATAATTAATCCACATCATCGAATCATCCCCCGCACTACGTGCCAAGGATATTCACAAGATCACGACCATAATTATCCACGCACTACTACCAAAGATAATTAGTGTTTTTTAAAGATATTCCGAATTTCATTACATCATTAAGTCCATCTATGCAACGTATCGATGACTTTTCATCCATGAATTAATATCATCACCAATAAGCCCATCATATCATCCCCCTTGCTACTAGATATTCATTAAGATTAACAAATTATCCATGATTATGCCAAAGATAATCGCGGTATCATAATAATACCACAAATTATCCATCTACGCCTAAAAGATAATTGTGTATCCACGTATTTACTTTCAACATAATCATAAAGTATCTACGATACGTATACCAGATCATCGAGGATAAAACATCCAAGGATAATGATAAAGAATCAATCAAAGAGATAAAGGATAAATATTAAACATTTATAATATAATTTATCCAGATTCAAGAATATCCCCATGTTTTCAATCACTTAATAATCTCACAATCTAATATCATTAATATTATAACAATATTTTAATCACTTAAATTTATAAACAATTTATCTCAATTGTTTACGCTTTACCATATAATGCATTTAATCATTCAAAATGTCATACTCATAAAATATCATCACCAATTATCAAATCCTCATCAAAAAAAAATATGATATATTCTATATAGGATTCTCTCAAAGCCATAAAATCCTTATTTTCAACTTTCATATTTCACATAACATATTTAACTCATATGTTCAGAATTAAACTATTTTCATGAAAAATACCAAATCGGCCCCAAAAATATTTCTTTTTCCGGGATTTAGTATAATATAGTCCCATAATGAAAATATATTTTCTCTTAATTTTAAAATTCATTTACTATTTTTAAAAATCAATTTCTAATTAATTCCTTAAGAAATTAGCTACCTCAAGTTTAACTCCAAAATTAGCTACCTCAATATAGGATTATCGCCATCCCATCAGACATTGTCCCCGATTATTTATCCATGGAGAATCAATACTCGTGGTGCTCCATTGCTATTCTCAACATTCTCTGATGCCATTTTCAAACACCGCCACAAAATAAGGGTTAATTGATACTAAATATATTATCACTATACTCAATTCCACCAATCAAATACCAAATAAACTTAGGTAGCTAATTTCTTAAGGAATTAATTAGAAATTAATTTTTAAAAATAGTAAATGAATTTTAAAAATTCGAGAAAAATATATTTTCATTATGGGACTATATTATGCTAAATCCCTTAAAAGAAATATTTTGGGACCGATTTGGTATTTTCATGAAAATAGTTTAGTTATTTAACATACATATGAGTTAAATATGTTATGTGAAGTAACAAAGTTGAAAATAGGATTTTATGGCCAGAGAATCCTATATAGAGTATATGCATATTTTCGAGGATTTGATAATTGGTAATGATATCTTACGAAAGTATGGCATTTTGAATGATTAAATGCATTATATGGTAAAGCGTAAACAATTGAGATAAATTGTTTATAAATTTAAGAAGTGATTAAAATATTGGTATAATATTAATGATATTAGATTATTAGATTATTAAGTTGATTGATAACATGGGATATTCTTCAATCCTCGGATAAATTATATTATAAATGTTTAATATTTATCCTTTATCTTATTTGATCGATTCTTTATATCATTATCCTCATGTTTATATTTTTTTTAAAGTCATCTCGTGGCGTAGAAAGATAGATGGACTTGGTATGATTATGACTGTGGATCATTCTAAGATAATCATAATCAGAATTGAAAACACAATTATCTTCGCCGTAAGTGTATGGATAATTTGTGGTCGTGATACTAATGAATATCCTTACTCAGAAAGTGGGAGGATGATTCGACGATGTGGATTAATTATTGAGCTAAGTCTCAAAGAATGAAATATTAATTCATGGATGTGTTCAAAGTCATCTCGTGGCTTACGTGCATAGATGGACTTGGTATGATTACCATCAGGATCATTCTGCAGATAATCATAACCAGAATTGAAAACACAATTATCTTTGGTAGTAGTGTATGGATAATTTGTGGTCGTGATACTAATGAATATCCTTAACAGTAGTGCGTGGGATGATTCGACGATGTGGATTAATTATCGAAATGAGTCTCAAAGAATGAAATATTAATTCATGGATGTGTTCAAAGTCATCCGTGGATTACGTGTATAGATGGACTTGGTATGATTATGACCAGGATCATTCGGTATAATCATAATCAGTAATTGAAAAACACAATTATCTTTAAGTCAGTAGTGCATGGATAATTTGTGGTCGTGATACTAATAAATACACGATTATCTTTGGTCAGTAATGTATTGGATAATTTGTGGTCGTGATACTAATGAATATCCTCGGCCCGTAGTGCGGCAGGATGATTCGATGATATGGATTAATTATCGAAATGAGTCTCAAAGAATGAAATATAAATTCATTGATGTGGTAAAAGTCATCTTTCGTCAGTAGTGCATCGACAGATTTGGTATGATTATGACTACCGATTATTCTAAGATAATCATGACGATCAGAATTGAAAAAACACGAATATCCTTAGCCAAGAAAGGTACGGAAAATTCATGGTCAGGATACTATTGTCGAGTCTCAAAGATTATTGGTTTTACAGCTTGTATATCTCTGGCCCAGTAGCAAAGATGAATAGTTAATGAATATCTTCGGATCATAAGATGAATTTAATATTTTTTAAACGATAAAGGTATTCAAGGTATCCTCATCTCTTTATCATACTGTACGCACTCCTAATTTCGAGGGCAAAATTCCATAAGGAGAGGAGATTGTGGAGACCCCCAGATTTTATCAATAAAGATTTAAATTTAGTCTAAATAATTTTAATATTATAGTGTGAATTTGAGATAATATTATAGTTGTGGGTAGTATTTATAAATTTTGCAAAAGTATGCAAGTGGTTATATTATATTCGATTGGCTCAGGGAATATTAGGTTTAGCAGGAATATTCGCATAACTATTTCAATCATTGGTGGACCCCACAATGTAATTATCATCGGATCGAGAAAACGACATAAAAATATTTTATTTAAATAACTACGGAAGTTTTACGAAGTGGTTATTGTTGAACTACCTTAGTAAAAGTAGAAAAGAATACGTGTGGTTATTATAAGTAGATACCGTTATTGATTATCGACGCTTATGTGAGAAGTCACTCGGTTTGATTCCATTATCACGATTAATAATATGAATTATTATAGCGATAATGACGCTTTTATTTTATTCAGATTATTAACGTAATAAAATGTAAACATCTTTTTATATAAAATAATACTTTATTAAAGTTATTCTATAAATAGAATATATTATATTTTATTACGATATAGTGTTGCATAGTATTTTGTGCATAGTGTTTTGTGATAGTATTGCGTAGTGTTTGCATAGTAAAATGTTTTTATATAAATAGAATATATTATATTTTATTTAAAAGATTTTTCTTTAAATATGGACCAGTCGATTAAAGTAAATCAAACTGACCGTTCATGGATTAGTTACTTATGCATTCCATTTTCCTATAAATAGAAACTCATTCCTTCATTATTTTCTTATTTAATTCATTGAAACTCTGTAAAGAGAAATTATAGAGAAGTATATAGAGAAAGTTATAGAAAAAGAAGAGTATTTCGCTACTTCACTACTTCTATATTCAGTTCTTTTACTAGAAGGGTGTTATTCTTTCTTCTTCAAGAGAACTTCATTATTCCATTCACTATTATTACATTGGAATAACCCGTAAAAGTGGCATACCCTATACATAACCTCAGATACGTGGAATACCCTATACTTGGTGAAATCCTTATGTTATTCCATTGCTTATTATTCTCATTTGAATAACTCAGATACGCAGTTTACCCTATACTTGGTGACATTCTTCTATTATTCTCGTTGGAACATCCCGCCTTCGTGTGTTTTACAGGATTCGGTTCTCGCTTTTTATTCGCTTGGAACATCCCTGCATGTGTGTTTTACACCGACGGGTTCCGCCTTTATCATTCTCATTGAATATCCTATTCGTGTGTTTTACACCGGATCTGGTTCCATCTTTATTATTCTCGTTGGAACATCCTCGCTTGTGAATTTCACCGACCGGTTCCGTTATTATTATTCTCGTTGAATAACCTCGCCTATGCGCGGCAGTACCAGACGCATGGTGATTTCTTTTGTTATTCCATTCTTTATTATACCCGGTTGGTTAAAACTTTGACTTTATACTCCATGAAATTAGTAGAATATCCTCGATATTTCGTTTCATCCGAAGATCTTTCATGGAAATATTCTTCCGATCATTCTTGAATTTTACTCACGAAACAAAGATCATGTTGATAATTTGGACGTTAATAATTCATGGATTAAATAATTCTTGAACTTGTTTTATTGAATTATTATGTCATTGTCATAATCCTCATGTTATATTATGTTATCTTTGGTTTACTCAAGATAGATGAACTTAGTATGATTATGACCGTGGATCATTCTAAGATAATCACGACTTGATATAAATGATGTGACAAAAGTTCTCAAAGTGGCTGTAATGCGGTGATGGATAGTTTTGGTATGATTATGACCGGGGTGATTCTAAGATAATCATGACCATCGATAATTTGATGAAAATTCTCGACCGTGTAGTACGTGGATGATTAGATGTGGTGGTTTATTTATTGTCGAGTCTCAAATGATAAAAATTGATGAAAACCTTTTAAAACCTAAAAGATAGTAGAATTTTATTCTCTACTTGACTCTTTTAATATATTGCTTATTCACCGCAGCTTAAACCGGTTGTTTATCAGATTTTATCGATTTAACATCGTCAAGGCTAATGATAATTTATTCGCATTATCTTAGTCATAATATTTTTTATCGGGCTAGTTGAGCTCACCCTTTCTTTTCACCGTTTCTTCGTGAAATGAGAACATAAATTTGGGGACGACAGTGGAGAACGTAAGTAATGGTCCAGAAGGATAAGATTAGTAGTCCTCACTATTCCGTGAAATAAGTGTGATAATAGTCAGAATGAGGACTCATTTTGAGTTTGTATAATATCTAGTAGACAAAATTTGTATTCAAACTCACAGCTTTACGTCAGATTGTACACTTTACGCTTATATTAGTAAGTTGTATTTGAATTTTACGTATATGTAAGTGGCGACCCAAGATGGGTGACGATACCTAATTTTAAAGCGCCACATGTATAATATATCCAAAAATTACAACAATCCAACGGGCACGGATTAAATATTATAACTCACACAATAAAGTCGTAATAACACCAATTTGATCTTTTAATACCTCCAATCCGATAAAATACAAATAAAATATCTCAAAGATTAATTCCTTCATTAATAACCACATAAATAAATCCATCATTTATATTCATATAAAATAAATATTTCCTTATCATATGAATTAATAATTAATTATTCACAAATAATATTACGTAATCACATTTATGACAACCAGTATGTTCCTGTGAAAGAGGGCTTTCCAATAAGGATCTCTCCTCATCGGGCGCAAGCAATTAGGTGACCAAACCTCTCTCAGATGCGAGAACTTTCTGTACATTGCGCCAATAATGTTATCTAATAATATTATTCAAATAATATGAATTATTGATCCGATAATGGGAAATATCTTTGTGCAAATGACAATTATTGAAACAAAGAATAATATAAAATACCAAGGCAAAGAATTATTGAATCAATAAAATAAAATAGCGAATAACAAGAATCATCGTAACAATTATCGAGAGTAAAGGCCTTCACGTAAGGATCAATAATTCAACAACATCGCAATACCGTGCGCCATCGCAACCACGCCAGACATCAGATTTTAACCCACCGGGTATTCCAACGGCCTTAATTCAGAATAACTACGCAAGTTATTTATAACCACCCAAACTTTGTCGTTTTCTTCATCCGACAGCTTATCCGTTATGGGCCCACACACGGGTCGCTACATGGTCATTGCATTTAATATTCCCCGACAAAGATTTAATATTCCATTTACCAAACGTAATATTCCCGACAACAATGAATATTTTATAACCACTTGCTTATTTTGAAATATTTGCATATTTAACCCTTTAACTATCCACATTAATCAAATCAACCCTTACTATTTCAAAATAATAAATAAAGGAAATTCCTTTTATTTAAAAAATTTTTGGTCTTACAATTATCGTTAGCCTTCAACAAAGATTAAACCGATACAATATAACAAACATCAAGTTTAACTACAATTGAACAAGCAATCCATTAAAAGAGTCAAGAGAGAATAAAATCTACTATCTTTTATAATTTAAAAGGTTTTTCATCACTTTTATCACGGGACTCAAATTTTAATAAATAATCCACATCATCCCCGTGACTACTACCAAGGATATTCATTAAGATTACAACCACAAATTATCCACGCACTACGGGGCCAAGGATATTCGTATTCATCAATGGTCACGATCACGCCAACAATCATTCATCAATGCACTACGGCCAATGAGGACTTTTACCACATCATTTGTAATATTACTACCATGATTATACCAATTAATCCTCGGTCATAATCATACCAAGTTCATCTATTCACCACAGCCATGGATGATTTTCAACATAATATAAACATGAGGATGATGACAATGATATAAGAATTCAATAAAACAAGTTCAAGAATTAATTTTTCCAGGAACTAATAACGCCCAAATTGTCAACACGATACTTTTTTATAGAGTAAAATTCAAGAATGCTCGTAAGAATATTTCCATGAAAAGATCTTTGGACGAAGCTTAAATATCAAGGATATTCCACTAATTTCATGGAGTATAGAAGTCAAAACTTTAACCAACCGAAAGTATAATAAAGAATGGAATAACAAAATAAATCACCATGCATGCGATAAACCGCACGCATATGTGTTATTCCAATGTAATAATAAATAACGGAACCAGTCGAGAAATTGCGACCGCAACGGGATATTCCAAATGTAATAATAAAGAATGGACTAACAATGTAAATCACCACGCATGCTATGTAATCGCATGCATAAAAGTTATTCCAATGTAATAATAATTAATGGAACTGTGTCAAAGCGTAATACGACCGGCTGCGGATATTCCAATGTATAATAAATAACTGAACTCAGTCACGCGTAAACGCATTGCAGACGGGATGTTCCAAATGTAATAATAAAGAATGGAATAACAAAAGAATTTCACCACGTATGCAGATTGCAGCATGTATGTGTTATTCCAATATAATGATAAAGAATAGAATAACAAAAGAATTTCACCAAGTATAGGTAACTCGCGTGATACGATTTATTTCAACGTAATAATAAAGAATGGAATAATGTAAGTTCTTTTCATGAATACTAAAGAAATAATACCACTACGAAGACAAACAAATAATATCCCTTACCTTAGAAGAAACCGGATATAGGAGTAGTGAAGTAAATATACTTTTTTCTCTCTATAGTTTCTCTCTGTAGTTTCAAAGTGAATTCGTAAGAAATAATGAAAGAATGAGCTTCTATTTATAGGAGAATGGGTGATTAAGAATTAATTCATTAACTATTCAAATTGATTTACTTTTAAATGGACTATCTATATCGATTTACTATGCAAAGATAAATAAAATATTCTAATAAAAACAAAATCTTTTAAATAAAATATAATATATTCTATTTATAATCTAATAAAACGAATAACTTTATAAAAGTATTCTCGCTTTATATAAAAAGATTTTACTATACAAATACTATGTAGGCACTATGCAAACATTATGCATAATAAAATATAATATATATTCTAATTATTGTCTAATAAAATAAATAACTTTATAAAAGTATTATGTTTTATATAAAAAGATATTACTATATCAAAACACTATGTGTAAGACTATGCAAACACTACGCATAATAAAATATAATATATTCTAATTATTGTCTAATAAAACAAATAACTTTATAAAAGTATTCTGCTTTTATTTAAAATATTTTACTACGCAAAAACACTACGCATAATAAAATATAATATATTCTATTTATAGTCTAATAAAACAAATAACTTTATAAAAGTATTTTGTTTTATATAAAAAGTTTTTCTATTTTATTACATTAATAATACTAATAAAACAAATATATATATATATATATATATATATAAACTTCCGTGACTTCATAAAAAGACACCTCAATATATTTAACAACGTTTATCATCATTATTATAATTCACAATATTAATCAACCAGGTCATTCCCAGGAAAGAAGGGGCTTTCCAATAAGGATTTCTCCCTATTGGCGCGCAATTAGGTGACCAAACCTCTCCTTGGCAAAACTTCAGACATCGTTAATATTGCAAATAATAATATTAATAACTCGCTATCTCAATTATCGATTTAATAATATATAAAATATCGACAATAATTGAATCAAATAACGTGAGATACTACGCAACAATTATCAGAAGTAATAATTGAACAAAACCGAGTGACTTCTCACGTAAAGATCAATAATTATTACTGGTGCTACTACGCAACTAACGCCAGACATATTCTTTTCTTTTACTACCGAAAGTAGTTCAACAGCTTTTAATTCAGAAACTTCCGTCGTTATTTTCATAAAATATTTTTGTCGGTTTCTTAATCCAAATAATAATTTTGTTATGGGGTCCACCAATGATTGTACTCATTGCATACGGATATTCCCCGACAAAAAAAATATTCCCCGACCAATCGAATATTATATAACAACTTGCATACATTTCAAAATTTATAAATATTACCCACAACTATAACATTATATCAAATTCATTCCATAATATTCAAAAAATATTTCGGAGAAATTTAAATCTTTATTCATAAAATCCTGGGGTCTCACATATTTATAATATATCGAGGGTAAATATGTCAAAACACTATATAAAAATTAAAATACAAAAAACAAAATCAAATATTATTAGTATTAAAATATACAAATTAGAAATAAAATACAAACAAACTAATTATTATTAAAATCAATATTCTTTTACATATTTATTATACATCAGGTGGTTATAGTTCAAATATACCGTTTATAATATGATGTCAGAACACATGCGACATAATACTAACAAAAGGGTTCTAAATGTATATGATTTTTTATGGCAAGATAAAAAAAATTAATTAAATGAGGTGTATGATGGACCAACTTTAACTTATCAGGTAGTTGTGATTTTAGGGGGTGTTTGTTAAAGGTGATATAAAGTGGTAATCTTAAATACTCGATAATGCGGTTAACCATCTTTATATATTGTGTTTGTTACATTAGTAATTTTACATTCTCCATAATTAAATACCCGATAAAGTATCAAGATTTTGGATAAACAGATAATCAAAATATAGGTGGTTATTTGAGATTACCGCATAGTAGTTATTTTGAAATTTTTATCTAAATAAAATATTATTTATATTTAATAATTGAATAATTGGGATATAAATATTTTTATTACTCACATATTTTTTACTTTTTTGTTTTTTATTTGTTGACATGTTTAGTTTTAACTAAAATAACTTGAGAAAATCGATATTTTGACATTATTTTTTGATATTTATACACGTAAGACTCACATATTTGCTGATATAACGAATTTTTATTAACTATTATGTGAATACTATGTATAAAAATATTAAAAATTAATGTGAAAATATAATTTCCCAAACCTTAATATCCATACGAAGCTATGTGGTGTTGTCGCGGGAAAATGTGTCTCATTTGTTTTATCCCAATAGGTATGTGATGAATATAGCGATGGGGCCGTCCAATAAATCATTGCCTTTTTTCTCTCCTATGTTTCCCTTTCAATGTAAATTTATAGGACTAAATCACGAAAATGATAGAAAAGAAAGGACTACTTTACAAATTACGTTAGTACTAGGCAACTAGCTAGTAGACTAGTAGTACTACAAATGGTGTCCTTAAAAGTCAATTTGGTTTACACGAGGCTAGATATTTATGAGGATATTGTTCTTCAACCATTCAGCAGCTAATTCAGATTAATTTGGACTACGCTGTATCTTGCGACAAAATATTATATTTAAATATAAGTATAAAAATACGGAAGTGGTTAGAATACTGACACGCATATAAGGTTGTATGTGTGTCAGTATTTTATTGGTCAATTGACCAATTTATCAAAAAAATAATTTCTTGCTAACCGAATCCTAAAAATACATTATATAAATAAGTACGGATACAATAGTAATTGTTGGATGCCTTTACTAGCAACAAGTCCTAAATTTTTTATGACAATATATAATTAAATAATATTATTATCATATGAAAATATCACATATCATTCACATACTATATAGGTTGGTATCTATGGATTTATTATTGACATAGTCCATTTTACCCACAAATTTTGCAAATGCATACTTCTGACAAAAATTCTGTCAAAATTTCGTCAAAAATAATAAATATCATCTCCATAAATAATATAATGATCATTTTTACTGCACAAATATATATTTCATCAAAAATCTCCAGCAATTCATTTGACAAGTTGAGCCAATCAATTCATATCAGTAAAACAAAAAATAATAAAATTATGCTCTGTCACAATCAATTCATATCAAAAACATTTTAATATACGAGTTGAGCCACAATTTCAGATGCCAGTAATCAAAATGAATAACTTCTCAAATCACAATCATGAATAAAAACCAATGTTCAATCTCAATTCAATATACATATTAGGTAGGCCAAAATAATTTCAAATTTATGCTCAGCTAGGGTCAAAATCAAACCAATATTATATAAATTGCACAAATTAGGGGCAAGTGTAATGATACAAATTGCACAACTTAGTTGCACAAAATCATGGTACCCAAAATTAACATATAAAATCACAAAGTAGGGAAAATTTATGCATTTCAAAAAAAAAAGGCAGAGAAATTAAGAACTTGTACTACACAAACTAACTTGACTGAATGGTAGAGAGAGAACATCGGCGATGACCGAACGGAGGTGGGGAGTTGGAGACTTGGAGTGGCCGATTAGAAGCTTGAGCGAGGTGGATGGAAAGGACAGAGAGAGAGAGCAACGACGATGGTGCAGAGAGAGCAACGGTAGAGAGAAAATGAATTAGAAAGGAAATGTCATCTGGGACAGCTGGTAAATGAAATAGAGTTTATTTATTTTCGACGGAATTCTGTCAGCCTTAAGTCCGTCAATTATAAGTTATTTTTGACGTAACATTCTGTTGAGTTTATCTTTGGTGCAGGCGGGAAGCTTTGGCGCTATAGGGGGTGTTTATTTTCGACAAAATTTGGCCGCTGATAAATTACTTCCGACGAGAATAACATAACATTGACGGATTCCATTCTGTCAGAATTAATTCCATAACCCTTTCTGTTATAGTGATTGAAGATAGTATAATTATTACATTATTCAATAGAATTAATTATAATTATATTCATTGTATTTGGACATATATTATTATTATATTATCTAATTTATATTTAAAAATTATAAATTGATAACCAAATTACCCTTGAGATGATCAACCAAATTAATTTTTCTCCTCTTGTTATTTACAGCAACATTGGCTTAAATTGTTTCTGTTTAAGTATCTGATTAGACGAGTTAAAGAGTTTCAAAGACCAAATAATAAGCTGCATGTCTACCCTTTGGTAAGTTTAAAAGGGTATCATTATTAAATCTAGTTTGTCTTCTAATTACATTAAATATCTGTTGGAGTAATTACATTATTTTGACTAGAGAGCTGATGTGCTAGAGCAATTTCTATACAATCAATAATACTAGTAATTTGTACTCCAACTAACCTAAATAATTGTAGTACTTGGGAAATTGTGGTACTATTACTATCCCACATACGTACAATAAATTCACAGGAAGCATACCATTAACTATCAGGAATTTAACCGTTCTTAAGGATTTATATATCTCGGTAGCAACATCTTTGCAGGTAGTACTATATATATATATATATATATATATATATAGAAGAGGATTAAGTCAGATACTTTACTTCTCTTCTACATGTGTTTATTTTTTTAGTGACGGTTTCGATCATACAACCGTCGCTCATACTTTTAATGACGCTTATATGTTTGTCCGTCGCTAAAAGTATGAGACGACTTTATTGTATACTTACCAAACCGCGCTAAAAGGAAAAAAGACGGTAAAAAAGATGTATCTGACTGATCCTAATCAAATATATATATATATATATTTCTCTTATGACCTTAGACTAAATAGCAATAAAAGTAACAAGGGTTTATATTAAGCAAAAGATCGAGGGCACTTGACTTTGAAGCATGCATGCATAGAGTGTTTATTCAACTTGGGACTTGAATTTGAAACTTGCAATAGTATAGATGGAGTCTAAAAGAAACAAGAAAGGGGATTTGGCAACATATGAACTAAATACAATCAAAGCGCTAAGTTACATAATTTTTCCCATTCTTGTTTCTATAGATATCAACTCTATTACCTAATTAACACTATTACCTAATTAATTCTTCATGTATAGATAGATATCAACACTATTACCTAATTAATTCTTCATGCAATAACCTTTGGCAGGTGCACTACCAGTAGAGCTAGCCGAGCTTCCTAATTTAGAGAGTCTGCAAATTGGAAACACGACGTAAGAGGTCCTATTCCATCAGGAATCTTCAACATCTCTTCATTGCTAGTAATCATTTCTCTCACTTCAAATAAGCTATTATCAGGGAACCTCCCAGCAAGATTATCTCCCTTTGCTTGCAGAGTTTCTTCTTCACCGTACGTAATGAGTTAACAGGCCAAATCCCTTCCAGTTTAGGCAGATGTAGAGAGCTTCAGAAATTATCCTTAAGTCTCAATAAATTCACAGGGATTATACCAACTGAAATAGGAAACTTAACCAAGCTAGACGACTAATTGCATCTCAGTGTTAACAACTTGACAGTTTCCGAGAATTCTTTTACTTTATTTTATTCTTATTTGTATTCCTCGTATATAAGTCCATCAGGATAGTGTCACTGTTTGCTATTTATGAACATCTCCATAGTTTACATATATAACAGCATCTATAGTCAAAATATGCATGCTTGACAAACTTGTGTAGGAAAAATGTTTGATTACACTGCCAAAGCTTTTTAATTCAGATTTTATCAAATTTTCCTAGCCATTAACTAATCTTTGCAAAAGGAAATGATCTATAGGATTTCAAAGCAAGTATTCAACAGGCTTATTTGCAGCTGGATACATTTTCTTTGTAAATGGTATACACATATAACCATTGAGCAATGAATAGATATGCTTGTTAATAGATTAATGAACAAAGTACTCACAATTGTTGATAGAAAAGTAGGAGATTTCATGATATCCCAAGTCTTGTTGTTGGTATACACAACCATTGAGCAATGAATAGATATGCTTGTTAATGGTTGTTGGAAGGTACAATATCTTCATCAGTCTTTAATATGCCTTCTCTACAAAATATTGATCTCTCAGAAAATGACCTCTCTGGTAAGACATTATTTTGGAAGTATAAATTTCGCCCCCTTTGTATATGTGCATATGAGATTTAGCAGTTCAGATTGGAGCACTAATATTGCTAGAGATACTTTGGTTTAATAAAAAAAAAGGTCTTTCCTGTCTAATGTTCATATCAGTAAGGCACTCATTTCTTATGTGCTCAAGTGTTGCCATTTACAGTCATTTTGGCTACTGATCTACTTTGGAGAAACCAGTTTTAGTTTTACTATCGAAACCTTAAATTAACTTTCACTTCTAGAAATTATGTGTAAAGATGTTTCCCTGGTTAGGGTGTTGTGAACTCCTGTTATAATTCTCTGTATTAATCTATGAAAATTTTGGAAACATATGTAGGTACTATTCCTAAAGAGATGGGCAATCTTGTTAATTTGGAAGATTTTCGCCTATCTCGTACAGAATAACTTCACTGGGGAAATTCCACCAAGTATCTTCAACATCTCACCACTGAGAAGTATTGCATTATCATTCAATCTTTTTTCGGGTAACCTTCCAACAACCATTAGCTCAGGGCTAAATCTTGAATGGATTTTTCTATCAAATAATGAACTAAGTGGAATGATTCCGAGCTCTTTGCCAAATGCTTCTGGTCTCCAAATTCTAGAGCTATCCGTAAATTTATTCAATGGCTTCATACCTCCAACAATTGGATCCTTGGAACAACTCCAGTTGCTCAACTTGGAAAGTAACTATTTAACAAATGAACCTTCAGCCACAGAGCTGCACTTTCTTACTCATTTGACTAATTGCAAGCAATTGGTTAACTTGGCGATGAGTGATAACCCTTTAAATGGCACCTTGCCTAATTCTATTGGGAACCTCTCCACTTCTCTTCAAAGAGTTGTTGCATAAAACTGCAAAATTAAGGGAACATTCCTGAAGGAATTGGTGACTTGAGGGGGTTGATAATCTTTGATCTAAGCAATAATGACTTGGTTGGGTCTATTCCAAAGGCAACAGGGAAGTTGGTGATGCTCCAAACTTTGTACCTGAACTATAACAACTTACAAGAATTTATTCCAGTTGAAATTTGCAATATGAGGACCGTGGGCAATTTATATTTGGGGACTAATGATCTTGTTGGGTCAATACCTAACTGCATTGGAAACCTATCTTCTTTAAAAGAACTCTTCTCGGAATCCAACAGATTAACTTCAGAAGTGCCCTCAAGCTTTTGGACCCTTAAAAATGAGAGCAGATCAAATTCTATGTCCCTTTGTGTCCCCCCACTTAAATTTTGACACATGTCCTTTTATTTAATTTTAAAATTAATTAGTGTTAAATAAGAGACTAGGTGTCAAAATTCTAAATTTATAGTATACAAGTGACAAGTGAAAATTTAACAAGAGGATCCGCCTCCTTAAAGATCTTATATTACTAAACTTGTCCTCAAATTCCTTAAGCGGCTATTTACCTTCACAAGTTGGAAATTTGAATGTAGTAACTCGGATGGATCTACTCCCTCCGTCCCAGTATAAAAGTCCTGGTTGACTTTTTGCACATATTAAGAAAGAGGATAAAATGATAAAATTGTCCATATTTAAATTCTCATTTAATTGCATAGTTTTTTGCACATTACTAGTGATACTCCATAAATATGTATAAAGAATAGAAATATAACAATTAATAATAAGGGTATTATAGGCAAATTATTGTAAAAAATAGATCATTTAAGGTAAGTAGACATTTAACTTGGGACTAACTAAAATAGTGTAGTAATAAACACTTATATTTTGCGACGGAGGGAGTATCTAAAAATCAATTCTCAGGTAACATTTCAAGCATGATGGGGGAGTCTACAGGATCTCTCTTATTTATCTCTATCTCATAATAGACTGAAGGGTCCAGTTCCAGACTCATTTGGTAACTTGAAAAGCTTGGAGTTTTTGGACCTATCCTATAACAATATTTCTGGGGAAATTCCCAAGTCATTAGAGTCACTTGTATACCTCAAATATTTGAATTTATCTTTCAATGAACTACAAGGGGAAATTCCCAGTGGAAGACCATTTGCCAATTTTTCAGCTGAATCTTTAATAGACAATTTTGCATTGTGTGGTGCATCTCATCTACAAGTTCCGCCATGTAGTGGAACCGATGGCCATGGAAAAACAAGAACAAAACATCTTATGCTATTTATTTGTCTTCCTATAGTTGCATGCATCCATGCTACTTCTAGTGATTATTGCATACCTGCTTATAACAAGGAGAAGGAGACAAAAGGCCTCGAATGAGATTGAAAAAAGCATAATTCCATCTTTAAAGAGACTTTCTTATCAAAAACTATTCTATGCCACAGACGGTTTTGAAGACAGCATCCTGCCTGGCATTGGGGGTTATGGTTATGGTTCTGTATACAAAGGAATCCTGTCAGATGGATTGATTGTCGCAGTCAAGGTTATCAAATGGAGCAGTACTTGATGTTGTAGATGCCAATCTGTTTGATAGAAAAGATGAACATTTTGGTGCTAAGAAAGATTGCTTATTGTCCAATTTAATGTCCATCAGCAGATTTGGCTGAGGAAGTACGTAATGGGTAAGCTTGAGAAGATCAATACGTCTAAATATTTAAGGGATGTTGAAAGGATTTCATTGACATATTCCTAAATTTTAAACCTTTTTTCTTTTGGATGCGAGTCCTAGTACTAATAATGTAGATGGAAAATCAGTTATCCATGTCCAAGAGTACATGCCTAAATCTTTCAAGTCGTATATTACTAATAATATTGCTTTGTAGGATAATAATTAAGCACACTTTTCTTTCTAAATTAAATTAGCAAGCCCATATTTTCAAGCAGCAGATTGGAATATTCATTCAGGAATTTCCTCGATCTGCTAATAATTACTTTCATTAATTCCATGTTGATAAATTAATACTACTACTAGTGAGTGGTGAGTAGTGGAGTACTAGTAGTAAATTACTACTAGTATAATGTACACCTATATGTCGGTCGGTATCGGTATGCCCAATTGATAGCATCAAAACAGATATTAGTATTAATTTTGAGGGGGACTGAAACCGAAAGAATGTGACATTTTTTATGAGATCACAACAAATGAAATGAAATTTTATACTTGCATGCAAGAAAAAGAAACAGCATCATTTAGTCAAAATATTGATTTTTTTTAATATAAAAATAAATAAATTAAGTTTAGCATTATCAATAATAGTATAGGAGTAACCTCATCAAATATAATGAAATTTTGGATAATTACTGAAAATAGAGTTTTTTTGAAAAATAACAGACACAACTTAAAGTAGGACAGTTAGAGTTGGAGTATTAAATTAAGGGAGGCATCATGTTTATATTATATAATATATGTTCGGAAAGGTGAAAGTTATATAATGAAATTGTGGGGTTTGAGTCCAACTCTATAATTGGAGGGACATGGAAAATTAAAGAGAATAAAATAATCTTTTAGATATTTTACCTCATGCCCCACAATCACTAGTATTACTTTAAATCTACTAGTATATCAAAAGATGGAGATGGATGGAGTATCATTATATTTTTATAAAAAATATTTATTTTATTTTTATCTAATACCTCCTCCGACATTAC
Organism: Panax quinquefolius; assembly: GCA_020205615.1. Taxonomy (NCBI): domain Eukaryota; kingdom Viridiplantae; phylum Streptophyta; class Magnoliopsida; order Apiales; family Araliaceae; genus Panax; species Panax quinquefolius. Next base: position 18,092,503 of record CM035163.1, read on the forward strand.
CCAGTTAATTATCTAATTAATAATTAAATTTCCAATTCTATATTTATTTATATACTCAAATTTAAATTCCCATTGTGAAATATGCTCAACCCTTTGTAAAACTATTTTTTTAATTCTTTCTAGTTATAATGTTGAATGATAAAGAAAATTAAAAAAGGAGCAAAAGAGAATTGACTAAAAGCTTACATGCCATTTCTCTTTACGGAGTATGTTGAGAATTTCTTTAGTCCAAAAACGAGGAGGAGGACATACAACAAAAAAAGCTTTTAGTTTTTCTTTTTAAATCTAAAAGTCCAAAAACTAAAAGGAATATCATATTCGGATCGGTCAATCCAACGGTTAATGACACCATTAATATATAAAAATATTTATTATTAATAATTAATAAAGTTTTAAAAAAATTTATTTTTTATGAATTAAAACATAATAAAGTTGAGTTATAATATTATTAAAAGTAGTTAATTTTAATATTAAATTTTTTTATACAAAAACATAGGTCACTGAGTGGTTCAACCAAATTTTGACCAAAATTAAATTTTTTGTTCAAAACGGACCGTAATCGGCTTTAAAACCATGGTATAAAAGATATATATTGTAAAGACCCCAACTTATTATTAATGAAATTTAATTTTTTCTATTTATTATTTTGAAATAAGAAGGTTGATTTGATTAATATGGATAATTATGCAGTAAAATACGCAAATATTTCAAAATAAGCAAGTTGGTTATAAAATATTCATTGTCATTTTAATATTTTGTAAGACCCCTAATTTTATGAAATAAAAGTATTCAATTTTTTTTAATTACTATTCATGAGTTACTATTCATTTAGTTACTATTCATGAGTTACTATTCACTAGCTTATTATTCATGAGTTACTATTCATGAGTTACTATTCACTTAGTACTATTCATGAAGATGATAATTTTTTTCGTAAGAAGGCATTACTCAATAATTGTTACAAAGAATTATCGCTCAATATTTTATTTTATTAATTCAATAATTGCTACGTTGATATTTTATATTATTGTTGTTTCAATAATTGTCACAAAGACAAGATTTTCCATTATCTGAGCAATAATTCATATTATCCGAATAATATTATTGGATAACATTATTGGCAATGCCTAGAAAGTTCGCTCTAAGAAGAGGTTTGGTCACCTAATCAAGGCCAAGAAGAAGAAATTTTATCGGAAAGCCCCTCTTCCTTAAATGTTCTCTATCATAATATTGTGATTATGTAATATTATTTGAGAATAATTAATTATTGATTTTTATGATGAGAAAAATATCTATTTTATATGGACATAGATGGAAAATTTTTAATGTGACAATTGTTGAAAATTGAAATTTTATCTTTTTCTCGATAAAATAATTCATTTAAATATATTATTATATTTTAATAATATAATAATGGTGATATTTTTACAACGAATGTGGGATATATGAGTATACTGAGGAGGAAGAAGATTTTTGTTGCAATAAATGTTTAAAACATGTTAAACATGCTCATTGGACCCCATTTATCGATCGAAATTTGATTATACCGTAAAATCGCCTCGCTTGTGGATTTCGGTCAATTTCTGTTTGGAATTCGGAAAACTTTCTTCTGTAAAGTTGTAGAGAATTGAATTTTCTATAAAAACACGCGAGATTCGAATTTTTCGACAAAAGGGCTATTTATTATGAATTATTGAAGTTCGGATTAATTAATTATTATTTTTTGGAGTTTTAAATTAATTAATTATGAAAAACGTTTTTTGTAAGTTTTGTAAGGTGAGATACTTGTGTTGCTGAAGTTTGAACAAAAAAAGTGGGCGTAGGAATTCAAATTTATTATATTAATAATTTATTAAATTTTTCGCTTTATTGTTCTCAAGTATTTTCCTATAAATAAAAGGGTGCTTGGGTTAGAATTGAAAATCACACCGTAAACTCAAGTTTTCTCTATCTATATTATCGAGCGTATTCTTGTGAGTATTTTGAGTATACTTTGAGTATTACTATACGGTGCAAGTTCGATTCAACGTTATTCCAATGTAAGATCTTCTTTTTTTGAGGTAAAGGGATAGTAAGGATTTTAAGGGTTATTATGTTTTTAGTTTTGAAATTTTTCTGAACCTTTCAAAATTCTGGAAAAATTTGAAATGATAATTTGATGAGTTTTATATATTGTGTCCAAAAATGGCGATTTTGGATGTATAGATTGAGAGTTATGAATTTTATGAGAAAAGACTATTTTAAAAGTAACCGCTTATAACTCCTTGTGATTAACTCCAAAATTGATGAAATTTTTATTGGGAGTACATCTATATAATATCAGTATACCGTGTAAATTTCAGAATTTTGGATAAAATTATAATTTATGATAAATGTTTAAATATTCGGTGGTTTTGGCCATATGAAAATAGTAAATGAATTTTTAAAATTTTAAGAAAAATATATATTCAATATGGAACTATATTCTGCTAAATCCCAAAAAAGAAATATTTTTGGAACTGATTTGGTATTTTTCATGAAAATGTTCTAGTTATGAGTAAATGAATTAAATATGTTACGTGAAGTAAGAAAATTATAAAATATGATTTTATGGCTTGAGAATCATATATGAGGTATATGCAGATTTTTGATGAGGGTTTTGGTTATTGGTGATGAAATCTTATGAGTTTGGCATTTTATGATGATTAAATGCATTAATTAGTAAAGTGTAAATAATTTAATTAAATTGTTTATAAGTTTTAGAAATGATTAAAATATTATTATAATATTAATAATATTAGATTATGAGATTTCTAAGTGATTTATAACATTTGGATTAAGGTGTTATAAATATGGATATGAATTTTATTATTAAACTTTATCTTTTCGTGTCGAGAAGTTCTTACGCATGTATGATACAAAGATTACGTATTTAATCACGGGTACTATTCATTTACAAATTGGTTTCTTCTTTGACCAAATTATCGTTGATTTATGAATCTTACTCTTGAAATTAAAACCATGTTTTGATTATATTGTTTTATATAACATTCTTATAACCCTAATGATAATATTTCTCTTTGACTTGAGTGTAAAGATGGGTAGATTATTGGTATGATCGCGACTATAGGTTCTCTTTGGCCAAGAGTGCAAAAGTTGAATTGTTGACCGGTATGATCATGACCATTGAATTTACAATTGAATATTTTAGCTTAAGTGCAAAGGTGAATTGATCAACATGGTTATAATTATTGTTATATAACTTCCAAATGATTATGTATTTCTTTGATATATGAATATCTTTGGTTCGTCAGTGCAAAGATGACTTGTTGATGAATATCTTAGCACAAAAGTGAAAAGATGAATTATTGATGAATATCTTTTCTTTGGTAATGCAAAGATGACATGTTGTTGAATATCTTTGCTTTGTAGTAAAAGATGAATTATCGATGAATATCTTTCGCTCAGAATGCAAAGACGACTGTTGTTGAATATCTTTAAATTTCAGAGTGTAAAGATGAACTGTTGATGAATATCTTTGGTCGTGGTGCAAAGATGAATTTATTAGTATGATTATGAAGCAGAGGCGTGATTTGGTATAACCATGATCTTTGATGTTTCGTGTAAAAGACAGTGATGAAATTATCTTCGTTCCGGATAAGAAGAGGATTTAGAACTACAATTATGATTATAAGTTATGCATGTGATTGTGAATAGGAATTGTTGATTGATGTTACGTGAATAAAACATTGTTGGTGGACTTTTAACATGAGAAGATAATAGATTTTATGGTCTATTCGACTCTTCTAATGGATTGCTCATTCCACGCAACTATGGTTGAAAAGTTTTATCATCTACTATATGTTCTAAATCTCGATTTATTATTGATGAAGACTATTGATAATTTATGTATCTTTAGTTATAATATTCTTTATCGAAGCTAACAGGCTCACCCTTTTGTTTCACAATTCCTTCGTGTAATAAAAGTGTAATCGGGTCGAAAGCGGGGATAACAAGGAATAGAATCGGTGGTCTATAGTTGTTGAGGTTCTCCCTAAAGAGTATGAAAATAATTTTATTGAGGACTTTAGTGTGTCAGATTTTATACATCATTTAATAGTTATTTTGGTGAATTAAATAGGGTGAAAGCGAACCCAACTTTGGAAGGGTGTTTTGTCACTATCATACAAGATGTCTAATGACATACAAACTCGTGTTATCATAAGACATGGTTGGTTTCATCCACTCTGCCGAGTATATTTACAAGCACTACCTATATAATCTTGGTGTTTGTTTGGAGTATAATACCCAATTAGAGACAATGGAGATAATGATATGTCAAGAGAAGACTCACCATTGGGAAGAATATGATAAGTAATCTTCTCATTTTTCTTTTGGGGTCTATCGGGTCAACCAAGGATAATTCGTGGCCATACGACATCTACCATAACCTAAAAGCACGGCCTCCCACGCACGAAGGTTTCTGAGCACTTCCCAAAGATTCTAATTTCTAAAATTGTTTTGACTATACCTTTATGTAAGGTGTCATTGTGACGCCACTACTGCTTGGTATATATTTGTATCCAAACTCACACCATATGTGTTGTTGTATTTTGCACGACAATTGTTATAATAAAGTTGTAGTTGTTTTCCGCATCATATATTTGGCGACTCAGAATGGGTTGGATGGAATGGACCTATTTTGGGGTCGTTATAATATTCGTTTGGTCGTGGAATATCTGATTCGCTTGGGGAATATTCGTGACGACAAATAAGAAATGTGTGGGCCCCATAACTAAAAGCGATTGGATGAAGAAAACGACAAATATAAGTTGTTTAAAAATAACTTACAGAAGTTGTTATCATCAATTAATAATGTTAAAATACTCTACGGTGGTTAAAACACAAGAAGATACCAGATTGCACCAATTATCGATTCTTACGTAAGAAGGCACTACTCAATAATGGTTACAAAGAATTACCGCTCAAAGATTTTATCGATTTAATAATTGTCGCGCGTTGATATTTTATATTGTTGTTGTTTCAATAATTGTCATTATCTACAAGATTTTCATTATCGAAGCAATAATTCATATTATCCTAATAATATTATTAGATAACATTATTGGCAATGTTTAGAAAGTTCATCTCTAATGAGAGGTTTGGTCACTTAATCAAGGCAAGCCAAGAAAGAGAAATTTTATCGAAAGCCCCTCATTCCCTGAACCGCTTGGTCATCAATATGTGATTCTCAGAATATTTTTTGTGAATAAATAATTATTGATTCATATGATGAGGAAAATATTGATTTTATGTGGATATAGATGGAGAAAAATTTTAATGTGACAATTGTTAAAATTGAAATTTTATCTTTTTTGATAAAATAATTATTTAAATATATTATTATATTTTAATAATATAATAATGGTGATATTTTTACAACTAATGTGGAATATATGAGTATACGAGGAGGAAGAGTATTTTTGTTGTAATAAATGTTTAAAACATGTTAAACATGTTCATGGACCCCATTTATCGATCGAAATTTGATTATATACTGTAAAATCTTCCGCTTATGGATTTCTTTTACCAATTTCTGTTTGGAATTTGGAAAAACTTTCTTCCGCAAAGTTGTAGAGAATTGAATTTTCTATAAAACACGCGAGATTCGAATTTTCCGATAGAAGGGCTATTTATTATGAATTATTGATGTTCCAAGTCTCAAATAATCGATTTTGGAAGTTTAAAATATTTTAAATTGAAAAACGTTTTTATTATTTTTTCTAGAAGGTGAACATGTGGGAAATGCTAGGAGTCAGATTCTAAGAGGCGAGGAAATTTTATTATAAATAATAATATTATATTAAATTTTTCGCTTTGGTATTCTAAGCATTTTCCTATAAATAGGTGCTTAGGTTAGAATTGAAAATCACACCGTAAATTGAAGTTTTTCTCTCTATATTATCGAGCGTATTCTTGTGAGTATTTTGAGTATACTTTTGAGTATTGCTATACTGCATAAGTTCAAGTTATAGTCAATATTCGTGTTTCAACTAAAGACTTGTCTTTGTGAGGTAAAGGGATATTATTTTTTTTTCAGAATGATATTATTTCTTCAATATCATTATGTTAAAATATTGATCCAAGTTTTTATCAAATTTGAAACTTTTGGTGTCTGAGTTACTATTCACGATACCAAGACTATTCACGATATTTCGACATTATTCACGAATCACGACACTATTCATCGAAAAATGAAAATTTTTCTTTTCGTCTAAAATATCTATTATGGATACTAGCTTTGATTCAGATCCATATTTTGATCATTCTTGAATTTTACACTACTATGATTATTTTTGAGGTATTTTTGGACGTGGATAAAACAAAGTACTTAATCCTTAATCCTTAATCCTTAATCCTCGCTATTTTGTTTCACGGATTCATTTCTTTAAAAATATTTTTCATCATCCTCACCTTAAATGATGATATTATGGAATATCTTTGGGCCTGTAGTGCAAAAGATGAATGATTTTCGATGAATATCTTTGGCCAGTAGCAAAGCAAAGATGAATGTGTGTTTAGATAATACATGACTAATCGATGAATATCTTTCGCCTCAGTAGTGCAAAAGATGAATATTTGATTCCGATATATATCGATTGATGTTACAGATAAAAGATAGACGATGAACTTTTAAATTCATACATGTAAGATAGTAGTTTGCATTCTCTACTTAACTCTTCTACTTAACTCTTCTAATGAATTATTATTTCACATGTAATATTGATTTAAAACTTGTTGTACATTATCAGATTCTATTAGATTTTTCCCCGTTCAAGACTAATGATAATTTGTTGTATATTATCTTAGTCATAATATTCTTTATCGGGCTAGTTGAGCTCTCACCCTTTTCCTTTTTGTTCCATTTTTCTTCTCGTGAGGCGAGAATATAACGAGTACAAGCTCTGGGAAAATGGAATGAAGGTTCTAGAGAGAGTTGTTTAGTAGTCCTCACCATTTTTGTAAAATAATGTATCAATAAATGTGATGAAGATTTATTTGAGTATAGATGTTGTCTGTAAGATAATATTTGTATTCAAACTCACAGCTTTATTGTTGTAATAATAAAGTTGTAGTTGTTTCGCACTCACGTATCGACAACTCAAAATGGGTGATGTAAACCTATTTTGGGGCGCCACAGTTTGGTATCGTAGCTTAGGATATGATCTTTCGCGTAAAATCGGGAAATAGAACTAGGAGGGGAGAGACGAGTAAATCCTTCGCTAGTGTGTCCTACCTAAGCTTATTTGTTAGTTGGTCAAGATATAGGATATTATGTGATATATTGATTTCCTTAATTAACCCTTGTTTTACGACAAGATTTGAGAATGTCGATCGAGAATATTAACAATGGAAATGAGACCGTGGAGACGCTCAGACTCACCAACGAGGAGAACGTGACAACAGTCGGCAATGTTTCTCCCGTGAACAACACCACCGGCAAAGATGATGAACGAGGGATGTTTAGAAGCTTTTTGCAGTATTCATGCAAAATCGCATTTAGGAGACTCGTGTTCAAAATATGGAGGAAATGATAAGAATTACACGGGTTGTCACAAACCAAGCAGATTCAAAGAGTTGGGACCACCAGAATTTAAGTGGAAAGCCGATCCGATCATGGCATGAAACACGGGTCAAGCAAATTACCAAGATATTCGATGTCTTGGGATGCACGGAGGAACAGAAGGTTCCATTCGCCACCTTTATGTTTCGTGGCGGCAGACTCATCGGGTGGGAGTTCACGGTTGCACTCCATCCAAACAAGACTCAAAGATGTCTTGGGAGACGTTTCAGAAACTATTTAATGACAAATACTTTCCGAAAGTGTTCGCTATATATGAAGGAAGTGGAGTTCATCATATTAGAGCAAAACAACACGACGGTGTCTCAAAGACGAGGCAAAGTTTGCAGAGTTATCCGTGTTCAGACCTCATTTGGTGGAGAATGAGGAACATATGACGCGGATGTTTTAGAGAGGTTTGAAACCCCAAGATACGCCAAGATCTCATTTCTCATAAATTTTCTCTATTCAGATGTTGTTAGAAACAGGCTCAATTATTAGAGCGAAATAACTAGTATGGCCAACCGAGGGACCACAAACCAGGATCATACTTTAGATGGCAAATCAACAAAACAACGATAATCACCGAGAGAAAGAAAAAGACGGACAAAATGGTAACCACTCTGGTGGTAATCATGGCCATGAAAATGTAAGAAATGAATCGAGGAGATTTTAAAAGAGGAGATTTAATAACTAATTATGTGAAGACGACAAAACGGCGGCAAAGAATCGGTTCTAATGGAGGAGAACGACCACCTGGCCATTATATGCTATAAATGCGGGAAAGAGGACATATCACCCAAACCGCCCACAACAGTTCAAGGTATGCTATAATTGTGGAAAGGAAGGACATATCGCCGAGATCAGACGCAGAAGAAACCTAGTTCAATGGGGACGGTGACTCAAAAGATCATCCCGTAAAAGTCAAAGTCAACGGTTCTCGGAAGAGCGTTTTTGTGATCGGTCATAATGCCAGAACCCAAACGAGGTGATCACGTAAGCTATTTATAAATTTTTGCGAAGTTTATACCTTACTTGATACCGGTATACCCATTCATTTATCTCTCCCGCTTGTGCTCAACGCTTAAACTTGACTCGGGAGAAATTAGACTTTTGACCTATCTGTGGAAACTCCGTTAGAGAAACTTTCATCACATCCATCGCTTATAAATCTTGTTTGATTCAAGTTGGCACCATCACCTTACCGTTGAATTTTATCTCTTTAAAGATACTTGCTTTTGATGTGATTTTAGGGATTGATCGTTAACTACTCATCATGCCAAAATTGATTGTTTTCGTAAGGTTGTTAGTTTTCATATTCCTAACCAACCCGTTGTATTTAATTCAAGCAACTAAACCATTAAAATCAATCATCATCATATCTAATCATAAAGCTATTCGCTTATTGAAAAACGGATGTCAAGCTTTCTTAGCCCATGTTATGGATTTGAATAAAGACACGCCAAATTTGAATAATATTCCCGTTGTTATCGACTTTCCTAACGATTTCTAAAGAACTTCCTGGCCTACCCCCGTAACGTGAAGTTGAATTCTTTATTGATCTTGAACCCGTACAAAGCCCATTTCTAAAACCCCATATCGAATGGCTCCTATTGAACTTCGTGGAGTTAAAGGTCCAACTACAGGAATTGTTGGACATCGGTTTCATTCGCCCTAAAGACATCTCCTCGGGGTGCTCCTGCTTTATTCAGTAAAGAAGAAAGACGGAGTATGCGACTTTCAGTATCGACTATCGGAATCGAACCATGTCACCATCAAGAATAGGTATCTCACCTCGTATTGATGACTTGTTTGACCATTCTGTAAGGGCACAATTTTTTTCAAAATCGATCTTCGCTCTCGGATATCATCACCAAGATTAATCGAGGATATTCCAAAGACCGCGCCTTGTAACTTCCAGACGGGCATTATGAATTCTTAGTCATGTCTTTCAAATCGACTAATGCTCCCGGCTTTCATGGATACGGATAACGATGAACCGAGTATTCAAGGAATATTTGGATCGCTTTTGTTGTTGTCTTTATTGATGACATCCTTATATATTCCAAAAGTCGTGAAGATCGTATTAACACCATTCAAGTCGGTACTCCAAAGGCTTCGTAAGACCCCAACTTATTTTTAAATAAAATTTAAATTTCTTTATTTATTATTTTGAAATAGTAAGGGTTGATTTGATTAATGTGGATAGTTAAGGGTTAAATACGCAAATATTTCAAAATAAGCAAGTGGTTATAAAATATTCATTGTTGTTTGGGAATATTCGTTTGGTCGTAGAATATTCAGATCGTTTGGGAATATTCGCACGACTACAAGCAGCCCATGTGTGGGCCCCATAACTGAAAAAAGTTTATTGGATGAAGAAAACGACAAATATAAGTTGTTTTAAAATAACTACAGAAGTTGTTACCGTTAATACTATTGGAATACCCGGTGGTTAAAACACAAGAATATACTGTCGTTGAGAGAAGATGCAGATTGCACCAATTATTGATTCCAATTATTAAAGGCACTACTCAATAATGGTTACAAAGAATTATCGCTCAAATTTTATTTTATCGAGTTAATAATTGTCATATTGATATTTTATATTGTCGTTGTTTCAATAATGTCATTACACAAATTTTTCATTATCGAAGCAATAATTCATATTATCCTAATAATATTATTAGATAACATTATTGGCAATGTCTAGAAAGTTCTCGTCTAAGGAGAGGTTTGGTCACCTAATCAGCGCGCCAAGAAGTGAGAGAAATTTTATCGAAAGCCCCCTCTTCCTGAACCGCCTCGTCACAATATCATGATTTCAGAATATTATTTATGAATAATTAATTATTGATTCATATGATGAGAAAAATATTGATTTTATGTGGATATAGATGGAGAAAATTTTAATGTGACAATTGTTGAAAATTGAAATTTTATCTTTTTCTCGATAAAATAATTTATTTAAATATATTATTATATTTTAATAATATAATAATGGTGATATTTTTACAACGTAATGTGGGATATATGAGTATACGAGGAGGAAGAGTATTTTTGTTGCAATAAATGTTTAAAACATGTTAAACATGCTCTGGGACCCCATTTATCGATCAAATTTGATTATAAACCGTAAAATCGCCCGCTTCAGGATTTCGGCCAATTTCTATTTGGAATTTGGAAAAACTTTCTTCCGCAAAGTTGTAGAGAATTGAATTTCCTATAAAAACTCGTGAGATTCGAATTTTCTGATAAAAGGGCTATTTATTATGAATTATTGAAGTTCAAGTTCAAATAATTAATTTTTGAAGTTTTAAATATTTTTAATAAGAAAAACGTTTTTTTTTTTGAGTTAGAAGGTGAGTCACATGTGTATTGATGGTTTGAATCAGATTTTAAAGGTGCGAGGAATTTAATAATTATATATTAATATTTTATTAAATTTTTTCGCTTTGGTGTTCTAAGCAATTTCCTATAAATAAGGTGCTTAGGTTAGAATTGAAAATCACACCGTAAATCAAGTTTTCTCTCTATATTATCGAGTTTATTCTTGTGAGTATTTTGAGTATACTTTGAGTATTGTTAGACTATGCAAGTTCCTTCAAAGACTATATCCCTGATTTCAATTAAGAAGTATCGATCTTTCGAGGTAAGTGGATGTTATTTTTTCTCAAATGATATTATTTCTTCAATATCATTATGTCAAATATTGGTTGAACTTTTTATCAAATTTGGAACTTTTTCATATCTGGGTTACTATTCATGAGTTACTATTCATTCACGAGTTACTATTCACGAAGTTACTATTCATGAAGTTACTATTCACGAAGTTACTATTCACGAAAGTACTATTCATGTAAGCGTGAAGATGTTTTTTTTGTGGAATTTCTATCTTTTGGTGTCTGAGTTACTATTCACGATATGCAAGACGATTCACGAGACTATTCACGATATTGCACTATTCAATCAAAAAATAAAATTTCTTCTTTTCATTCAAAAATATCTATTTCGGATACTAGCTTTGATCAGATCCATGTTTTGATCATTCTCGAATTTTACACCACTATGATTATTTTGAGGTATTTTTGAACATGGATAAAACAAAAAGTATTTAATCCTTAATCCTTAATCCTTGTCATTTTGTTTCAATCGGATTCGCTTTTTAAAAATATTTTTCATCATCCTCGCCTTAAATGATGATATTATTGAATATCTTCGCCCCAGAAAGGTAAAGATGAATGATTTTCAAGAATATCTTCGGCCTCAGAAAAGATGAAAAGATGAATGTGTTTAAATGAACACGATTAAATCGATGAATATCTTCGCCCCAGCAAAAAGATGAATATTTGATTCAAAGATGTATATCGATTGATGTTGTTACAGGATAAAAGATAGACGATGAACTTTTAAATTCATACATGTAAGATAGTAGTTTGCATTCTCTACTTAACTCTTCTAATGAATTATTATTTCACCGCGTAATATTGATTTAAAATTTGTTGTCTATCAGATTCTATTAGATTTTTCCCGTCAAGACTAACGATAATTTGTCAGATATTATCTTAGTCATAATATTCTTTTATCGAAAGCTAGTTGAGCTCACCCTTTTCCTTTTTGTTCCATTTTTTTTCTCGTGAGGCTAGAATATAGCGAGTACGTAGCTCTGGGTATGGAATGAAGGTTTTAGAAAGAATTGTTTAGTAGTCCTCACCATTTTTGTAAAATAATGTATCAATAAATGTGATGAGGATTTATTTGAGTATAGATATTGTCTGTAAGATAATATTTGTATTCAAACTCACGCTTTTATCGTTGTAATAATAAAGTCAGTAGTTGTTTCGCACTCACGTATCGACAACTCGTAATGGGTGATGTATACCTATTTTTGGGGCGCCACAGCTTGGTATCGTAGCTTAGGATACGATCTCCATGGAGATCTGGGAATAGTAACTAGAGGGGAGAGACGAGTAAATCCTTCGCTAATGATGTGTCCTACCTAAGCTTATTTTTAGTTCCTGGTCAAGATATAAGATATAGGATATTGTGATATATTGATTTCCTTAATTAACCCTTGTTTTACGACAAGATTTGAGAATGTCGAATCGAGAATATTAACAATGGAAATGAGACCGTGGAGACGCTCAGACTCACCAACGAGGAGAACGCAACAGTCGGCAATGTTCTCCCGTGAACAACACCATCGAAAGCAGATGATGAACGAGGGATGTTTAGAAGTTTTTGTAGCTCATGCAAAATCGCATTTAGGAGACTCGTGTTCAAAATACAGAGAGAAATGATAAGAATTCACTGTTGTCACAAACCAAGCGCTTCAAAGAGTGGGACCACCGTAATTTAAGGGAAAGCCGATCCGATCACGGCAAGGAAACACGGGTCAAGCAAATTACCAAGATATTCGATGTCTCTGGGATGCACGGAGAACAGAGGTTCCATTCGCCACCTTTATGTTCCGTGGGCGAGGCGATCATCGGTGGGAGTCTGTGGAAGTTGCACTCCATCCAAACCGCACTCAAAGATGTCTTGGGAGACGCTTTCAGAACTATTTAATGACAAATACTTTCCGAAAGTGTTCGCTATATGAAGGAAGTGGAGTTCATCGATTAGAGCAAAACAACACGATTTGTCTCAAAGACGAGGCAAAGTTTGCAGAGTTATCCGTGTTTCAGACCTCATTTGGTGGAGAATGAGGAACGATGACGCGGATGTTTCTTAGAGGTTTGAAACCCAAGATACGCCAAGATCTCATTTCTCATAAATTTTTTCTCTATTCAGATGTTGTAAAATGTGGCTCAATTATTAGAGCGAGATAACGAGTACGGCCAACCGAGGGACCACAACCGTGGATCGTATCTAGATAGATAGCAACAATGTAATAATGATAACCAAACGGAGAAAGAAACAGACGGACAAAAATGGTAACCACTCCGTGGTAATCATGGCCATGAAAATAGAAGAAGCGAAGTCAGAGGAGGAGATTTTAAAAGAGGAGATTTAATAACGACTATGTGAAGACGAAAAAGGTTTAAGAAGAATCGGTTCTAAGTGGAGGAGAACCACCACCGGCCATATGCTATAAATGCGAAAAGAGGGATATATCACCAAACCGCCCACAACAGCTCAAGGTATGCTATAATTGTGGAAAGGAAGGACATATCGCCGAGATCAGACGGTAAAAAGAAATAAACCTAGTTCAATGGGACGGTGACTCAAAAGATCGTCCCGTAAAAGTCAAAGTCAACGATTCCGGAAGAAAGCGTTTGTTGCGATCGGTCATAATGCGAGAACCCAAACGAGGTGATCACGGTAAGTTATTTATAAATTCTCGCTAAGTTTATACCTTACTTGATAACCGGCATACCCATTCATTTATCTCTCCCGCATGTGCTCAACGCTTAAACTCGACCGAGAAATTAGACTTTGACCTATCTCGTGGAAACTCCGTTAGAGAAACTTTCATCACATCCATCGCTTATAAATCTTGTTTGATTCAAGTGGCACCATCACCTTCACCGCTGAATTTTATCTCTTTAAAGATACTTGCTTTTGATGTGATTTTAGGATTGATTGGTTAACTACTCATCATGCCAAAATTGATTGTTTTCGTAAGGTGTTAGTTTTCATATTCCTAACCAACCCGTTGTATTTAATTCAAGCAACTAAACCATTAAAATCAATCACTATCATATCTAATCATAAAGCTATTCGCTTATTGAAAAACGGATGTCAAGCTTTCTTAGCCCATGTTATGGATTTGAATAAAGACACGCCAAATTTGAATAATATTCCCGTTGTTATCGATTTTCCCGACGATTTCAAGAACTTCCTGGCCTACCCCCGTAACGTGAAGTCAATTTTATCGATCTTGAACCCGCACAAAGCCCATTTCTAAAACCCCATATCGAATGGCTCCTATTGAACTTCAGAGTTAAAGGTCCAACTACGTGAATTGTTGGACATCGGTTTCATCTGGCCCTAAGACATCTCCTCGGGGTGCTCCTGCTTTATTTGTAAAGAAGAAAGACGGAGTATGCGATTCAGATCGACTATCGGAATCGAACCATGTCACCATCAAGAATAGGTATCCTCACCTCAGATTGATGACTTGTTTGACCAAATTGCAAGGGCACAATTCTTTTCAAAAATCGATCTTCGCTCGATATCATCACCAAGATTAGAATCGAGGATATTCCAAAGACCGCTTTCGTACTCCCCAGATGGGCATTATGAATTCTTAGTCATGTCTTTCGGATCGACTAATGCTCCTCGCGGCTTTCATGGATATGATGAACCGAGTATTCAAGGAATATTTGGATCAATTTGTTGTTGTTTTTATTGATGACATCCTCATATATTCCAAAAGTCGTGGAAGATCATGAGCACCATTTGAAGTCGGTACTCCAAAGGCTTCGTGAAAACAAACTATATGCCAAATTGAAGAAATGCGAGTTCGCTTCGAGGAAGTAGCATTCCTTGGGCACGTGGTGTCAAAACATGGAGTATCCGCTGATCCGCCAAGATTGAAGCAATACAAAGTTGGGAGCAACCAAGTTTCTCATGATCAAGCACGTAGCTTTTTGGGCTTAATGGTTATTATCTGAGATTCGTGGAAGGGTTTTCTAATCGCTACTCCATTAACTCGCCTAACTCTAAGGATACAAAATTCGCTTGGAGCGAAGAATGCGAGAAGAGTTTCCAAGAGCTTAAGAGAGACTTATTTCTAAGACTGTTTCTAACAATACCATCCGGTCTTGGATGGATTTGTTATCTACGCCGATGCTTCGTGCAAAGGGTTAGGATGTGTTCTCATGCAACGTGGAAAAGTCATAGCCTATGCCTCGCGACAACTTAAAGAGTATGAGAGGAATTATCCTACTCATGATCTAGAGTTGGCAAAGCAAATAAGCTTTGCCGCTTAAAGATATGGAGGCACTATCTATATGGGGAGAAAGTGGAGATATATTCGCACCATAAAAGCCTTAAATATTTCTTCACTCAAAAAGAACTCAACACGCGGCAATGACGCTGGCTCGAGCTATTGAAAGACTACGACCACACTATTCAATACCATCCCCGAAAAGTTTAAACGGTAGCCGACGCGCCGAGTAGAAGATCATATGCGTGAACGAAAGCGATGATGTCAGTATACGACAGAGCCAACTTTAATAGAAAAAGTTAAGGTCGCTTTCAAGCCACCCAATCTTGAGCCGATGCGTATGAAGAAGAAGAAAGTACAAGAAGGAGCTATTCCTAAGCTTAGAATTGATGAAGAAGGAATACTGAGTCCACTCTAGACTTTGTGTTCCTAACGACTCGATTTGAAGTACAAGATTACGATGGAGGCACACAATACACCATTTGCAATCCATCCTCGAAGTACTAAAATGTATCGTGATCTTCGACATACATTTTGGTGGAACAATATGAAGAGAGAGATTGCAAAGTTTATCTCAATGTGTTTAACTTGTCAACGGTAAAGGCGAGCATCTAGTACCTAAGGGTCCGTTGCAGAACCACTTGAGATTCCGGAATGGAAGTGGGAACACATTACCATGGATTTCGTTACGGGTCTTCCTACGGCTTTCAAGGCATCAATGCTATTTGGGTTATTGTTGATAGATTAACCAAGTTCCTTCATTTCATTTTTGCCGATACGGAGACTTATTCCCTCGAACGCCTTGCTAGTATGTACGTGAATGAGATTGTGAGGTCATGGCATGCCCAGATCCATAGTTTCGGATCGTGACCCAAGATTCACTTCAAGATTTTGGGTTAGCTTGCAAAAAGCTATGGGCACGGATTTGCGATTTAGTTCTAAGATACCATCCCCAAACGGATGGACAATCGTAGAGGACTATTCAAACTCTCAAGATTTATTAAGACACTGTGTCCTAGACTTCAAGGGCGCTTGGGATAAGTATTTACCATGGTGGAATTCTCCTACAACAACAGCTTATCGTGCAAGTATAGGTGTGGCTCCATTTCAAGCATTATATGGACGAAAGTGTCGCTCTCCAATATGTTGGGATGAGGTGGGTGAAGCAACATTGTTGGGACCCGAAAGTTAAGTACGTATGATTACTCACTTAAAAAGATCCAAATGATTCGACAACGATACAAACCAAGACAAGATCGACATAAAAGAGTTATGCGGATCTTCATCGAAAGGACGTGGAATTTAGTGTGGGGATCATGATTGTCATGAGTTGCTCCATGGAAAGGAGTTACAAGATTTGGGGAAGAGAGGAAAGCTCAATCCACGCATTTATCGTCCATTTCAAATTCTCGACCGAGTAGGAAATGTAGCCTATAGACTGCTGTTACTACCTCCGAGTATGTCTCGTGTTCATAATGTGTTTCATATATCCAGCATTTCAGTAAATATGTGAAAGACCCAAACCACGTTATAGAAGTTAGAAACTGACGAGATAACCAAGACTTAACGTATGAGGAGGTACCGCCAAGATTTTGGATAGAAGGAGAGCATGTCCTACGCAAGAAAGGTCATACCACAAGTTAAAGTTTTGTGGAGGAATCATGCTATAGAGGAAATGACCCGAATTGGAAACTAAATGAAAGCGAGGTATCCTCACCTTTTCAAACACTGTGTACGTGACGCCAATTTCGAGGACTAAATTTCATAAGGAGGGAGGTTGTAAGACCCCAACTTATTATTAATGAAATTTAATTTTCTATTTATTATTTTGAAATAGTAAGGGTTGATTTGATTAATGTGGATAGTTAGGGTTAAATACGCAAATATTTCAAAATAAGCAAGTGGTTATAAAATATTCATTGTTGTTTGGGAATATTCGTTTGGTCGTGGAATATTCGCATCGCTTTGGGAATATTCGACGATTTACCGCAAGCAAATGCATGTGTGGGCCCCATAACGGAAAAGCGATTGGATGAAGAAAACGACAAATATAAGTTGTTTAAAAATAACTACAGAAGTTGTTACCAAGTAACACTATTAAATACCCGGTGGTTAAAACACAAGAATATACCAGTCAAGCACCAATTATTGATTCTTACGCACCAATTATTAAAGGCACTACTCAATAATGGTTACAGAATTATCGCTCAAAGATTTTATTTTATCGAGTTAATAATTGTCTATTGATATTTTATATTGTCGTTGTTTCAATAATTGTCATTACACAAGATTTTTCATTATCGGCAATAATTCATATTATCCTAATAATATTATTAGATAACATTATTGGCAATGTCTAGAAAGTTCGCATTCTAAGGAGAGGTTTGGTCACCTAATTCGCGCCAAGAAGGAGAAATTCTTATCGAAAGCCCCCTCTTCCCGAACCGCCCGTCATTGTCAATATCAGTGATTCTCGTAATATTATTTGTGAATAATTAATTATTGATTCATATGATGAGGAAAATATTGATTTTATGTGGATATAGATGGAGAAAATTTTAATGTGACAATTGTTGAAAATTGAAATTTTATCTTTTCTCGATAAAATAATTATTTAAATATATTATTATATTTTAATAATATAATAATGGTGATATTTTTACAACTAATGTGGGATATATGAGTATACGAGGAGGAAGAGTATTTTTGTTGCAATAAATGTTTAAAACATGTTAAACATGCGGTGGACCCCATTTATCGATCGAAATTTGATTATACCAGAAATCGCCCTGCTTGTGGATTTTGGCCAATTTCTATTTGGAATTTGGAAAACTTTCTTCTCGCAAAGTTGTAGAGAATTGAATTTCCTATAAAAACTCGCGAGATTCGAATTTTCTGATAAAAGGGCTATTTATTATGAATTATTGAAGTTCAAGTTCAAATAATTAATTTTTGAAGTTTTAAATATTTTTAATAAGAAAACGTTTTTTTTTTTGAGTTAGGCAAGGTGAGTCACTCTTGGTGGCTGATGGTTTGAATCAGATTTAGGTGTGTGAGGAATTTAATAAATATATATTAATATTTTATTAAATTTTTCGCTTTGGTGTTCTAAGCAATTTCCTATAAATAGGTGCTTAGGTTAGAATTGAAAATCACACCGTAAATCAAGTTTTTCTCTATATTATCGAGTTTATTCTTGTGAGTATTTTGAGTATACTTTGAGTATTGTTAGATCGGGCAAGTTCCTTCAAAGACTATATCCTGTTTCAAATTTGTAAGTATCGATCTTTCGAGGTAAGTGGATGTTATTTTCTTCTCAAATGATATTATTTCTTCAATATCATTATGTCAAATATTGGTTGGAACTTTTTATCAAATTTGGAACTTTTTCATGTATTCATGGGTTACTATTCATGAGTTACTATTCACGAAGTTACTATTCATGAGTTACTATTCATTAGTTACTATTCACGAGTACTATTCATTAAGCGTGAAGATATTTTTTTGTGGAATTTCTATCTTTTTGTGTCTGAAAGTTACTATTCACGATACTGAGAGACTATTCACGATACTAGACTATTCATTAAAAAATAAAATTTTTCTTTTCGTTCAAAATATCTATTATTCGGATACTAGCTTTTGATCAGATCCATGTTTTGATCATTCTGAATTTTACACCACTATGATTATTTTTGAGGTATTTTTGAACATGGATAAAAGTACTTAATCCTTAATCCTTAATCCTTGTCATTTTGTTTCACCGGATTCGCTTTTTTAAAAATATTTTTCATCATCCTCGCTTTAAATGATGATATTATTGAATATCTTCGCCCAGAAAGATGAATGATTTCAAGAAAAGATGAATGATTTCAAGAATAATATTTTTCCAGTAGTGCAAAGAGATGAACAGTGTTTAAATGAATAATTAATTAATCGATGAATATCTTTCGCCCAGTGTAAAAAGATGAATATTTGATTCCGTGATGTATATCGATTGATGTTACAGGATAAAAGATAGACGATGAACTTTTAAATTCATACATGTAGAAGATAGTAGTTTGCATTCTCTACTTAACTCTTCTAATGAATTATTATTTCACTGCTAATATTGATTTAAAATTTGTTGTCTATCAGATTCTATTAGATTTTTCCTCGTGAAGACTAACGATAATTTGTCAGATATTATCTTAGTCATAATATTCTTTATCGAGCTAGTTGAGCTCACCCTTTTCCTTTTTGTTCCATTTTTTTCGTGAGGCGAGAATATAAAGAAATTTAGCCTGGGGTATGGAATGAAGGTTTTAGAAAGAATTGTTTAGTAGTCCTCACCATTTTTGTAAAATAATGTATCAATAAATGTGATGAGGATTTATTTGAGTATAGATATTGTCTAGAAGATAATATTTGTATTCAAACTCACGCTTTTACTGTTGTAATAATAAAGTTGTAGTTGTTTCGCATCATGTATTGACAACTCGTAATGGGTGATGAATACCTATTTTTGGGGCGCTGAAGGGTTTTCTCGAATCGCTACTCCATTAACCCAAATTTAACTTCTTAAGGATACAAAATTCGTTTGGAGGCGAAGAATGCGAGAAGAGTTTCAAGAGCTCAAGAGGAGACTCATTTTTCAAGACTGTTTCTAACAATACTGTAAGACCCGAATTTTATGAAATAAAAGTATTCAATTTTTTTTAATTACTATTCATGAAGTTACTATTCACGAAAGTTACTATTCATGAGTTACTATTCACGAAGTTACTATTCATGAAGTTACTATTCACGAAGTTACTATTCACGAAAGTACTATTCATGAAGCATGATAATTTTTTTTCGTAGAAGGCATTACTCAATAATTGTTACAAAGAATTACTGCTCAATATTTTATTTTATTGATTCAATAATTGCTACGTTGATATTTTATATTATTGTTGTTTCAATAATTGTCACGCCACAAGATTTTTCATTATCAGAGCAATAATTCATATTATCCTCGAATAATATTATTGGATAACATTATTGGCAATGCCTAGAAAGTTCATCTCAAGGAGAGGTTTGGTCACCTAATCGCACGCCAAGAAGAGAGAAATTCTTATTGGAAAGCCCTCTTTCCTGGAACCTGCCCTAGTTGTTAATATGTGATTATGTAATATTATTTGTGAATAATTAATTATTGATTTTTATGATGAGAAAAATATTTATTTTATGTGGATATAGATGGAGAAAATTTTTAAAGTGACAATTGTTGAAAATTAATATTTTATCTTTTTCCGATAAAATAATTCATTTAAATATATTATTTTAATAATATAATAATGGTGATATTTTTACAAAGTTGAATATGGAATATATGAGTATATGATGAGCAAGAATATTTTTGTTACAATAAATGTTTAAAATATGTTAAACATGCTCGAATTGGACCCCATTTCTCGATCGAAATTTGATTATATCGTAAAATCGTCTGCTTGTGGATTTCGGCCAATTTCGCATTTGGAATTTGGAAAAACTTTCTTATGCAAAGTTGTAGAGAATTGAATTTCCTATTAAAACTCACAAGATTCGAATTTTTTGATAAAAGGCTATTTATTATGAATTATTGAAGTTCTGAAGCTCTGAAATAATTAATTTTTGGAAGTTTAAAATAATTTAAATAACAAAAACGTTTTTTGTGCAAGTCTTGTGAGGTGGGCTGTTTGGTGGCTGAGGTTTTGAAGCAAAATAAGTGTGCTTTGGAATAAAAATAATATATATTAATATTTTATTAAATTTTCTCGCTTTGGTGTTTCTAAGTATTTTCCTATAAATAGGGTGCTTAGGTTAGAATTGAAAATCACACCGTAAACCCAAGTTTTCTATCTATATTATCGAGCGTATTCTTATGAGTATTTTGAGTATACTTTGAGTATTGCTATATACGGTGCAAGTTCGTTCGGCGTTATTCCAATGTTAATCGCTTTTTTTTTAAGTAAGGATTTTATGGTTATTATGTTTTTAGTTTCGAAATTTTTCTGAACCTTCAAAAATTCTGGAAAAATTTGAAATGATAATTTGATGAGTGTTATATATTGTGTCCAAAAATGGCGATTTTTGGATGTATAGATTAGAGTTATGGATTTTATGAGAAAAGACTATTTTAAAAGTAACTATTTATAACTCCTTGTGATTAACTCCAAAATTAATGAAATTTTTATTGGGAGTACATCTATATAATATCAAGTATACCGTGTAAATTTCAGAATTTTTGGATAAAAGTATAATTTATGATAAATGTTTAAATATTCGGGATTTTGGGCCATATGAAAAATAGTAAATGAATTTTTAAAATTTAGAGAAAATATATGTTCAATATGGGACTATGTTATGCTAAATCCCAGAAAAGAAATATTTTTGGAACTGATTTGGTATTTTCATGAAAATATTCTAGTTATGAGTAAATGAATTAAATATGTTATGTGAAGTAAGAAAATTGAAAAATATGATTTATTGGCTTGAGAATCATATATGAGATATATGCAGATTTTTATGAGGGTTTTGATTAATTATGATGAAATTTTATGAGTTTGGCATTTTTAGATGATTAAATGCATTAATTATTAAAGTGTAAATAATTGGATTAAATTATTTATAAGTTTAAGAAATGATTAAAATATTATTATAATATTAATAATATTAGATTATGAGATTTCTAAGTGATTTATAACATTTGGATTAAGGTGTTATAAATATGGATATGAATTTTATTATTAAACTTTATATTTTCGTGTCGAGTTACTTTACGCACGATACTTGATACTACGTATTTAACACGGGTACTATTTACGACAAATTGTTTTTTCTCCACCAAATTATCGTTGATTTATGAATCTTACTCTTGAAATTAAAACCATGTTTTGATTATATTATTTTTATATAACATTCTTATAACCCTAATGATAATATTTTCTTCGACTTGAGTGTAAAGAAGGGTAGATTATTGGTATGATCGTGACCATAGGTTCTCTTTTGGCCAAGAGTGCAAAAGTTGAATTGTTGATTGGTATGATCATGACCATTGAATTTACAATTGAATATTTTTTAGCTTAAGTGCAAAGGTGAATCGATCAACATGGTTATAATTATTGTTATATAACTTCCGAAATGATTATGTATTTCTTTGATATATGAATATCTTTGGCTAGTAGTGCAAAGATGACTGTTGTTGAATATCTTTAGCTTTCAGAAAAGAAAGATGAATTATTGATGGATATCTTTCGCTCAGAATGCAAAGACGACTGTTGTTGAAATATCTTTGCTTTGTGTATAAAAGATGAATTATTGATGAATATCTTTGGCTCAGAATGCAAAGATGACTGTTGTTGAATATCTTTGCTTTGTAGTGTAAAAGATGAACTGTTGATGAATATCTTTGGCCCGTAGTGCAAAGATGAATTTATTAGTATGATTATGAGCAGAATCGTGATTTGGTATAACCATGATATTTGATATTTCGTGTAAAGACAGTGATGAAAATTATCTTTGTTCCGGATGAGAAGATGAATTTAGAATCACAATTATGATTATGAGTTATTCATATGATTGTGGAAAGGAACTGTTGATTGATGTTACAGGATAAAATATTGTTGGTGGACTTTTAAACGGAGAAGACAATAGACTTTATAGTCTATTCGACTCTTTTAATGGATCGCTTCGTTCATTGCAACTATGGTTGAAAAGTTTTATCATCTACCATATGTTCTAAATCTCGATTTATTCTTGATGAAGACTATTGATAATTTATTTATCTTTAGTCATAATATTCTTTATCGAGCTAGTTGTTTCACCCTTTGTTTCACAATTCTCTTTCGTGTAATAAAAGTGTAGTCGGGTCAAGCGGGGATAGCGAGGAATAGAATGGTGGTTTATAGATGTTGAGGGTGAGGTGAATTTAACTTGGAAGGGTGTTTTGCCACTATCATACAAGATGTCTAATGACATACAAACTCGTGTTATCATAAGACATGGTCAGGTTTCATCCACTTCTTTGAGTATATTTACAAGCACTACCTATATAATCTTGGTGTTTGTTTGGAGTATAATACCCAATTAGAGACAAAGTGGAGATAATGATATGTCAAGAGAAGACTCACCATTGGGAAGAATATGATATAGTAATCTTCTCATTTTTCTTTGGGGTCTATTAGGTCAACCAAGGATAATTTCGTGGCCATATGATATCTACCATAACCTAAAAGTATGGCCTCCCATGTACGAAGGTTTCTCGAGCACTTCCCAAAGATTCTAATTTCTAAAATAGTTTTTGACTATACCTTTATGTAAGGTGTCATTGTGGACGTACTTCTGATTGGTATATATTTGTATCCAAACTCACACCATACGTGTTGTTGTATTTTTGCACGACAATTGTTATAATAAAGTTGTAGTTGTTTTCCGTACCATATATTTGGCGACTCAGAATGGGTTGGATGGAATGGACCTATTTTGGGGTCATTATAATATTCGTTTCGTCGTGGAATATTCGCTCGCTTGGGGAATATTCAGACGACAAATAAGCAGCCCATGACCAATATGTGGCCCCATAACGGAAAGCGATTGGATGAAGAAAACCACAAATATAAGTTGTTTTAAAATAAACTACAGTAGTTATTACAATTAATAATGTTAAAATACTCGGTGGTTAAAACACAAGAAGACACCAGATTGCACCAATTATCGATTCTTACGAAAAGGCACTACTCAATAATGGTTACAAATAATTATCGCTTAAAGATTTTATTGATTTAATAATTCTTTGCGTTGATATTTTATATTGTTGTTGTTTCAATAATTGTCATTACACATTATTTTTCATTATCGAAGCAATAATTCATATTATCTCGAATAATATTATTAGATAACATTATTCGCAATGTTTAGAAAGTTCTCGTCTAATGAGAGGTTTGGTCACCTAATTGGCGCCAAGAAGTGAGAGAAATTCTTATGGAAAGCCCCTCATTCCTGGAACCGCTTGGTTGTCAATATTGTGATTACGTAATATTTTTGTGAATAAATAATTATTGATTCATATGATGAGGAAAATATTGATTTTATGTGGATATAGATGGAGAAAATTTTTAATGTGACAATTGTTAAAAATTGAAATTTTATCTTTTTTTGATAAAATAATTCATTTAAATATATTATTATATTTTAATAATATAATAATGGTGATATTTTTACAACGAATGTGGAATATATGAGTATACTGAGGAGGTGTTTTGTCACTATCATACAAGATGTCTAATGACATACAAACTCACAAATTTGGTATATATTTGTATCCAAACTCACAAAGATATGTGTTGTCAGATTTTGCACGACAATTGTTGTAATAAAGTTGTAGTTGTTTTCCCGTACCATATATTTGGCGACTCGGGATGGGTTGGATGGAATGGACCTATTTTGGGGTCATTATAAATACCATCCGTTCGGATGGATTTGTTATCTCATGCCGATGCTTCGTGCAAAGGGTTAGGATGTGTTCTCATGCAACGTGGGAAAGTCATAGCCTACGCCTCATGACAACTTAAAGAGTATGAGAGGAATTATCCTACTCACGATCTAGAGTCAAGCGAGATTCGATTTTCATGTTAAAGATATGGAGGCACTATCTATATGGGGAGAAAGTGGAGATATATTCGCACCATAAAAGCCTTAAATATTTCTTCACTAAAAAAGAACTCAACATACGCGACAAATGACGTTGGCTCGAGCTATTGAAAGACTACGACCACACTATTCAATACCATCCCGAAAAGCGAACGTGGTAGGTGACGCGTTGAGTAGAAGATCATATGCAGAACGAGGTGCGATGATGTCAAGTATACGATAGAGCCAACTTTAATAGAAAAGTTAAGGTCGCTTCAAGCCACCGACTTCGGAGGCGATGCGTATGAAGATGAAAGTACAAGAATGAGCTATTCCTAGGAAGCGAGAATTGATGAAGAAGGAATACTTGAGTCCACTCTAGACTTTGTGTTCCTCACGACTCGATTTGAAGTACAAGATTATGATGGAGGCACACAATACACCATTTGCAATCCATCCTCGGAAGTACTAAAATGTATCGTGATCTTCGACATACATTTTGGTGGAACAATATGAAGAGAGAGATTGCAAAGTTTATCTCAATGTGTTTAACTTGTCAACGTGTAAAGCGAGAGCATCTAGTACCTAAGGGTCCGTTGCAACCACTCGAGATTCCGAAATGGAAGTGGGAACACATTACCATGGATTTCGTTCACGGGTCTTCCTACGGCTTCTCAAGGCATCAATGCTATTTGGGTTATTGTTGATAGATTAACCAAGTTCCGCTTTCATTTCTTGCCGATACAAGAGACTTATTCCTTGAACGTCTTGCTAGTATATGCGTGAATGAGATTGTGAGGTTCGATGGCACGCCTGTATCCATAGTTTGGATCGTGACCCAAGATTCACTTCAAGATTTTGGGTTAGCTTCGCAAAAAGCTATGGGCACGGATTTGCGATTTAGTTCGGCATACCATCCTCAAACAGACGGACAATCGAGAGAGACTATTCAAACTCTTGAATATCTATTAAGACTCTGTGTCCTAGACTTCAAGGCGATTAGGATAAGTATTTACCATTGGTGGAATTCTCCTACAACAACAGCTTATCGTGCAAGTATAGGTGTGGCTCCATTTCAAGCATTATATGGACGAAAGTGTCGCTTCTCCAATATGTTGGGATGAGGTGGGTGAAGCAACATTGTTGAGACCCGAGTTAAGACGTATATGACTCACCGACAAGATCCAAATGATTCGACAACGTATAAAGCGGCACAAGATCGACAAAAAGTTATCGCGGATCTTCATCGAAAGGACGTGGAATTTAGTATAGGGGATTATGTGTTGTCATTCATGAGTTGCTTTCCATGGAAGGAGTTACAAGATTTGGGAAGAGAGGAAAGCTCAATCCACGATTTATTCGTCCATTTCAAATTCTTGACCGAAAGTAGGAAATGTAGCCTATAGACTCTCGCGTTACCTCAGAGTATGTCTCGTGTTCATAATGTGTTTCACATATCCGTATTTCGTAAATATGTGAAAGACCCAAATCACGTTATAGAGTTAGAACCGGATGAGATAGCCAAGACTTAACGTATGAGGAGGTACTGCCAAGATCTTGGATAGAAGGAGCACGCCCTACGCTGCATGAAAGGTCATACCACAAGTTAAAGTTTTGTGGAGGATTCATGCTATAGAGAAATGACACGGGGAATTGGAAGCTAAATGAAAGCGAGGTATCCTCACCTTTTCAAACACACCAGCACGACGTCGATTTCGAGGACGAAATTTCATAAGGAGGGAGGTCAGTAAGACCTCAACTTATTATTAATGAAATTTAATTTTCTATTTATTATTTTGAAATAGTAAGGGTTGATTTGATTAATGTGGATAGTTATGGGTAAAATACGCAAATATTTTAAAATAAGCAAGTGGTTATAAAATATTCATTGTTGTCGGGGAATATTCGTTTGGTCGTGGAATATTCAGATCGTTTCGGGAAATATTCGCATTGACGACGGCTAAACCATGTGTGGGCCCCATAACGAAAAAAAGCGATTGGATGAAGAAAACGATAAATATAAGTTGTTTAAAAATAACGGCGTAGTGGTTATTCAATTATCATTGTTAAAAATACTCGGTGGTTTAAAAACACAAGAAGACACTCAAGTATTGCACCAATTATTGATTCTTACGTAAGAAGGCACTACTCAATAATGGTTCTGAGTAATTACCGCTCAAAGATTTTATTAATTTAATAATTCATTGCGTTGATATTTTATATTCTTTGTTGTTTGTTTCAATAATCACATTACACAAGATTTTTCATTATCGAAGCAATAATTCATATTATCTCGAATAATATTATTAGATAACATTATTAGCAATGTCTAGAAAGTTCATCTAATGAGAGGTTTGGTCACCTAATCGCTGCGCCAAGAAGGAGAATTCTTATTGGAAGCCCCTCTTTCTTGGAACCGGCTATGCGGTTGTCAATATTGTGATTTCGTAATATTATTTGTGAATAAATAATTATTGATTCATATGATGAGGAAAATATTGATTTTATGTGGATATAGATGGAGAAAATTTTTAATGTGACAATTGTTGAAAATTAAAATTTTATCTTTTTACGATAAAATAATTCATTTAAATATATTATTATATTTTAATAATATAATAATGGTAATATTTTTACAACGAATGTGGGATATATGAGTATATGAGGAGGAAGAGTATTTTTGTTGTAATAAATGTTTAAAACATGTTAAACATGCTCATTGGACCCCATTTATCGATCGAAATTTGATTATACTTATAAAATCTCCTGCTTATGGATTTCGGTCAATTTCATTTGAATTTGGAAAAACTTTCTTCGCAAAGTTGTAGAGAATTGAATTTTCTATAAAAACTCGCAAGATTCAATTTTCCGATAGAAGGGCTATTTATTATAAATTATTGAAGTTCAAGCTTCAAGTTCAAATAATTGATTTTTGGAAGTTTAAAATATTTTAAATTGGAAAACGTTTTATTACTTTTTATAGAAGGTGAGCATGTGGGAAATGCTAGGGAGCTGAATTCTAAGAGGCGTAGGAAATTTTATTATAAATAATAATATTATATTAAATTTTCGCTTTGGTGTTCAAGATTTTCCTATAAATAGGGTGCTTAGGTTAGAATTAAAAATCACACCAGAAATTGAAGTTTTCTCTCTATATTATCGAGTTTATTCTTGTGAGTATTTTGAGTATACTTTGAGTATTGCTATACTCAGTCTAAGTTCAAGTTATAAATAATATCAGGTGTTTCAACTAAGATCTTGTCTTTGTGAGGTAAGAGATATTATTTTTTTCAGAATGATATTATTTCTTCAATATCATTATGTTGAAATATTGATCCAAATTTTTTTTATCAAATTTAGAACTTTTGGTGTCTGAGTTACTATTCATGTATACTAAGACTATTCACGATATCTGACATTATTCACGAATACGACCTTATTATTCATCTAAAAATGAAAATTTTCTTTTCAGTCAAAATATCTATTCGGATACTAGCTTTGATTGTATCCATGTTTTGATCATTCTTGAATTTTACACTACTATGATTATTTTTGAGGTATTTTTGGACGTGGATAAAACAAAGTACTTAATCCTTAATCCTTAATCCTTAATCCTGTCATTTTGTTTCACGGATTCATTTCTTTAAAAATATTTTTCATCATCCTCGGCCTTAAATGATGATATTATGAAATATCTTTGGCACAGTAGTCAAAGATGAATGATTTCGATGAATATCTTTGGTCAGTAGTCAAGAAGATGAACAGTGTTTAGATTAAACATGATTAATCGATGAATATCTTTGGCACCAGTGCAAAGATGAATATTTGATTCAGATATATATTGATTGATGTTACGAGGATAAAAGATGAGCGATGAACTTTTAAATTCATACATGTAGAAGATAGTAGTTTAGATTCTCTACTTAACTCTTCTACTTAACTCTTCTAATGAATTATTATTTCATTGCGAATATTGATTTAAAACTTGTTTTCTATGTATTCTATTAGATTTTTTTTCCCGTCAAGACTAATGATAATTTGTTGATATTATCTTAGTCATAATATTCTTTTTCGGGCTAGTTGAGCTCTCACCCTTTTCCTTTTTGTTCCATTTTTCTTCTAGGAGGCGAGAATATATGCGAAGACGTAGTGGGGTATGGAATGAAGGTTAGAGAGTTGTTTAAAGTAGTCCTCACCATTTTTATAAAATAATGTATCAAAAAAATGTGATGAGGATTTATTTGAGTATAGATATTATCAGAAGATAATATTTGTATTCAAACTCACAGCTTTCTTGTTGTAATAATAAAGTTGTAATTGTTTGCATCTACGTATCGACAACTCAAAATGGGTGATGTAAACCTATTCAAAAAGGCCACATATATATTATCACGGTTTTTAATAACTTTTAATTGTCAAATATGTGAATAAATATCGGTAGTAAATTTTTTAAAATATATATATAATAAATAAAATCATCTTATAATTTTATTTAATTTTATATATTAATATTTTTGTAATTATAATTTAATAAAAATTTATTATAATACATAACAACTCTTAAAATTGTAAAATATCTTTAGTGAAATATTTATATTTGATAAAAATTCCCTTATTGATCTTAATACAGTTTATGTACACATTGTCGATATATCAAATTTAAATTAAAGAATATGATACATTGTCAATGAAATATTTATTTATATTTGATAAAATTACTCTTATTGAGGTCTTTATAAGGTTCATGTATATATCAAATTTAAACTCAAATGGATAAAGGATGAGAGATAGCTTTAGAGATAAATGCCTATCTTTTTATTGCGTAAAGTTATAACTTATAATAAATTCTAATAAATCGTCAGTAGTTAAAAGTCAATATTCAACCCATAGACTCTTACATTATCTTTATTTAGAAGGATTATATTTATGAAAAGAATATTAATTTTAAGTATTTTATTTATTTTTAAATTTAAATTTAGAATTATTAATTTATAAATTATAAAATAATTTAATAATTTTAGAATTATAATTATAATCATGAATTATAATTTTAAAATTAATAATTTTGAAATTATAATATGAGGAATTATAATTTTGAAATTATAATTTTATAAATAAATATATAGTATAAAAAATTTAAAATGTATGTTTAAATTTATTACTGTGTAAGTTAAAAATAAAATATTTTTAAACTCGAGCTGAAAAAGGAAAAAGTCAGTTGCAATTTCAGACAGCGGCAGGGGCATTATTGTACTCTCACTTCTCATGAACAGAGACAAAGACAGAGAAAGAGAGAGAAAGACCAAAAGAGGGAGAGCTGGAATCACATGGGAGTTGTTTGGCAAATGGGGCCTCCCTCTTCGTCTCCATCTCCCTCCTTCCTCCGCCCGACAATTATGAGCTGAACAAGAAAAGTCTTTCCTCCCCATTTCAAGAAAAAAATATAAAGAAAAAGAAAAAAGAACAATTTTTCTTTCACCATTTCTCGCCGGAGAAATCATGGCCGACGATAAGGTATCATCAACTTCACATTTTCCAAGAAACTCTATAGTTCTTGATCTAGTTTGCTTATTTTTTCTTCCTTTTGATGCTCAAGAAAATCTTGAAAATGAAAGCGAAATCGTCTTTATGGATCTTGAAGACAGGACCCTCCATCAAAATCTTAAGATGTAGAATTTTGTTATGTATGGATTTGATTAGGGTTTCTTTGACGTGGTCTGTTTGTAATCGATTTGGGTATTTGTAGTCTCTTTTTGTTTTGGGTTTCTTGCACTCTCTGTAAATATTAAACCTTTATCTTAGTTAAGTATAGTTAGATCTTTGAGAGCTGTTCTTTTATGAATTTGGGTTATCCATATTCTAAGTAGATTTATTTAATTATGCTTCAAGTTTGTCTTGTTTTCTGTTTCATGGTTCTCTTCTTTTTGATGTGTTGAATTGTTGAATGTCACCATTTTTTTTTCTGCATCATCACTGTTTACTTCATATGGTTGGTGGGTCTGGTTCTGATTTTATGTTTATATGTTCTTGTTTAGCAAGTGCTTTTTCTTTTTAGTATATTCTCTCCAACTATCTGATGTTTATTTCAGTTTGTAGTTTCATAGTTGGAGTCTTGGCTTATATCTTACTGTTGGTTCAAATTCTATTATTTTGTAGCTGCAGACTAATTTGAGATGTTTGTATGTTTTCAGTTTCAACTCTTCATATATGAATGATGCTTTATTAACTTCTTTATTTTATGTTTGTTGCAGGAGATGTCTACTCCTGTTGTTGATGGAAATGATGCCGTCACTGGGCACATTATATCCACGACCATTGGAGGCAAAAATGGTGAACCCAAACAGGTACTGCACTATAATTAACTTGTTAACTTTGTTACTTAAAGATTTTTGTTCAGTGAAGAAGTATTTTGCTGAAGTTAATTGATTTTTCGTGACCACACTTGCATCCTCACTTGGATCTATCTAGGCTACAGCTAGGTGTTATCAGATGGTGTTTTTTTACTTTTTCTCTGCTTTTATTCCCCTTATCTTTACAAAGCATTATACAAAGCATTAGTACATTTTGACTTGCCTACTTCTAATTTACAAGATTGTAGATGCTTTGTGGCTGAATTTTCTTGACTGTGGAAGTCGATTTTTTTAAATTACTTTTTAAACTCGTGCTGTGATGCTTCATTTAGACTGTTAGCTACATGGCAGAACGTGTTGTGGGGACTGGATCATTTGGAATTGTTTTTCAGGTATGCTGATCATTCTAATTTAGCTGCTATTACAATAGAAGCTATATTTCTGTAGTAAGTAAACTTTATTTTACTTTCTCTGATTTCTATCTTCACTCTAGGCAAAATGCCTGGAAACTGGAGAAACTGTGGCTATAAAAAAGGTTTTGCAAGACAGAAGATACAAGAATCGTGAACTGCAGTTAATGCGCACAATGGATCATCCAAATGTAGTTGGTCTTAAGCATTGTTTCTTTTCAACTACCAGCAACAACGAGCTGTTTCTGAACTTAGTAATGGAATATGTACCTGAGTCTATGTATCGGGTTCTGAAGCACTATAGCAATGCAAACCAGAGAATGCCACTCATATACGTGAAACTTTACACGTATCAGTGTGTGTGGTGCTCCCGTATTTGGTTTCATTATTGTCTCCGTTTATCATACTGATCTTAACTGGGGATTATTTTCCAGATTTTCAGGGGGCTGGCATATATGCATGCTGTTCCTGGAGTATGTCATAGGGATTTAAAGCCTCAGAACGTTCTGGTATGCATCTTTCTAACTGTTGGGATTAAAAGTTGTAGCTGTTTCGTTAATTTCACTGTTGGCTTTTCCACAGGTTGATCCTCTTTCGCACCAGGTCAAAATTTGCGACTTCGGAAGTGCAAAAATGCTAGTATGTACAACTTCTTTTCATTTTAGTACCTAATCAGTGGCTTTTTGGTGACTAATTAAATTTCGCTAGCATATTAGATTCTTTTATCATATGTTTGCAATTTATCGTGTTTAAACTGATTGCAAGTCGTCATTAGCTACAGAACTCTGAAAATTATATCATTCTTGCACTTGTTGATGCTAAATGAGTAAATTCATGGCATCCATAAATTTGTTGATATTGAATGTATATTAAGGAGTTACTCATCATTTATGGAAGCAGTAGTTAGTTGCAAAAAGTCCACATTCTTATGTGATTAGATTGTGGATATGGACAAGATAAGGTTGATAAACTCTTGGCTTCATGATGGGACAGGCTTCATCCCTATGGGCACAGCTGAAAATTACTCCAAGACTCCAAGTCAAAATCAAGACTAAAATAAGAACAAGTATTGAATGTATGTCATCTTTTGTGAAGTGTTTGTATCTTGTTAAGGGTGGTACTCTCTGGGTTTCCTATTAGGACTAGGACTACGGACATGCTTATCTCACGCAGAATAGGTTCGAAAAGAATCAAATTAAAACTTTAGAATACTAAAAAAGACATTTTATTGTATCTAAGCGGAGTACGTTACTTTGTCTATGTTATCTTCTATTTGAGTTGTTGCATTGTGAATGTACACCAGCTAGTTTGAATATATGAATCGCTAGAAAGGTTCTTTGCTGATATTTCCAAGTCAGATATGGTCTTGCAAACATTTGTTCTTTTCATATTCTCAGCATAAGTTATCTTTCAGGTGAAGGGTGAGGCAAATATTTCCTACATTTGTTCACGGTTTTATCGTGCTCCAGAACTCATATTTGGGGCAACAGAATATACAACTTCAATTGATATATGGTCAGCTGGTTGTGTTTTGGCTGAGCTTCTTCTAGGCCAGGTTGGCAGCCTTTCATAGTTCTGCACTTTGTCAATGTTCTCATATTTTTGCTTTTTCTAATGTTTTTCTGACCCTCGTCATTCCAAAACTTTTCTAGCCATTGTTTCCTGGAGAAAATGCTGTGGGCCAGCTGGTAGAGATTATCAAGGTGCGACAATTGAAACTAAAATAGTTTTGATTTCTTTCAAGTTAGAGTTTCTTATGTTTTATCTTCCAGGTTCTTGGGACTCCAACTCGGGAAGAAATTCGCTGTATGAATCCAAATTATACCGATTTTAGGTTTCCCCAGATCAAGGCACACCCGTGGCACAAGGTATGCTTCTTATTCTCCTGATTACTCAAAGAGCCAAAGGTCATTGGTTTCTCACCATCCAGCAGACTTGACTAATGTTGATCGGGCTTTGAGAATAACATTCTCTCCCTTACCTTTGTAACATTCTACTGTAGAAAACTGGCAAGTAACATACTAAATTTGAAATACTTGTCTAAAAGGGAAAACGGAAAAGAAAAGGAAAAGCAAACTAAATTCGCTTTATCTATTAGTTCGGACAATATTTTAATTTCTACATCTTTTAAGTTTATACTCCTTAAAACTTTTGTGGACTGCATCACTTATTCAGCTATTCAGCTCTGTGTATGACAGATCTGCTAAAGTGTTCTTGTATTAAATTTTTTGGGTTCGTGTCGGTATAACTGTAGTTGATTTTCTTAGCTTATTGGTTTCAGGTTTTCCACAAACGAATGCCTCCAGAAGCAATTGATCTTGCTTCCCGACTCCTGCAATACTCACCAAGTCTTCGCTGCAGTGCTGTGAGTTTCATTCTGCTTTTCTTTCTTCTAGATTTTTCGAAGATATATGTTCATGTCATATTATTGAGTCACAGATGTTCATTCATATCTTAAGTGCATAATAGTTGTGCAGCCAAACCATTTCTTGCCATGCAACTGTTTGTCTTTGATTTATCCTGAAGCTTGAGCAGAGCCAAAAGGATTTGTTTTCTTTTCCTTTTTCTGACAAACTTGTAATTTTTTTGCTCTGCTATTTTTGACTAGGGTTGTTCTTATTGCAGTTAGAAGCATGTGCACATCCTTTCTTTGATGAGCTCCGAGAGCCCAATGCTCGCTTACCAAATGGTCGTCCATTACCACCTCTTTTCAACTTTAAACAAGAGGTTTGTCTTCTCATTATCATAGATATACATTTTAATACTTTTAAAACTGAAATTTGTATTTGGGGCAGATGGATGAAACATGATGCCTAAAGTATTTTCTTCTTTTGTTTGCTTGAGCAAATCCATAGTTTCAAATTACATACTTGGTGTTTACTTGTGACAAAGTCATATTAACACTATATATTCAAAACCTTTTATGAAAATTTTTCTGATATTGTAGTGTCCATATAATGCTTTACAATCAATACTTTCATTATGTATTGGTAGAAACTATAAAGAGAACAATTTTTTTATCAAAACCCGAAAAGAAGTTAGAGATGATTATGACTGGCAGGGCTCACATATTTCAAACATAAACCTTGAACAAATAGTCAGTAATCTTATTAACACTAAACTTAATATCGTGTCTTTGAATGAAATTGAGTACCAAGTCTTGTACCCTTGTTATATTCAGAAAGATCACTGCATCTTCATTCCCAAAGGCTCAATATATGATTTATTGTTCAACATCTAGAATCATTTCCATCTCAGTAACTGTGGACTTGGACCTAACTAGTTATCCATGCCCATACATGGGAAATTGAGCATCATGTTTTTTTCATGATTCATGTCGATTGTACAAAAGCTTCCTAGATTCCGAACCTTCAGTTATAGTAGATTATTAGAATATGGTTGTGATAAGGCTTGCTGTATCAATTTTTTAATTTTTTTAGACGGAGTGTATAGGGGGCCAGATTTCTATTTTATTAAGAACCATTGGTGCTCATAGTTATTGAGATTTTTATGATTACAGTTATCGGGAGCATCTCCAGATCTTGTTAATAGGCTGATACCAGATCATGTGAAACGGCAGCTGGGTCTACAGTTTTTGCATCCGACAGGGACATAAAAGTGTATTGGATCCGGTCAATATAGTTCAGCTTATTGTGATTCCTTAAACAGAAAGGGATCTATATCACCTCCCTTAGTGGCCTGCTTGAGCAGCATTTCTTGGTCTCTAAGGGGACAAGTACAGACTACTGCAGCCGAATGGTTGCCCTGCCTTTTATGTGATGCTTTTCAGTTGCTATTTTTTCCGCTTAAAACCTCTCTCAACAACCTTGGTCGGTCGCCCCAAGAAAGAACAAAACAAAAAGAGTTCTTCCTTTTGTACATGTTTTGTTGTACTGATTAGAAAGCTTTTTGCACAAGTAAAAAAAAATTAGAAAGTGTTCCAAAATGAATAGTTGGAAAGAACAGTTGGTACGAAAGAGTGAGCTGGGGACTGGGGGCTTTGGTGGTTGATTTTTGATTTACTTGTGTTTCTATATCTACGGTGTTTGTTATTGTCAGACTTTTGTTTTTCGCAAATGAATGTCAGCAGTTTGTGCTCAAAATTGTTGTTGCTCTAGTTTGTATCTATACAAGTATAATCTATACAATTTTTGGTTCCCTTCCCTCGTATATATTGATTTGCCTTTGTTTGCAACTTTGGCATGTATTTCCTCGAACGTTAAGGCTGAATCAAAATCTTTTTGACATTCTGAGACCAAACTCTATATTTGTACACGACAAGTATAAATAGATTTCATAATAGTATTCTTAGTTGTGATATGAAATTTTAAGTCTAATGAGCGATAAATTTAAATTTATCAATACAGAACAGATTTTTATATGAGAGCTATGTTTATTATAAGTTCCTTCAGAAAAGATTTCATTAATATTTTATTTACATAATCAAAAAGTGGGCCTAAATATTACAGAATAAAGTGGAAAAATTTATCATAAATTCATACAGTACTGAAAAAAATCTTGGAAGGGGTGTTACTGTATTAAACTTTTTTAATAATAATGTAAGAATACTTCATTGAGAGGTTTATTTAACTCTTTATTGTTCTAACAATTTTCCATCTAAGTCTGAAAGAGTAAACTGAATAGTCTAAGTGGCTAATATCACAAATTCACAATCTTGCTTTAAGGACTATTCCAATTTAACAATGAATATTATTCAAAACCTTATCACTTGCCCACTAATACGAACAAGTTAATTCAATTTTCCTCAAATATTTTTGTTCTTGAATATGTTTTGACATTGCCAAACAGACCCTAACCTACCTATGAAGTATGAACCTTTCACTTGTCATTAGGGCTGCAAACGAACCGAACTGTTCGCGAACCGGTTCAGTTCGGTTCGAGTTCGAGTTACTCGCCTAATCGAGTCGAGTTCGCACATAGTGTTACGTTCGATTGCTCGATCGAATATGTTCGCGAATCATGTGGTTCCATTCGTCTTTGTTCGCAAACAGTTCGAGTTTGGTTCGGTTCAATAAGTTCGAGTTCGGTTCGATAAGTTTGAGTTCGGTTCGATGTTCGAGTAGTTCGATTTCTTACATGTTTAAATTATTTCTAAAATTTTGAATATAAATAATTGGTTATTTCATATTAAATTCTAAAATTTGTCTTATCAATAATTGTTAAATTTGTAACAATTTTTTATTACCGAAACATCTTTTTGTTTTTTAATAATTGATTACAAGTAAATGTTTTTATTAAATAATTAATAAATAATAATGTGTACTTCGCCACTAAATTCTAATTTAATTAAAATAATTTTAATATTTTCATAAAATTTTTAACAATGATTGTTGGATTATTATAATTTACATTCATAATAATTTAATAAATTATAACCCATGTCATAAAGCACATAAATAAAGTCATTAATCATCATGCAATGACAATTTGACATTAATTAAAGAATGATACAATAAAGTTGCTTACATTTACATGAGTTATTGAAATTGTTAAACCGATATAGAGATTAGAGAAATCAAGTCATCAATGTATCGAGACTTCAGTAATAGAGTAATAATTGTACAGTTACTATTGTATATTACATACATCAATTATCAATTATGTAATTAAAAATGCAAACTTGATTTTACTAATTTTTGA
This sequence comes from Panax quinquefolius, assembly GCA_020205615.1. NCBI lineage: Eukaryota > Viridiplantae > Streptophyta > Magnoliopsida > Apiales > Araliaceae > Panax > Panax quinquefolius. Next base: position 18,130,045 of record CM035163.1, read on the forward strand.
ATTTTTTTAGTTTTACAGATTTACGATGTATATGAGACAGCGCGAGAGAGAGAGTGATGGACTAATTTTGATTTATTAATTGTGCAATTAAGTAATCATATTCAGGATAAAAGTAGTGTTTAATAATCCAATTAAACAATATGTTACAATATTGTTTGTATGAAATTTAAATGAGTTATAAATTTAAATTAAAATAAACAAAAATATTTTAAAAAAATGAAACAAAGTTTTAAAATAACTTTGACTTTTAAGCCTTTGATTTGATCTTAGAATCGTAATTAATTTATTTAGTTTTAAACAATATAATTATGAAAATTAAATTTTTTTATAAAGTAATTCTCAAAATTTATTGTAATCAAAAGTTAATTATCACATCTCTTTTGAATTAAAAATATTTCCTATCGACTTTGAAAATTCATACTTGATCGGGTTTATTACTTATATTTCAAAACGAAGGAACAAAAGAAGTACAAAGTATTAATACATTCCAAAATTTTAAAGTTAACAATATCGATACTATTAGATATTGAATTGATCTAAATTCACATTATTTTAAAATTTTACAATTTTATATATTTCATTATAAAAAATCTTAAATAATACTTTTTATGAAATTGTTAGTATTATTCATTTGTTCTAGATTAATTATGTAATAAGTAATAATATTATCCATTAATCCACTATTACAAATTTAATATTATATATATATGATAATATGATATATATTATATCTTATTCTAAACAAATCTTATATAGTGTGATATAAGACTTATATATCAATGATAATATATATATATATATATATATATATATATATATATATTATATTTATATGATTATATCCTATTCTAAGAATGATGATTATAATATTTGATCTAATTTTGATTGAATTACTTAGACTATTAGAGAAGACGTTGGTATTTATTTAACTATTTTTTGTTTCAAAATTTTAAATTTATGTTCACGAACAAGTTTGTGTTCATGAACAAATTTTGTTCAAATAATAATATAATATGATATATATTATATTTATATGATTATATCGTATTCTAAGAATGATGATTACAATTTTTGATCTAATTTTTGATTGAATTACTTAGACTGTTAGAGAAGACGTTGGTATTTATTTAACTTTTTTTTGTTCCAGAATTTTAAATTTATATTCATGAACAAGTTTGTGTTCGTGAACAAATTTTGTGTTTGTGAACAAGTTTCTGTTCGTAAATAAATTTGGTGTTCGTGAATAAGTTTGTGTTCATGAACTAACTTATGTTCGACTTGTTTGCGAACTCAATTATGTTCGTGAACACTAAACGATCCAAACTCGTACATAACTGTTGGTTCGATCAAGTTGTTCGAACATATTTGAGTTCGACAAAATTCGATTCGATTTGTTTCGTTTCGTTTCGTTTCGTTTGTAACCCTATTTGTCAGGCCCATGGCTAATATAACACGACGTCGTTCTAGTTAGTCAACATTCGCCTCTTTGCCTCGAAAGTCAACAATAATAATCTACTACACCTGGTAACACTGATTTTCGCGCCAAAGAACGAGCAATTCTAGGTGGAGACCCTAAGCTTTAGTAGCAATTAATCCGTATAACCTACACTGTCAGACTATTTGACCCCATTAATCAATTTTTCTAGTCCGTCTATTTAGTGGGACCCAGTGAGAAGTCTAAATCTAACACATCCCCAACCACTTGATTTTTGATAATAAAGTGAATTTTATATGATTTTTTTGATATTTATCCATAAAAAATATTTTTATACTTAGATGTATAACGCTATAAGATCTATTGAGATAATTTTTATGTAAAAATATCAAAAATTATGTAAAAATAATTGATCCCAGTCCAGTCGAGATTTGGCTCACAAAATTTATTTATTATAAAATAAGATCTATCTAGTCGATATCTCAAATTAAAAATTCGATCGGTTTGAATTTTTCAAACAAATATATAATTCGAATAACAATAAAAAATTATAATTTAAAAAAATTTAAATAATTTATAAAAATTTAAAATTTACTCATATTAGCATTATTTATAATTTGAGTCGAGTAAATATAAACCCAACCCGAATTATTTGCACATTTCAGGACATTACTCAACCTCTAACGCAAGACAAGGGGACAATCTCCGTCATTTTTTCCAAATCTCCATAAACTTTCCCGCTATTCCATTCGAACTTCCCCAATTTTCTTATATTTTTTCCCCATTGTTTATAAACATTTTTAGCTGCCCAATGCCAAGTATATTCCAATTTTAATTTTTTTTTTTTTTATAAAAGTCTCCAAATCCATTCAGCAGCTCTAATCGAATCCCCATTTGTATGCTGCAACTTGCACTGGAGAGGATTTAGAGTTTTTCCCCAGAAATAATGTCAACTTTTTTCAACTACCAAGAATTCAAGATGATGATAGAAAAGAAGCAAGCTTTGCATAATTTGACAGGTTTCCTTTAACCCCATTTGAAGTTGGAGGATATTTTTCTGTCAGTACCAAAAAGAAAGTAGATTTTCTGCCTGGATGTGTCTGCTTGTTGCTTTTTATGGCCTGATGCCAAATATAAAGGTGATTTTTGGGATGCTTTTTCTATTTTGGGTAGCTGTTGGTTTAGCTTCCAATAGTCTTCTTTCTCCAAAGGGCGTTAACTATGAAGGTGAGATTCAGGTTCCAATTGCTTGCTACATTTGCTAATTGCTACATATACTTTTATAAAATTTAAGTACTTAAATGTTTGTATTTGTTCTTGAATTTGATTTCTACAGTGGCTGCATTGATGTCTGTGAAGAATAAAATGACGGATGAATACCATGTGCTTGACGGATGGGATATTAATTCTGTTGATCCTTGTACTTGGAACTTGGTAGGCTGCTCATCAGAGGGATTTGTAGTTTCTCTGTGAGTATTCAGTTTTTAAGTTTGAAGCAATTTGGTTTTGATTTTCTGTAGGTCAGATGCTGCTGTGAGTATTATCAGGGTTTTTATGGTTTTATCTTATATTTGGGGGTAAATTTTCTGCAGAGAAATGGCTAGTACTGGATTGTCAGGTACACTTTCACCAAGTATTGGAAATTTGAGTCACCTTCAGACCATGTGAGTTTATTTACTAAAGCTTTGCATATTTTCGTAGCTATGCATACTACTCAAATTTTACCAACTGAATGCTCTTCAAAATTTTGTTCTTAAAAACTTTAATATTTATCTTGAACTGATAATGATTCTATATGTGTTGTATTTTTCAACAATTAATGTGAGTGATTTGGATGCCACGAGTATATAGTTACAGACGAGTAGAAAATTCTGTATCTAAGAATTATTTACTGGGAAGAACTACAACAACTGTTTTAAGTAACATGTTTTAAAATTGTTACCGTTGTAGAAAGTATACAAAGTTGAGGAAACTCCTCTCTTATATGCTTACTTAACTTAAGGTTGTTATGATTTTAAAAATAGAAACTGCCTATTGGCATTGAGCAGCTACCAATTTCGAGTTCTGCTGCATTTTTATAGGTTATTGCAGAATAATCAGTTATCTGGTCCTGTCCTGGCTGACATTGGAAAGCTTTCAGAACTACGAACTCTTGACTTGTCGGGTAATCAGTTTACTGGTGAAATCCCAAGCTCCTTGGGATATTTGACTAATCTGAGTTACTTGTGAGTGTGCCTTTTCCAGTTTTCTCTATCCCTGTAATGTTGGTTTTGCTTTAGTTGTTTGTGTTTCTAAGCATATGGCTTAACAAATTTTCAGGAGGCTTAGCAGAAACAAGTTGTCTGGACAAATTCCTAGACCAGTGGCGAGCCTTACAGGTCTTTCATTCTTGTATGTCTTCCATTTCATATAAAAAATGTTTTCTCCTTGAGATGGTTTTAAAAAGGACATTGAAAATATTCTGACAATGTTTTGCAGGGATCTTTCGTTCAATAACCTTAGTGGTTCCGCACCAAAAATATTAGCTAAAGACTACAGGTGAGATATTTTAGAAGGAGAATTATTCTTCCTTAACAGATTCACTACAGTATTAGAAGTTTTATATTAACTTTTTAATCCGAGTTTAGGATAAAGTTCAGGTTCTCCAAAGAAAGAAAGGAGCTTTTTTATTTTATTGTTATAATAACCGCATCACATCCAAGCTCATCGTCATATGGTAGCTTTTTGAACCTTCATGCATTCTACGAGTCTTACTGCGACTTTGTGAGTAGGAAAGTGGGTGGGTTTTTTTTGTGGGTGGGTGGGGTGGGGTGAGGGGGGGATTATGGATGAGGGTGTATAATAATCACATAATATTAGTTTTTAAAAGGGGTGGGGGTGGGGTGTGAAGGTGGGGGTTGAGGGGGGGGGTGTATACATACATTAACATTATTTTTTGGGTGGGGGTGAGGGTGTGGGTGGAGTGTGGGTGGGGGTGTGGGGTATACATAATCACATAATATTATTTTTTGGGGGTGGGGTGGGGTGGGGGTGGGGTGGGGGGGGTGGGTGAGTGGGGGGTGAGGTGGGGGTGGGGGTGGGGGGTAAGGGTGTATACATAATCACGTAATATTATTTTTTTTGGTGGGTGGGGGTGGGGTGAGGTGGGGGGGTGGGGTGAGGGGGTGGGGGGTGTATACATAATCACATAATATTATTTTTTTGGGTGGGGGTGGGGTGTGGGGTGTGGTGGGGGTGGTAATGGGGTAGTATCAACCCCACTGTTTGGCTCAGTGGTTTAAGGGAAAACTTGGGATCAGCCGAAAAGTGGGGGGTGGTGTGGTGTGGGCGGTGTGGGGTGGCAGGTGGAGTATTAATCACATAATATTATTGTGGTGGTGTGGGGTAATGGCTGAGGGTGGTGGGTGGGGTGGGCATGTGGAGGTCTTGAGTTAGACTCTCACTGACATCAAGCATAAGGGTCACGGACCGCAAGCTTATGTAAGCCTGTTATTGAAAGCCTTGTTTGGGAAGGGGAACATAGTCTGGTCGTTGGTCAGGAAACTCCTCTTTATCAAAAAAAAACTTGGTAGTATATTTGATCTCAAAAAGGTTGAAATTGTGTATTGTATTTGGTTGTAGTTATTCCTCTTCGATTATCCTGAATAGTGCTGTAAGAGATTCAATCAACTTCTATCCTCAATACTCCATTTGATTAGATCTTTATTTTCCAAATGAATATGCAGCTTAATGGAAAAACTTGTGTTTGTTCTGATAACAACTTTATGGCTAATGTCTCTTACATAATTTATCAGTAAAGAGAGTTAAAATTTAGAATATTGTGTTCTTAGTAGACAAGCAAGAAAGTGATTTTGATCCTATTTAATGTTTCAACTTTCAAATAACTTGCTATTTCCAATCCTCACTGTTTCACTCTCTTTGAGACAAACACACACATCAATATTAATCTCCATCTCCAATTTCTACACCAGTAACACCACGACTGAGGTCTATCTGGTTACTTCTGATGTTTTCTCATCTTCAGTGCCATCACTTTGCTTTACAAATGTCTGCCTCAGTGCCTCCTCATCCACCAACACTTAGTGTGCAAATGTCTGCATTTGCACTGAGCCACTGAGCACTTTTACATACCACCAAAAAGCATTGTTTTAGGGAACTTCTGCTACGCATGCAGTTCATTCTTTTCACCTACAATCTTGTTCCAGTTATTTGAAGGTATACATGATTTGTTAAATTGCAGTATTGCTGGGAACAACTTTCTATGCTCTTCACCATCTACACAAATTTGCATGGGCGTTGCAAATCCAGTAGCTGGTAATAACTATTCATCATTTTTAACCATTCAACTACAATAGAACTCCTAGAGTTGCATCTAAAAGGATTATTTGTTTTACTGCAGGTACAAGTCCGTACAGGAAAATCAGTAATCATCATCACTGGGTTGTTTCCGTTGTTATAGGTGTAAGCTGCACATTTGTGATTTCTGTGATGCTGCTTTTTTGTTTGGTGCGTTGCTACCGTTCTGGTCTTCTAGCTGCATCATATGGTATGGCCTTATTAGAATGTTATTCTAATCTTTTTTTAGCATGTAAATTGCAATAGATACTGGAAGACTCTGATCATTTGCATGTGCAGTGCAGCAAGATTGTGAATTTGATATTGGCCATCTAAAGAGGTTTTCGTTTCGTGAATTGCAAACTGCTACTGGAAATTTTAATTCCAAAAACATTCTAGGACATGGTGGATTTGGGGTTGTCTATAAAGGATATCTTCCGAATAGGACAGTGGTGGCAGTCAAGAGGCTTAAAGATCCAAATTTCTCTGGGGAAGTGCAGTTTCAAACCGAAGTTGAGATGATAAGCCTTGCTTTGCACAGGAACCTTTTACGCTTATATGGATTTTGTTTGACATTGAACGAAAGGTTGCTTGTTTATCCTTATATGCCAAATGGAAGTGTTGCTGACCGCTTGAGAGGTATGTATCTTCATGCCTTTTTTTTGTAATATTTCTGGTTTTCTTGGCTATAGAAGTTTTAGGCAATAATTAGCATAGTTAAACTAAGACATTGATTTTGTCATAGTTGCATGTAATTCATAGATTATTACATCTATAGTTTCAATTGAAGTATTTAAAATAAAGAGAAATTTTGCTTTTCCCTTCCTATGCTATCTCCCGATTTAGATTTCACTCTCTGCAGACACAGGTCGAGAAAGTCCATCTTTGGACTGGTACAAACGCATGCACATTGCCCTCGGAGCTGCCCGTGGACTTTATTACTTACATGAGCAATGTAATCCAAAGATAATCCACAGAGATGTTAAAGCTGCAAATATTTTGCTTGATGAAAGTTTTGAAGCAGTTGTTGGGGATTTTGGTCTTGCCAAACTTTTAGATCGTAGAGATTCACATGTCACAACTGCAGTTCGCGGTACTGTAGGGCACATTGCCCCTGAGTATCTCTCGACTGGACAATCTTCTGAGAAAACTGATGTCTTTGGATTTGGCATACTACTTTTGGAACTTATTACAGGGCAAAAGGCATTAGATGCTGGTAATGGTAAGGTTCAGAAGGGTATGATTCTTGATTGGGTAAGTGAATTCTAACATATTATCTTGTTGCAGAGAAAAGGTTTTTTGTAAACTAAACCATGTTTATGTTATGCTTATGCAGGTTAAAACTTTGTATGAGGAGAAGAGACTGGAAGTGCTTGTGGATAGGGATTTAAAGGGTTGTTACAGTGCAGATGAGCTAGAAAAAACTGTGGAAGTGGCTCTGCTTTGTACTCGATCACACCCTAATCTCCGGCCAAAAATGTCAGAAGTCTTGAAGGTTCTTGAAAGTATCACAGGACAGCCGTTGCCTATGGAGGAATTGGAAGCTGGAATGATCCCGTGTGTGAGAGAAGTTTCTCTAGTGGTGGCAATGAAGAATATTCATTCATCATTGAACCAATGGAGCTGTCCGGACCTAGGTGATTGAATGTCTGAATGTCGTATTTCATTTCTTCATATTCATTTTGTAGGTACCATTGATTACCCTTGTACTTTATGTATTTCCAAGTTTTAGTACGTACACAATTCATTGCAGACGTGTTTATTTGGTACTGTTGATTTTAATCTAAAATATTGCCCCAACTAAAACAGAAAAGATTGAATAAAAATTAATCAATCCATATATAGTTAGTATTAACATACAGTCACTCCCATTGGTAGTATATCACAAATGCAAGTTATTTTATATTTTGAAATAAAGATACAAAGATAATTAATTTTACAAAGCTAGTATGTATGTTAATTGTTTCCAATCTAGGCATTATATTTGGTCGTTTGATTTTAGGATCAGACCAACTGCACACAAGATTAATGCATTAATTAAAGTCCCTCACAAACAAATGCATGTGTTTACCTTGAATAACATTAATTATTATAGTTAACCTAATAAGATAAAATTAATGGTGTCATAGTAGTTGATTTTTTAAATGAATAGTAAGCCCCACTTTTTTGAAAAACAGAATATAATTTCATAATTCAAGTACATATCATCACTATGTTTTAGCAAAACAAGCGTCTTATACCTGCTAAGACTTCATCGGCAAAAAAATAAAATAAATGTATAGAATCAAACAATAATTTATTACAAATAGATTGGTTAATCTGATAGTAAATGCGGGAAAAACATATAATATTGCTAATATTCACAATAATATAAAATTCAAAATAAACCATCTTAATCTATTACAATAATTTATCCTAACCTAAGGCTGAGAGGACTAGGTGCAATCTTCATCACACAATGCTACTTTTTCGACCCGACTGTTGTTCACAAGAATCGAACACTCTCCCTCTATATTAATACAGTAAATCAAGTAACTATCAATTTGGAAATAACACTTGAACTAGCTTTACTTATAAAATTTATGTTTGGAAAGTAAACTATGAAAGATTTATTTTAAATTATGAGATTATTGTTAACTTTTAAAAGTCAATTTATGATAGTTTCAAACTCAAAATTAATGTGATTAATTAAAATTATGAAATGATAAATCTTATAATGAGTATTATTTTTTAAATAATTTATAATATTAGACATTGCTAATTATAATTAAAGAAATTCATGTCATTTTAAATTAGTTTCAAAATTTATAATGATCATATATTTTGAAGAATGAAAGGATCATATTGTTGCTTATAAGCTTATTATACGGAATATTACAATACTTTATTTAATGATATAGCCTCACTTGCTTTTGTACATCATTGGTTTTATATTATAGTGATATATATCATATAAATCTTTTAATAAACTTGGATTGTGACTAATGTATTTTTTAAATCATAAAATAATAATATATAACTTATTATTATTATTATTATTTTTATATCGTATTTATATTTGTCGATATTTAATATCGGCATAAATTTGCGTTTGCAACTCAAATATAAAAGAAAGTGATTTAATATCGAGACGCAATTAGTATATTTTTAGGTCAGAATATAGTTCTAAAAGATATATTATTTACTATATGAATCCGATCTCTATACAAATTTTGTTTGTGAATTTTTTTGTTCTAAAAATTAAAATAATGAATACAATAGAGATATTTTAATTATAAACATTTATCCAAAAGTCCGATTAGCAATCAATCACGTGGAGTATCCAAGACCTGACAAAATGTCCGACAACCTCGAAGGTGATAAAGGCCTACCGGTGCAGCCCGTACCTCACGGACATATATAATAATCTTTCACGGACATATATATCCATTAATATTTAATCTACTCAGTCTGGGATAAATGCTCTTGCTTCGTTTTTTTTTAATGACGGACGAGGCTGACGATTTATCTTCTCTATATATATAAAAAAATGCCTTAACTTTTAGCGATGATAATATAGCGATGGGCCAAGACCGAATCGTCGTTCCAATTGCCAGAAGGAAAATATAGAAAATTTAGATAAAGGATGAGTTTAAGATTCGGACCGTTTATCTACTACTCGCTCTATTTTAAAAAGAATACAGACACAAACTATTTTACAAATATTTTATAAATTGTTAATGTGACATATTACAAATTAACATATTGATCAACAAATTGCTTCAATGTAGTTTTCGATCTCACACAATATGTTGAGATAAAATATGTCACATCAATAATTTATAAAAAAATTTATAGAATAATTTGGGTCTCTAGTATTATTCTTACAAAAATCAGGAATACGTTTGAACTTTCTTTTTAATAAGAAACTGTTTTTGTTTTTAAAATTTTTATTTTAACAGTAGATAGATAAAAATAGTATGAAAGACAAAATAATATTTAATGAACTTAAAAGAGTGATGTTATATATATCTATAAATTATGTATATATTAAATAAAAAATTAATATTTTTACATAAAAAAATTAATATTCTCACATATATGTAGAAGTCGGGACTCACTCATTATTTATTATATAAAAATATTATTTTATTATTTTAACTCGGTCATAATCGTATTATTATCCTGAAATTGCACAATAAAAAGAGACATCTTTAATGTTTTCGCTATGCTATGGTCTTTTTATAGTCTAAATTTAAATTTAAATATAAACTAAAGGAAGAATTTATCAAATTGAGCCGAGGTACTAGATTCCGGCGTAATATATACGTGTCTATGTCAGCCGTAACTTCAAATAAGTTTTACTCTTTCTTTATACTATAGATCATATAGATGCACCTCAGCTAAGCAAAACTCTAGCGAAGATCCCAAAATTCTAGCTAAGATCCATACTTCTTTCTTTCTCATATAAATTGACTGTTGTTAGTGTCAAATTCTGATTGATTAATCTCTGGTGCAAAATTGAAGTGATTGATGATGAAGATTGTGTGTGACATTAGGTAATTTAAGATTTTGTATTGTTCCAAATGCAACAAGGTTAAGAATTTCATTTTAGCTATTGATTTAATTTATACTTCTCTAATTGACATTAAAGATCTGAACTTTTCTTAGAGATATAAAAATGTTTGCCCAAATTATTCATTGCATCCAATTTGATTATCAAGTGATGATTACATAATTGCATAAATCTTGATTATTGTGTTAGTTTTGATTGTTTTGCACGTGTTTGTGAAAATGACTGAGAGAGTTATGGATCAGGATATGAGTGATAGGAGAAGAATTATTAGGGAGATAGTGAATTCAGGTAATGATTCAGTTAATCCAGAATTGAACTCAAGCAATTCGGATAATGGGGCTGTGATGGAGATTGCCATTGTGATAATATCAGATGAGGAAGAAAAAACTAAGGCATGTGTTAGTGGAGAAAATAGGGATTCGATTCGATCGGATATGGTGAGTAAGGTATTGGATTTAAATGATGAGAAGCAGTCATCTTGTGGGGAGAATTTGGATGGGGAATGGATTTGTAGGATATGTCAATTGAGCTCTGATCAATCATCGGAAAGTACGAGTACTAAAAGGGAACTGATCCAGCTTGGTTGTGGTTGTAAAGATGAACTTGGGAGTGCGCATTTGTATTGTGCTGAGGCATGGTTCAAGCTAAAGGGAGATAGGTACTAATATATTCTTTTATTTATTTTTCTTAAAAACTGCCATTTGATGTGTTTCACTTGTCTTGGTGCTTAAATTTTGTTTGCTTTATTAACTACATACAGTATAGTCATGATTGTATTTCAATTTGGTATTTAGAGTTCATACTAGTTAATGGAAATTGAGATATGCTATGCATGTGTAGAGCACTTAGTTCACTTTTGAAATTACATCTACTAGAAGAAAGAAAATCTTGAACTCAAATCATCCCATTCTTTGACCGAAGTATTAAAATGAATTTGTTTTATTTTTTCATTCTTTATAGTTGAAGGTCATCAGGATCTAAATTAATAATTTTACTTGTATGCTATAATTTTTCTTTTCCTTATGATTGGTCTAGCTAGTACTATTATGATTTGGTACCCATGAAAAAACTTGTAGAAGTACATTGATATTTGGTTAAAATGCAGAAATAGGAATCCCTATTTTTAGTGGTGGCCATGAAGAATATTCTTTATTTTGAGCATGCTTTGTCATGGTCCAAGTTTAATTGTCCTTGCAAATCACATTGAAGTAACAGGTTTTCAAACTGGAGTTTTGTGAAAAACTTTTCAAATATGATTTTTGGAAGAATCTATTATTATATCTGAGAAAATCTTGGAAAATGTTATTTTCAGCTTGAAAAGAAAATCTTTCAACTTTCCTTTGTCTTTTTTACTTTGTTTTCATTGGCCTACAACTATGTGATGTGATGAAGAGGGGGGAAGGCAATGGGAAAGATGGCGAGGGGAGGTTATATATTCTTTTTGAGAGAAAATTATTGTGTATGAGTATCTGGGCATGACAAAATTTCTTCATAACTTCAGCTGCTTCCAGATGAGCTGTTTTCAATCTGTTCTTTCTCTTAAAGAATTGTTTGCTATTTGAGTGCTTTACTATAACTACATTGTTTAAATTAGTCACAAAAGACTCTGCTCTTACTTATCAAAAAAAGAAAAAGAAAATACAGAATAAGTACAACCTTATTCAATGTAAGACTCTGCTCTTACTTATTGCCATAGAACCCTTCATTTATGGCAATACAGAATCTTCCTTTCTTATTCAATGTACAACCTTTTCTTAAAGGGGATGGATTATTTATCTTTTCATCATCCTATTTTCTAGTGGAAATGCTTTGAATGCTAATAGAAAGTCGGAAACAATGTCATGTTGATGCAGGTTGTGCGAAATTTGTGGTGAGACTGCAAAAAATGTTACGGGCGTTGGGGATAATAGATTCATTGAAGAGTGGAATGACAGGAGATCAAATGGTACTGGTATTCACTCATCTGAAAGGACTGCAGTGTGTTGGGGGGCACAGCCGTTATGCAACTTCTTGATGGCATGCCTGGTAGTAGCCTTCGTGATACCATGGTTTTTACGTGTAAATATGTTTTAGTGAAGAGATCTTAGGTTTGAACTTTGTCTATTGAGTTTGTTCGGTTAGTGGCGTTTCCTTTGAATCGGGTAGTGTTATCTGTATATACACGAGTGCATCCTGTTGATTGTGGGATTACAGTGGGCTAAATTATTAGTCCAAGAGTGTACATGGTTCCAAGGTTGTCTACTTGAAAAACCAACGCCGTATCGGCTATACGATTTATGGCCAGTCATTTTTTTATTGAATATTTAATAGTAGTGAATTATGCCTAATGACAGCTTGTCTTGCATGATTGTTGAGATTCAATAGATTCCACCAGGTTTTTCGTCAACTATATTAGAACTGCATGATGCCTTTAGCAGTATTTCACTACTCCTCTTTCGGGTAGGAAAATGTTCAGTATATGTTTGGAACTTGAAAATTAGATTATTAAAAAAGAGAGTAGAAATCTGTCAACCTACTTGCTCTAGTTTCGTACTTATAAAGAGAATATGTCACATAGCTGTCTAATACTCCCTCCATCCCACAAATAGAGTCCATTTAATATTTTTACTAGTCAATTTGTAAAATTATTAAATTCAGAATTAATGTGAATTTTTTTAAAAAAATTAATTGAACTTAATATTGTAAACTACTTAAATTGTAAAATAAGTATTTGAAAATTTAAAATAAATTTAGTAGTATCCAGATAGATAGATGGTACCCGTTTTTGGGTGAGTGGAGCTAAATGAATTTTAATAAAATGGTTGTGTTATATTTTCACATCCGTTGTAGTCTAGTTGGTCAGGATACTCGGCTCTCACCCGAGAGACCCGGGTTCAAGTCCCGGCAACGGAATTCTGTTTTGATCCCCTTGTATACAATTTCTTGATACCTTAACTAATTTTAAAAACAAAAAAAACATAGAAGCAGCTTATATCCGATAAAATCATTATACTGGTTGACTATCTATCGAGATGATCTTTTCTCAATCTCATTAGAACCATCATACTTGCACTATGGATGAACTGATCCAAAATTAGTTGTGGTTAGCTGTGGTGATTGACCTCAATGCTAATGGTTATTCCCAATGTTCAACTCTCCCAATTCAACTAGATCGCCCTCAATAGGACTCCGACCATAACATAATCGACAGATCCAATATGTTCGAATCTATGGATCATCCTGTGGTTACCGGATTATGGAAGCAGAAATTTTGACCCCCTTAACTAATGGATGCTTAGATACCTGCAACTAATAAGCTGCGGAGGGCAGGATGGACGAGAAAAGCAGTGATAAGAAAACAAACAAAGGGAGACCTCTTTCTATGGTGCTGTTAGTGTCGTCGTGAAAAGTGTAATGCACGGATACTCATTCTAAAATAGGATCCTCTGTTTATACAGCTCTGCTCACCGGGCGTATGTGGTGTGGGTTAAGACTTGGTCCTCTATATATTACTGGAACATGTTTAAACTTGTTTTTAGCATTTGGGGTGTGTAGTTATAAGACTCCCACCAAAACTTTAGGAGACTCAGCAATCAGCATCAGTTTTCTCGGAAAAGATTGCACTTTGTCTAGTCTCTTCTCTCTCAATCAATGCACATAAGACAGCTTTTAAAATCCCCATAGCTCAGCTTCTCAACCAATGGTGGCCTCACCAAATCTATTCATCAATACATCGTCCATTGTCATCTGTAACAAGGCTGTAATATGATATTTTTCTTTTCTTATTATGCTAAATAAGAAGGTTGTGACTTGTGAACCATAATATGTCATAATCATTATCCATTTTGATTTAACCTATGTAGTATGATTTCAACAACCTGGCACTGTCCCTTTTGCCTATCAAAAGCTCATACCTTCAAATGCTAATTATTTTCAAGTGTGCCCACAATCACATACAGGGAAAAACAAAATAATCATTCCATCACCATAACTGGATTATAACAAAAAAGACAGTAATATTGCAAGACTAATCTGATGATAATGGCCTCATTCTATATTTTCACTTTCCTTTCTTATGAGTCAGGAGCACAAAAGAATTTACTCATTGATATTTTGATAGGTAAATTGATTCCACTCATTAATTTCACAATATCTACCACTCCCACGCTACCTACTTTTTAAAATTTCTATTGAAAAATCTAATTTTTTTTTACCGTGCAGGAAGGGCAAATCTTGAAGCTGATCTAACTACTACTACTTTTACATGTCATGCTAGCTGTAAAACCAAATACTGAAAAACATTACACATATACAACTTGCTAATGTGAGCTTATATATAGAAATGAGCCATTTTTGAAAATCTATGAATGCAGCTTCCAAGTTACATATGCAAAAATGCATACTCAAGTAAAGAACATACCAAAAGAAATGGAACAATGAGAAAGTGTGAAAAAAGTAAAATATTACATATGAAGCAAAATACATATACTACAACATCACCATAACACTTGTATTCACTTTCCCAACTATGCCTAATCATACAACCCAATAGGCCACAAACCCACATAGAAAGTAGAAAACAGAGCCTTATCCTCCAGTGGCAAAAAAATTAATTCCTCAATTCGTTCCTCATTGTCACTAGTCTTGCTTATGAATAAATGTATGATAAATTAAACACAAAATTCATCTTTAAATACCATATTTTCCCTAATCAAAATGAACAAACAATTTCTATTTTGTTTTTCATCATCCGCACCATTTAGAGAGAAGTACCAAGAAAACAATAAGAAATACAATTGATGAAAGCCCAATAGCCACACCAAGAACAACCTTACTTGGGCCATGATGATCATGACTGTTATCAGAATCCTCCCCATCACTGACATCCACATAGTCGGAGCTCCGGCTGCTACTACTGTCATCATCATCACCAGGCGAATCTTTAGCCGGCGGTGGTGGAATTGGCAATCCATGTTTGTCACAAGGAGCAATTCCAAGCTTCAATTTTGAAGAAATTGTTGTGTGATTGTAACAAAGTTCACTATTTCCACCTATTCTAAACACAATCAACCTCTTGATAAATGAGGCATTAAATGGCATCACACCATGGAAATTGTTTCTCTCTAGATTCAAGTACTTCAAGTTTTTCATCTCTGAAATGAACTTGGGGATTGTCCCATTGAGCTGATTTGAGCCCAGATCGAGGTGTAATAGAGCAGGCATTGCCGACATTGAATCTGGGACAGACCCAGATAGTGAATTTGATGCCAATGACATATTCTGGAGAGATAATAAGTCCCCAATTGTAGTGGGTATTTTTCCATTGAGAGCATTTGAAGAAAGATTCAAGCTTTGGAGATTTTCTAGTCGAGTTAGTGAACTGGGTATTTTTCCTCTGAGACTGTTGGCGGATAAATCAATGTAGGTTAGATTCAAATGCCAGTGTTTTGGTAGAAATCCGGTGAGATTTGTGTGAGAAATGGTGATGGTGTGTAAAAATTTCATGGGACCAAGAATGATGGAAGGGCCACTGGCGTTTATGGTTACACCGGCGACGGTTAAGTCAGTGAGGTTTTGTAAGCGGCTGAGAAAGACGCCGGTGAGTTTTTTGAGGCTGTTGATGCAAGAAAAGGAGCGGAGGTTGGAGGAGAGTTCGGAGGGGAAGTGAGTTGGGGGAATGGGGCAGTTTAGGAAGGAGAGAGTTGTGAGAGTAGAGAGAGATTTGAGGGCGGTGGTGGACATTTGGAGGTCGTCAGAGCAGTTGGTGAGACGGAGGGTGAGGAGGTGGCGGAAGGGTGTGGAAGAGTCGCAGGCGGTGGCCGTGGTGGTGGAGTTGGGAGGTTGAAAACAGGGGTCTTTGGTGGTGGGAATGTTGAGGGATTGGAGGGCTCTTAGTTGTTTTGGGTCAAGTGTAGAAGTGGTATGTTGTGTTGGGGTTGGAGGTAATGGTGGTTTGACGGCGGTGGACGGCGGAGACAGGGAGGACGTGAGGGCGATGAAGCTGAGGAGGAGGAGGAGGAGAGAAAAAATGGGGAAGGGGAATAATGGGTGTGGTTCCATTACTGTGTTTTTGTGTGTGAGAGAGAAACAGAGAGGGGTGGGATTGGTAGTGGAGTGACAGCAGAGGAGAGAGAGTGAGATTTTGGAGTGTGTAATCTGAAATACTACTAGTAAAATACTAGTAGTAGTAAAAAAAGAAAGAAATGCTGTAGACCTGACCTGTGTAGTGTTGAGTACTTATTGTATAGGGGCATAGGGGTACAGGGGAATAGTACTAGTAATATATCCTGGGATGAATTATGGACCTTTTCTTTTTCTTTTGTTAGTCTGTTGAGTAGATGACCGAAACAAACAGTAACAAAACTGTGAACTTTATAAAAGCACGGTGAAAAATGAGTTCTTTAATAAAGGAAATGTAGTTAGTTGTAAAGATAACTCTTTGGAGTAGTACAGAAAGAAACAAGAATGTGACTGACAGGTTTATTATGTTTTTCAAATAAATTTTTAATTAAAAATTAACGCCAAGTCCAAGTGAGAATTAGTATATGCAAATCTTAATTAATAAAAAATTACAAAGGAAAATTTCGGTTAACTAAAATAAATCATTTCCAGAGGAGAGGTATAACATAATTTCTATATTAATAATAATAATTTTCTGTTTTTTGAAGGTTAATAGTGTAATTAAGCAGAGGGTTTATTAGTATTCTATAACCACCGCCCATGTTTAGGCTTGCATGTGGACAAAATACAGAAACCAACAAAAGTCAAAAATTTATAAGGAGAACTTGAAATGAAGAGAGAGTATCATTCGTAAATCAATATGTTTGGATGATTAAAGGAAAAGTGGTACTAGTAATTCATTTTGGGGTGAAAAAATATTAGTATATAATAAATTCTTAATACTCCCCAACATATTTTATTTATTTAAGAAATAAAGTGTATACAGATTAATATTATAAATTTTCTCCTTTTCTTATCACCTCCAAATTAATTAAAGAAAAAAGATTTTTTTTCCCCCTTCCATTATCAAGCTCATAAATATAAAATTTTCTCTTTCTATTATTCCTCAATTCTCTCTGTCTCAGGTGGAAATGTGTGTGATGGACCATTTTTATTATTATTATTATACTTTACTTCCACTCTTTCCATTATTTTATTGACTTAATTCCCCATCATTCCATTCCATTCCTTTTTTTTTTTTTTTTTATTATTATTAACCCTCCTTGCTTCAATAATGATTGGTGTTGTTGTCTACAGCTAGGGTTGAAAATGATTGTTGCTGCTTCATTCATGATTTTATATGTTATACATAAGTTTTGACTTGTTAAGCAAAATTTTTTATACTGGGTACTATTTTTTTGAACACACACGTAATAATATCCTTCTTTTCCTATTTATTATATCACATTTTAGCAACACCAGTCACCATGCATGCATGTTGATTATGAGAAGGGTTGTTGGAGGGCCAGGAGGATCAAGACTGTGTTGTCCATGTAGAAGCCAACTCTCCATCATCGACTGCATTAGCAGTCACGGTGAAGTTGGTGGTGTCGACGCCAGCTAGCATTTTGAGAAAGCCTTGGAAGACTAAAGCTTAATTCAATGCTGACACCACTCCAACGCAGCTCAAGAACACTGGTTGCGATAATGGAAAAGTAAAGGCCAAGGAACCAGAAGGTTGCTATATATGTTTGGAAAGCTGGATCACAATACAATATATATAGGTTATTCCACATAAATAATTTCCGCCCTAATATATCCTCGAGTAAGTGCGTAAAATCAGGACTTATGCAACCATCCCCACCCAACAACCATGTTTTTCCTATTCCTCAAGAACATGCTTCTGATCTTATAATCAAAGGAACAAGATTTACTCAAACGTTCCCACTCAGACAAGCAATGCCTCGCTGCCTCGTGGTTACACCTGTGGCCTGATCATCAGACCTAATTACGCAGGACTATTTACCCCAGCTGACCAATTACTTGGCTAATATGCCGTCCATCCCATTTACTGTAAAACCGAAGAATGGAACTAGAGAAAGCCACTTCCATGCAAGCAGCAATCTTTGCTAGCATGCCGGCGATGTCCTTTACTTTCAGGGTATGCAAAAAGAATACAGCAGGTGCTTGTCGTGATGAGTGATCTATGTAACAGTATAAACCTTCACCACTTTAGACGTATCACAGATTATAAGGTTTTCTGAATCACTTGGAGTGGTGCAGAGCCAATTGACCTGGCCAAGTAAGATGTTTGTTATGAGATTAGTTTTCGATTAAGGAATAAGAATAAATTGAGAACTAAATCTAATTGCAGAATGTCAAGGTGAACTCACTTTTCTGGTCAAATTAATGTTCAGATGTAGAAGATCACTATTGCTGTTAGTTTGACCACCATCAAAATATGTAGACCAATTCCAAGCCTTCACTGATTTATCATTTCCCCCTGATATTATATACTTCCCTTTCTCTCCGAACATAGAAAATGCCCTGGTATAAATTTCAACATTTTATTGAGAGTATTTATATGCATTATTACATCACAAATAAATTACTTACACACAGGATACAGCAGCGGTATGTCCTCCAAAAGAGTAATCCAAATTCAAATTCTTTTTCCCATTTTGATCCTGGGATTCAGTACTTGGAGATGAAAAGCTGCCTTTTGACTTTGATCGATTGCCTTTCTGAGGTTTTGAGGAATTTCTCGACCTAGTGTTAGCAAGTTCTGATTCTATATCAATCACACTAATAACACCATCACCCCTACCCACAACACATATCTTGTCTAGTTTGTCTATCATATCAACTTCAGGAACTGCTATTGCATGGACAAAAGCCGGGTTGAAGCATTGTTCTGCAGTACCTCTAGTTTCCACATCTAGAATGCCTGCAATGAAAAACTACTGCTATAATAACCAATTATCCAATAATGAAGACCATGTTATAATCCAATTATCTCTTGTAAAGAATAAGAAAGACAGCAGACCAAGATCAGTCCTCACTGATTATTAAATGCACTCTACAGGAGACACCATCGAATGCTAGCTATATACCTTGTTTTGAGATAATAGACATGAGTGTCCCTCCAAATATCTTTCTCTCTCTCTTTCTCAGCATATTTTATTTTCTATATGTTTTCGTATATATACACACACTATACCTTGTTTTGAGATAATAGACATGAGTGTCCCTCCAAATATCTTTCTCTCTCTCTTTCTCAGCATATTTTATTTTCTATATGTTTTCGTATATACACACACACACACACGCACACTGTATATATATGTATGTGTAGACACCTTTAGATACATGAACAGGTTATAATTGAATACTCTAAGACTTGCACAGAATTTGGATAAAATAGATTGATGTAAACATGGGTTACAATTGCTTGTAGTGGAGGCAATGAAACCAGGCGTTGAACGAAATGTTCTCTCTGCCACCATTTTTCGCAACTCAAATGATTGAGTCGCTACGGGTCATGCAGTTCTTTTGCAGAAACATACGAGATCCAGAATGAAACCATAATATAACACAAGTTACAGAAACATACTAAAGTCCAAAATTTTGTTTGGACGTCCTTTTGAGAAGTCCCACATGATGAGCTTCGAATCAAGACCACCCGTAATGACTGAAAAAGGATAACCCACACATAAAATTCTAATCAGTGAAAACAGTTTCAGATGCATTTTTATAAACTAAAGTTCCAGGAACACATTTCAGTTGAACACGCTACTTTCATATCTGGCGTAAGCATCAATTTCAAGTAAATACCTTCCCAAGGTCTCCAAGGAAGGAACTGCACAGTGCTACAAATCTGAATATTACGGTTAAAGTAACATATAGGATAAATTGTCTCCAGTTAGACAAGTCATTCAAATGAATAGAATAGAGATTTAACATGGAAATGAGTGCACATGAAAGAAAGTAAAACTCTTCTTTCTACAACATTATCAATACCTAGCCATCAAGCAATGAAAAGGATTGATACATAGAAAAAGGAAATCAAGAACATTCTTGATCACCAAAAGAAGAAGTAAAAAGATAATGGTAGGGAAGACTTGAAAGAAAAGAAACAATTAGAACACAAGATAAAATGCATTTTGGGCAAATCAATTAAATTCTAGCAACCAAATGAGGTCATATAATCTGAAGAAATAAGTTCGGGGAAAGGATACACTTTCATGGCCAGCTCTTAACGTTTTATAAAGGCATTGCTGACGAATGTCAATGATCTGTCAAGAACAACAGTCAGCAATTGCATCATTGTAAAAACATTATACCACAAATAAATGGGTATTATACATATCTCAGAGAGAGAGAGAGAGAACTGCAATTCAAAAAATTTACATAATTGTAATGATACCAAACATCTGATATACATGCACCATCTTTACAGGGAGCAGATTATGCTGTATCTTTGAAAAGTAGTAACACTTTGGGGATCACAGTCTCTTCTTTTCCTTTCTGCTAGTTTTATTATCTTCCTCTTTAATATCTTCAATCTAAACCTAAGCGTGTATTCTAAGTGATCTTCTCTTCTTCCTTTTGTTTTGCTCTTTCTAGATCTTACCTAAAGATAGAAGTCTAATAATGGTTACTTGCCAATTAGAAATCACTCATAGTAGGATAAACTCGTCAAGAATCAAATGACAAAGAAAAACATTCTGTAAATTGATGGTTTCCTATTCAACAACAATGAAAAAAGGAAAAGTTTGAGATCATCTCTTCATCCAACTTCATCCAACTAGCATATTCATATTAATCATACCTTAACATCACCACCATCATCTGCGGCAGCAAGAAAGGATGACTTTGAACTGCTGACTATCTGCTTAGACAGAAATGAGCTTATTTTGTCAAGCGTAGACATGCAAAAAATAACAATTAAATCCAAAAGAGATGATGTCAAATGGAGTAAAATATGATGGATTACAAAGGCTAGCGAGAAGATCAGAGAAAAAATAAGGCACTTAAGAGTGATTTTTACTGGAGAAAGGGAATATGTAAGAAAATTGAGGGAGAGGAAAAGAAAATGGAGTGGGGCAGGAGCAATAACTCATCAAAGTTTGACCTTATCAAAGCTTACTACTCTACTTTCACACCAACCTTTAGAAGTTTAGCTAGGTTGTTTATTGGTCATGAAATTTAGCTAGGTTAACTACCGCATACTTGAGCTAATGTCATGCTTATTTGTAGTGTACAAATGTATCTTCGTCCTGAAACATAGGAGGTTCTGGCCACTCTATAACACAAGACATCAATGAGTAACTTAAGAGAACTTTAGAAGTCAATCATAGCCATAAGGAGCTGTAATGAGTCACTCGTGCTGACTTAACTTTTAGCATCACCAAGAAAATACAGTTATCCAGATCAAATTTAAGATGAATATGACTTCATGCAACAAGTAAAATGGTAGTTCAAGAAAAAATTGGCAAACAAGAATCCTATGATTGTTACCTGATTTATCTCCTCTTTATTATAGTTGTAATTCTCTAATGGCTTCCATGAGGTTGCCTTAAAAAAAAGATAAATTATTAGTAACCGTAGACATGGACAGTGTTGGGGCCTGAAAATTTTTAATTGAGGGTCTAAACAAACATACTTTTTACATCCATGATAAAGATGCCAAACATAAATATTATGTACCCCATTTTAGCTGAGAGAATAAAAGAAATTTCAAGGAAAGAGGTTAGCGGTGAAGGATTTAAATAGTGATTACCAGATGAACATCAAAACTCTTAACTTCATTTCCGCTCGAAACATAAAAAATATCTTCATTACCTGTGTCATGAGAAAATAACTGCAAGAGATATGTACCATTTCTACCAGGTCCTTGAAAATTAATTGTAAGAAATTGACTTCTGAATAAACAAATACTATTCTTTCGTTTAAGAGGGAAGATTCATTTCCATTAGTTCAACAACCACGGTTAAATATAGGTTGTAGAATTAGTTCTAGCAGAATAACATAAAAAATAAAAAAATAATCTTACCTTGCTTGAAACATAATGATGAAATAGGATTATCCCCCACATTCATAACAAATAACACATCTTTGCACCGCATATCGAACCAGCAAACACAACCATCCTAATTATCAAAAAATAAGTAATCAGAGCCAATAAAAGAAAGCCCAAATTCAAGAATAATTCACTTTCAGACTTTCAGTCAATTACTCGTTAGAAATGAATCACTTCCAGTCAAAAGTATTAATCTTTCACATCCAATAAGACAATTTAACTTCATAAAAATCAATTTGCTACTACACCTGAGCTTCATTTTTTGCTCCAATTTTTTTTCATATATAATTCGAGAGATTGGTGGGAGAATGAGGGTACCTCGCCGGAAGTGGCTACGAGGCCAGGGCGGTCACGGGAGGCGATACAGCAGGTGGTCGTGGCCGTATGACCTCTCAATCGTCTTGATTCTGCCATACTTCGTCTCCCTCTCCCTCTCACTCTCGCAGTCGTCTTGATTATATGTAGTTTCTCAGTTTCTCTCTGACTCTCTCCCTCTCTGTTTGATTGATGGATGATTTGTCTGCAGTACTTGTTGCTACTCTTGGGCTTTTGGGCTTCGACTCCATGTTTGGTTTGGGTTTATAATTTTTGAAGCCTTTTCCTTCTTTCTTTTATTTGTTTTTAACTGCATCAGCATGTCATATAGTAGGATTCATGATTATATTTTTAAAGGGTTGTTTTATTATTAGTATTCGTTTGAATTTTTAAACGTATTAGATGTACTGTAACCAAAAATTGTTCGATACATATCAACCCTAAATATAAATTGTGTTTAAAATAAATTATTTTAATGCATTTAAATTTTTAAATACAATCCTAAATATTACGGATATGAATTAAATAAATTACGTTTAAAATAAATTATTTTTAAATAAATAAAATTTTAGCTTTCAAATACATTGATGCATCAAACACTCTCCAACCACTAAGTTTTAATGGATAGTATTAGGGGAGCATTATTTGTATATTTATTCGGATAACTTTCATGTCATATAAGCACTTTAGTTGTGGTCATTTCCCTACTTTCATGTTCTGAACCATAATCTAGTACTCTACACTAGTGAAGTTCCATTAACATATCTCCTTTACCTTCATTAATTTGATATAAGATAAACAATACACATAAATCAAGCATTCCATTATTCCCCCAAAAAAAAAAAAAAAAAATAAAATAAAATAAAAAAATAGTACTATTATCTACATACTAGAAATCTGTAGTTGGCCAAAACAAAATGAAAAAGAGAAAAAAGTGGACCCATTCTCTGGAACTGTTCATCAACAAACCTTCTATGGACCTATCCAGATGAAGCCCATTCATTATAGAGAGAGAATTGAGTTAACACAAACACAGCATGAATCAGAAGAAATCGAAATTATCTGACATTGCAAGCAACTGCATAAGCCCATGATTTAAGCCAAGAACATGCATCCAATTTTGCATTAAAAGCCCTTCAACCTTTCCTTCTTGCATTTTCTTAAATATTGTACTCTAAAAGATGTCCAAATTATTTTTTCTTGCTTCTTCGTGCCAATGTCGTGTCATAGCATAAAAAATAATATACAATGTATGAAATGAACACACAACACTTAAAAATAAACCAAAAAATTAAGCTCAAACGCGCTCAAACACACTCAATTCTGAATATAAAACCCACTCATCACATATCAAACCCAAAATCCATCTCTTTATTAATCCTTTTCTTCTTTAGCTTTCTTTCTTCCCTCTGTTCTTGGTCTCTTGATGATTCAGCACCCAAATCACCAGTTTAGATGATCAAAGTCTCATCAATTTGAGGCTCTGTTTGGTGGGTTTCAAGAATTGAAATCATGGGTATTGATTTGGTGGCAGTGTTGAAAACTTGGCTATGATCATTATCACCATGAAAGCCAAAATCTTGAGGTTTTGTTGAGAAGACATTGAGAAGAACCAAACGGAGTCTAAGCTTTCTATCATCTTTCCATCAAGGTAGAGAAAGTGGGGCCGGGATTTGTGAATTCAGCTAATTATGTGTTTTCCTTTCCCTTGCAATTCATCTTTAATGTTGTGGAATTTTGATCAATAATTGACAGCTACTTCGGTTTTTAAATTAAAGAAGCGTCGTATGTATCCCATATGTTCCTTTGTAAATATCTTTTTATACATAGATAATTTATTTTATCTTTTATTTATAATTTTTTTTTCTAAAAATAATTATTTAGTTTTTCATCCCACAAACAAACTTCTTTCTTTCTCATTAATTTACTTTAATAACATAACTTTCTCTCTTTCATTTTTCTAACAAACTTTAGAAGAAGCATATGTATATTATACCTAATTTTATCGATTAAATAAAATATTATTTAATAAATTAATATTATTTATATTTATATTATATCTATTACAATATCAAAAATCTAATCAAACCTCACTCGAAAGAAGAAAAAAAACTTAAACCGAACAAGCCTCCCATAATTGAAGAAATAAATTCACTTGAGTGAGAATCGAACCTGTCTGTCTAAAATATTTTAAACAAATGAATATCTTTAACACGATAGAATATCACTTTTGAACTTTGTTTTTCTATTTTTTTCAAAAAAATTATAGTAACATGAGTTATTATTCTCTTCTTTTCAAAATAAGATCAATATTAATGTCAAAATAAATTAAATATATTCACATAATTTTGAATTTTAAATATTCTTTGAAAAATTTAATATGGAACTTATATTTTAGAATGTGTGTGTGTATATATATATTTGGTCAGATCAAATCAGACCCATTAAAATCTTAATCTGTACAAAATAAACAATTTGAATAACTTACTAATTAAGATTTTAGTCCATTCAATCCCATTAAGAACTAATCAAACAACTTGCAAGTAGTTCATTAAATCCCATTGCATATTTGTGGCATCTTCTATTTATGTTGGACATATATAGATGGTTCAACTAGGCCTTTGAAAAATGTAAACTTCTTTATATATCTAATTAGATTTTGCAAATCAGTGTTCAAATTTATAACATAGTAGTATTATTTTTCTTATGGTGAAATTGTGCAAGGTATATCATTAATCTTTCTTTCGTACTACATACACATAATATAAATAAATTTATAATAACTTTATGACATCGATCTTTTCAAACATTTATCATTAGACTCGAATAATCATTGAGTTAGTTAACTACTACTACCTCCTACGTTTACTTACTTTGTAGTAGTGTCCTCATCATTGACTTAGTTAATTACTCCATCTCTTATGTTTGTAGTAGTAGTGTTCACTTCTGTCAGCAATTATTAGAGTCTACTTCATGGGCTTAACAACACTGAAGATGATAAGCAACTACCTAATTAATACATTTGAAACTGAGTTCTCACCTCATGAGCTAATAGTTATGATACCATGAGCTTCACATGCTCATATTAATGAGCTAAAGGCTGCATGGGCATGCATTTTCATTTTATTTTTAAAAATAAAAAATAAACTGCTCAAGTACAAGCATTATATACTCCTAAATATGCAAGTCTGTATTGACAGCTTATACACCCCCGCCGGGGCGGGGGTCTTAGAATCAAGTTAGCAGAAGCATAGTTCGTCGGGGCGGGTATTTTTAGGCTACACATCCTCGTCGGGGCGGGGGTCTTCAAGCAAAACAGAAGGCAAGTCCGTCGGGGCGGGCGTCCATAGTATACAAACCCCCGTCGGGGCGGGGGTGGAAAATATTGAGTGTCCTGTTTCGGTTATAATTCTTTTTGGGTACGAATTTTAGCTTTTTGGATGTCAGTATAACTCTAATTGATAGAGATTTCGGCTGGAGTTTTATGCTAGATATCTAGGACTCTATTAAGAACAACAAGGAAGATTATAGAGGACATATTACGAAGATCTAAGTTAAGTTTTTGATAGCACGTGTGGAGGAGTATTTCGAGGAGTTTTTCAAGACGGTTGCAATCTTAGTCTTCGTGAAGGGTGTTTTCTAATATTCTTTGTGTTAGATTATTTATTGTAATTGGAAGAATGATTTCTATGGTTTATTCAGTGTTTATTTTGTTTATTATGAACTAATTCACTTTTTGGCTTGTGATGGATCTTTAAGTGAATCGATGATTTTGTAAATTTTGATTTCCAATTTAATAAGCTATATCCAGTTTATCTATATTAATTTGTGCTTGAATCTTTGAATTGCCTGATCAACAATTCTTTGTGGAGTTGGATGGAATCGAGAGAGGATATTCAAATCTAGACCTAGTTGATATAGCATGTGTTCAGGATTTTGTTAGTAGCTTAAACTTGATGAGTGTTAAGGTAGAGATATGCTTGACACCGCAAGTAATCGGATAAAGAACGTATTCTTCAACCTTCTTCAATTGTAATTAACATAGAGATATAGTGGGTTAGTTGATTAAGGTGTTTAACAGATTTCTATCTTAATTGTGGATTGAAGTTAATATGGTATTAGTGAATCGAGAGGTGGTTAATACTACGTTCGTGTTCTTGATTAATAAATTGGGATAGTGCATTAAATTGGAATAAAGATATTAAAATCAAAGTGAAGCTTAGGGTGAAATCATAAGTCTAATTCTCCATTAATTGTTTGAAAATTCAGATTTTGATATTTTTGGTTGTTTTGTGTTAATTTAATTATTCTTAATTTTAGTTTTGTTAATTTAAATTATTGATTTGAGTTGTTTAATAAAATTAGGGTTAATAAAAGATTGGTAATTATAAGTTAAGGTATTTGCTAATTTATCTCGTGGAATGATACTTTACTTATCACTTTTTATTACTGTTGACCACGTATACTTGCGTGTTGTGCGTAATTAGATTTTACCAACAAGTTTTTTGGCGCCATTCTTGATAATTTTTAGTATAATTCTTAATATTTTTTACAATATCAGTTTAATTAATCCAGCTTTTTACTTAGACATTTTATTTTTGCATTGGCTTCTTATTTTGGTGTTGGACGTAGTTTATGCGAACTTCGGTCCCAAAATCCAGACTTCACGCTTTTTGAGGATGACATTGAGAAAAGGTTTCAGAGGTTGAGTAAGTGGATCAAGGAAACGAGGCAAGAATTGAATTACGAAAAGGAAGAGGAAATAGTAATGGCGATCAAAGATCGGAAAGCGTTGAGGGACTTTCAAGAATACCCAAGGTGATCGAATTGCGATCAAGAATCACCAAAGCGTAATAGCAATGAATACATTCGAGATTAAGCCTGGGATGATACAAATGATTCAGAATTTAGTTCAGTTTGGGGGATTTACAAATGACGATCCGAACGAGCATCTAGTCAGCTTTCTGGAAATGTGCGACACTTTTAGGTTTAATGGGGTTTCGGATGAGGCGGTGAGACTTCGTGTAAGACCCCAACTTATTATTAATGAAATTTAATTTTCTCTATTTATTATTTTAAAATAGTAAGGGTTGATTTGATTAATGTGGATAGTTAGGGGTAAAATATGCAAATACTTCAAAATAAGCAAGTGGTTATAAAATATTCATTGTTGTTTGGGAATATTCGTTTGGTCGTGGAATATTCGCATCATTGGGGAATATTAAAGACGGCAAGACGACCATGTGTGGGCCCATAACTAAAGCGATTGGATGAAGAAAGCGACAAATATAAGTGGTTTAAAAATAATCTACAGTAGTTATTACTCATTAATCTTTGTTAAAATACCCTAGTGGTTAAAACACAAGATAGATTACCAGATTGCACCAATTATTGATTCTTACGTAAGAAGAAGGCACTACTCAATAATGGTTACGTAATTATCGCTCGAAGATTTTATTGAGTTAATAATTGCTGCGTTGATATTTTATATTCTTTGTTGTTTCAATAATTGTCATTACAAGATTTTCATTATCGAAGCAATAATTCATATTATCCTGAATAATATTATTGTAAGACCCCAAATTTATTATAAATAAAGATGAATTTTCTATAAATATTATTTTTGAATATTATGGAATAAATTTGATATAATGTTATAGTTGTGGGTAATATTTATAAATTTTGCAAAGTATGCAAGTTGTTATAAAATATTCGTTTGGTCGAGGAGAATATTCTTTTGTTAGGGAATATTCGTATAACTACTCAATCATTGGTGGACCCCACAATGTAATTATTATTCGGATTAAGAAAACGACAAAAATATTTTATAAAAATAACTACGGAGGTGTTACCGTTAAAAGCGTTGAACTACCCGGTGGTAAAGTACGATGAATACGCTGGTTGCATAAGTAGACTGCAGATTGATTATTGATGCTTACGTGAGAAGTCACTCAATTTATGCTCAATTATTCGCTACAAAGAATTCACGCATCATATCTCTTATATTATCGATTCAATTATTGTCACAAGATCATCCGTATAATATATTATATTATTAATTGAGACGACAAGTTATAAATGATTAATAATTGTTGAAAGATTAAAAATGTGTTGATTAAAAATAAAATGATTTGTGGTAATATTTATTCAATCCTTAATGTATATAAAGAGTCTCATTATGAGATGTTTGTGGTAAGTTTGATTATTTTTATGGGGCCCATATGTCATCATCTAAGAGTCTCTTCGTCAATAGTAATTACCTTTGTGAATAGTAATTACCTTTGTGAATAGTAATTACCTTCGCCAATATAGTATTTACCTTTCACAATAAGAATTACCTTCGTCGATAGTAATTACCTCTTGTGAATAGTAATTACCTTCGTCAATAGTAATTACCTTTACTAGACGTCAAACCACTTGCCGTTTCACAAAAGTGTCGAACCACTGGTCGCTTCACATTACAAAAGCGTTGAACCACTTTTCTTTTCACATCACCACCGTCAAGCCCACTCGCCTTTTCACATGGTAGGTCTTAAGCTAGAAATCTTCTATAAATAGAGGCCTAGTGCTTCATTATTTTTCACTTAATTCATTCAAGCTTTAGAGAGAGAAAGTATAGAGAGAATAAGAGAGAAAGAAGAAGAGTATTTTGTTACTACACTCATCGCAAAGATTCAATCTCCTATTAAAAGTAAGGGATGTTATTCTTTCTTATTCATGAAGAGAAGCTGTTGTTATTCCATCGCTTATTATTCTCATTGGAATAACTCAGTATCACGTGGTTTACCCTATACTTGGTGACATTCTTCTATTATTCTCATTGGAACATCCCGTCTCGTGTGTTTACAGGACACGGTTCTCGTCTTTATTATTATTCTGTTGGAACATCCATGCATGTGTTTTACAGGGACCGTAAAATCTTTTTATTATTATTCTACATTGGAACATCACGCTCGTGTGTTTTTACACGGACTGGTTAAAATCTTTATTATTATTACATTGGAACATCACATGCATGTGTTTTACCGAACCGGGTTCCATTCTTTATTATTCTCGTTGAATATATCACATGCATGCGTTTTACACGACCGGGTTCCGTTATTTATTATTCATTGAATAACCTCGTCATGCAAGGCCTATCGCATGCATGGTGATTTCTTTTGTTATTCCATTCTTTATTATACCCGGTTGGTTAAAACTTTGACTTTATACTCCATGAAATTAGTAGAATATCCTTGATATTTGCGTTTCATCCAAAGATCTTTTATGGAAATATTCTTTCGATCATTCTTGAATTTTACTCTACAAAACAAAGATCATGTTGACAATTTGACGTTAATAATTCCTCGGATAAAATAATTCTTGAACTTGTTTTATTGAATTCTTATATCATTGTCATCATCCGCATGTTTATATTTTTTTAAAGTCATCTGTATTCTGTAGTGTATAGATGGACTTGGTATGATTATGACCAGAGACTATTCTTGTAATCACGACCGTAATGTTACAAATGATGTGGTAAAAATCTTGAGGGTCAGTAGTGCATTGGGATGGACGATTGTTGGTATGATCATGACCATTAATGAATACACAACTATTCTTCGCCCGTAGTGTATGAATAATTGTGGTCGTGATACTAAAGAATATCCTCGCCAGTAGTGTAGGGGTGATTCAATGATGTGAATTATTTATTAAAGTCGAGTCTCAAATTTATAACAATGATGAAAACCTTTTAAAATCATAAAAGATAGTAGATTTTATTTTCTACTTGACTCTTTTAATGGATTGCTTGTTCACCGCAGATTAAACTTGATGTTTATTATATTTTATCGGTTTAACACTATCAAGGCTAATGATAATTTATTACGCATTATCTTAGTCATAATATTTCTTCTTGGGCTAGTTGAGCTCACCCTTTTCTTTCTTTATTCTCTTGTGAAATGAGAACATATTTGGACGAGTCTGGGAATGGAGTAATGGTCCGAGGATAAGATTAGTAGTCCTCACTATTCTCGTGAAATAGTGTGATAATAATTGTAATGAGGACTCCTTTTGAGTTTGTATAATATCTAGTAGATAATATTTGTATTCAAACTCACGGTTTATATCGATATTATACTGCAGCAGCTTATATTAGTAAGTTGTATTTAAATTGTAAGACCTCAAATTTTTTAAATAAAAGGAATTTCCTTTATTTATTATTTTGAAATAGTAAGGGTTGATTTGATTAATGTGGATAGTTAAGGGTTAAATACATAAATATTTCAAAATAAGCAAGTGGTTATAAAATATTCATTTTTATCGGGAATATTCGTTTGGTCGTGGAATATTCGTACATCGCTTCGGGGAATATTAAATTTACTCAATGCAGCGACCATGTGTGGGCCCCATAACTTGAAAGCGATTGGATGAGGAAAACGACAAATATAAGTTGTTTAAAAATAATCTGGCGTAATTGTTACCAAGTATTATTGTTGGAATACCCGTGGTTAAAACACACTAATATCGCGTTGTTGAACAAGAAAGACACGGTATTGCATCAATTATTGATTCTTACGTGAAGGCACTACTCAATAATTGTTACGGTGAATTATTGTTCAATAGTTTATTTTATTGATTCAATAATTGTTACGTTGGTATTTTATATTATTCTTTTGTTTCAATAATTGTCATCGCACAATATTTCCCATTATCGGATCAATAATTCATATTATTTGAATAATATTATTAGATAACATTATTGGCAATGTCTAGAAAGTTACATTCAAGGAGAGGTTTGGTCACCTAATTGCGCACCAAGTAAGAGAGATCCTTATTGAAAGCCCCTCTTTCCTGGAAAAATTTTGGTTGTCATAAATGTGATTTCGTAATATTATTTATGAATAATTAATTATTGATTCATATGATAAGGAAATATTTATTTTATATGAATATAAATGATGGATTTATTTATGTGGTTATTAATGAAGGAATTAATCTTTGAGATGTTTTATTTGTATTTTGTAGGATTGGAGGTATTAAAAGATCAAATCGGTGTTATTCTGACTTTATTGTGTGAGTTATAATATTTAATCCGATAGTTGGATCGTTGTAATTTTTGGATATGTTATACATATATAAGTTGAGTATATGTCCACAAATTTTGAACCGTTAAAATGAACGAATGATTTGTTATGAATTTTAAGAGGTGTCTCGATTCTAAATTAGGTTTATAATTGATTTTGGTGGAAAATTCTAGAATTGAGTGGGCCCCACTTGTGGTTGGTGAAGAAATGTGCTGAATTTTATTTCAAATGTGGTGGGTGGGAATAGTAGCGAGTAAAGCCATCGGAGTTGCAAAAGTTAAGTCTGCCTTGCTGCTAACATTTTCCTATAAATGAGAAGGCTAAGTTAGAATTGAAAATCACACCGAAACAAGTTTTCTCTTTCTCTCTATATTATCGAGCGTATTCTTGTGAGTATTTTGAGTATACTTTGAGTATTGTTAGGCATTGCAAGTTCCTTCAAAGACTATATCAGGTTGTTTCAACTAAATCTTGTCTTTCGAGGTAAGGGACTTTATTTTCTTCGTAAGTGATATTATTTCTTCAATATCATTATCTTTCGAAATATTGGTTGGAACTTTTATCAAATTTGGAACTTTTTCATGTCTGGAGTTCTTATTCATGAGTTTACTATTCACGAGTTACTATTCACGAGTTACTATTCACGAGTACTATTCATGAAGCGTGAAGATGTTTTTTTGTGGAATTTCATCTTTTGGTGTCTGAGTTACTATTCACGATACTAAGACTATTCACGATATCTGCACTATTCACGAATATCAAGACTATTCAATAGAAAATGAAAATTTTTCTTTTCGTCTAAAATATCTATTTTGGATACTAGCTTTGATTGTATCCATGTTTTGGATCATTCTTGAATTTTACACCAATGTGATTATTTTTGAGGTATTTTGGACGTGGATAAAACCAAGTACGAATCCTTAATCCTTGTCATTTTGTTTCACCGGATTCGTTTCTTTAAAAATATTTTTCATCATCCTCGGCCTTAAATGATGATATTATTGAATATCTTTGGCTGTAGTCAAAAAGATGAATGATTTCTGAAGAATATCTTTGGACCTGTAGTGCAAAGATGAGCAGTGTTTAAATGAATACGACTAATCGATGAATATCTTTGGCTCTGTAGTGCAAAGATGAGCAGTGTTGAGATGAACATGACCGATCGATGAATATCTTTGGCCGTAGTGCAAAGATGAATATTTGATTTGAGATGAATATTGATTGATGTTACAGGATAAAATATTAATGATGGACTATTAAATTCATAGATTATAGTAGATTTCATTCTCTACGTAACTCTCTCATGAATTATTATTTCATTGCGAATATTGATCCGAAACTTGTTGTCTATTGTATTCTATCGATTTTTCCTCGTTGAAGACTAACGATAATTTGTTCTATATTATCTTAGTCATAACATTCTTTATTGGGTTAGTTGAGCTCACCTTTTCCTTTTTGTTCCATTCTTCTTTCGGGAGGCGAGAATGTAGCGAGTACTTAGTCGGGGTATGGAATGAAGGTTCTAGAGAGAGTTGTTTAGTAGTCCTCACCATTTTTGTAAAATAATGTATCAATAAATGTGATGAGGATTTATTTGAGTATAGATATTGTCTAGAAGATAATATTTGTATTCAAACTCACAGTTTTACTGTTGTAATAATAAAGTTGTAGTTGTTTCTGTACCATGTATTTGGCGACTCAGAATGGGTTGGATGGAATGGACCTATTTTGGGGGCGTCACATAAATTCTGTACCATGTATCTGACTACCCAAGATGGGTGATGTATACCTAATTTTGGGGGCGTCACAGTTGGTATCAGAGCCAGGTTATATTATCCCTGGCTAAGATGTGAGAATAGTACTAGGAGGGGAGAGACGGGGAATACCTTCGCTAGTATGACCTACCTAAGTTTATGTGCTTTATTTTAATGGTTGGTCGGAAGATAGGATAATTTGTTACATGTCAATTAACCTTTTGTTTTGTGGCAAGATTCGAAAATGACATCCGAGAATGTTGAGAATAAGAATGGAGCGCAGCGATCGTTGATTCACCACATATCAATAATCGAGGATAATGTGCATCGTGAAGGCGATAATCCTCATGCAAACAACAACAACCGACCAAATGATGAATGATCAAATGTTCAGAGGCTTTTACGAATTTACGCAACAAAGAAAGCGAGGCGATTCTCGCCCAAAACGTAGGTGGAAACACGGAAAACTCTCAAGGTCACCGCTAAACAATTCAAGGAGTGGGACCACCGGAGTTTAAGGGAGAGCCAAAACCACTTCGGCGGAAGCATGGATAAAGCAGATTACCAAGATATTTGATGTCTTGGGATGCTTCGAGGAGCAAAAAAGGTTCCTTTCACGCTTTTATGTTGCGGAGAGGCAGACATCGTGGGAATCCCAGAAATGTACTCAACTTCTTTCAGATCAAGATATCTTGGGAGAAGTTCCAGAGTCGTTCAACGATAAATACTTTCCGAAAGTATTCGCCATACATAAGGAGGTGGAGTTTATCAAGTTGGAACAAAACAATATGACCGTGTCGCAATACGAGGCAAAATTTATGAGTTATCACGGCCAAGGCCCCACTTGGTGGATAATGAAGAGAGAATGGCGTGAATGTTTTTAAGAGGTTTGAAGTCGAGATACGCCAACATCTTATTTCTCATAAAAGCGTGTTTGTATTCAGGATGTTTTAAATAGGCTCGATTAGTGGAGTGCAATAATGAGTCAACGCAACTAAAAAGAAGAAACAAAGAAAAATTATAATACCAATAGAGAGTAGTCATCGAAGCGTGACAACAAGCGTGGAGGGAATCAACAGGCCAGATATGGTAACCACTTCGGTGGTAATCAGGGCCAAAACAATAAGAATGGACATTTCAAGAAACGGAGATTCAACAATGGTGGAAAGACGTCAGCACCAGCACCCATTGTTAAGGAAGGAGAAAGACCACCTATCATATGCTTCAAATGCGGAGGAGAGGACACATCATCCAAATCTGCGCCATGCCAGTCCAAAGCATGTTATAATTGTGGAAGAGAAGGTCACTTAGCTCGATTTTGTCGTTTACCGAAGACAAATTCAGCTAGGATGGAGGCACCAAAGGCCATCCCAGAAAAGTCAAAACCGGTAGTGCAAGGGAGAGCGTTTGTTGTGACCTCCCAAAGAGCAAGGAATCCGAATGAGGTCATCACGGGTAAGCTTATCATAAACTCTAATGAAGTCTATACTTTATTTGATACCGGTTCTACCCATTCTTTTATTTCTCCTACTTGCGCTCATCGATTAAATTTGACTCCGGAGAAATTAGACTTTGACTTATCTGTGAAAACTCCGTTGGGAGAAACCTTCATTACATCCACTGTTTATAAGTCTTGTTTGGTTCAAATCGCACTTCACATTACTCCGTCGATCTTATTTCATTAAAAATACTTGCATTTGACGTGATTCTAGTGGATTGATTGGTTAACTACTTATCATGCAAAAATTGATTGTTTTCGTAAGGTTGTTAGCTTTCATATTCCTAATCAACCTATTATGCGAATTCAAACGACCAAACCATTAAAATCAATCACGGTCATCTCAAGCCATAAAGCTATTCGTTTATTGAAAAACGGATGTCAAGCTTTCTTAGCTCATGTCACGATTTAAACAAAAATACGCCGTTTTGAACGATATTTCTATTGTTAATAAATTTCCGACGATTCCCTCAAGAACTTCCGCCTACCCCGTAAGCGTGAAATTGAATTTTGTATCGACCTTGAACCCAGACAAAACCTATTTCCAAAGCCCCATATCGAATGGCTCCTATTGAACTTCGTGAGTTAAAGACCCAACCGCAGGAATTGTTAGACATTGGTTTTATTCATCCTAGTACTTCTCCTTGGGTGCTCTCTGTTCTATTCGTGAAGAAGAAAGATGGGAGTATGCGACTTTGTATTGATTATCGGAGTTGAATCACGTCACCATCAAAAATAGGTATCCATTGCCACGTATTGATGACCTGTTTGACCAAATTTGCAAGGAGCCAAATTCTTTTCAAAGATTGATCTTCGCTCTTAGGATATCACCAATTGAAGATTAGAATCCGACATTCCAAAGACGGCCGCCGGAACCGAATGATGGGCATTATGAATTCCTAGTCATGTCCTTTGGATTGACTAATGCTCCCGCCGCCTTTCATGGATATGATGAACCGAGTATTCAAGGAATATTTGGATCACTTTGTGGTCGTCTTTATTGATGACATCCTTATTTATTCCAAAAGCCGTGAAGATCATGAAAGCAACACTTGAGGTCGACACTCCAAAAGCTTCGTGAATATAAGCTTTATGCCAAGTTGAAGAAATGCGAGTTTCGTTGAAGAAGTAGCATTCCTTGGGCACGTTAGACGCCCCAAAATAGGTCCATTCCATCCAACCCATTCGAGTCGCCAAAAATACATGGTACGTAAATAACTACAACTTTATTATTACAACATATAAAGCTGTGAGTTTAAATACAGATATTTCCATCTGCATAATATCCACACGCAAATAAATCCTCATCATAATTATTGATACATTATTTTACAAAAATGGTGAGGACTACTAAACAACTCTCTCTAGAACCTTCATTCCATACCCCGACTAAGATACTGCTACATTCTCGCCTCCCGAGAAGAAAAATGGAACAACAATGAAAAGGGTGAGCTCAACTAGCCCGGTAAAGAATATTATGACTAAGATAATATACAACAAATTATCGTTAGTCTTCAACAGGAAAAATCTAATAGAATACAATAGACAAACATATTTTAAATCAATATTCGCAATGAAATAATAATTCATTAGAAGAGTTAAGTAGAGAATGCAAACTACTATCTTCTATATATGAATTTAAAAGTTCATCGTCGATATTTTATCCTCAGAACATCAATCAATATATATCTCGAATCAAATATTCATCTTGCACTCACATGTGCCAAAGATATTCATCGATTAAGTCATGTTCATCTAAACACTGCTCATCTTTTGACCACGGGCCAAAGATATTAATCGATCGGTCGTATGTTCATCTCAACACTGCTCATCTTTGCACTACAGGCCAAAGATATTCATCAAGAAATCATTCATCTTTGACTACGTGCCAAAGATATTCAAGATAATATCATCATTTAAGATCGAGGATGATGAAAAATATTTCAAAAAAACGAATCCGGTGAAACAAAATGACAAGGATTAAGGATTAAAGATTCGTACTTTGTTTTATCCACGCCCAAAAATACCTCAAAAATAATCATAGGGGTGTAAAATTCAAGAATGATCAAAACATGGATACAATCAAAGCTAGTATCCGTAATAGATATTTTAGATTTAAAAGAAAAAATTTTCATTTTCTATTGAATAAGTCAGATGATTCGTAAATAAGGTCAGATATCGTGAATAGTGCCAGTACACGTAAATAGTAACTCGACACCAAAAGATAGAAATTCCACAAAAAACATCTCCACGCTTCATGAATAGTACTCGTGAATAAGAACTCATGAATAATAACTCATGAATAGAACTCGTGAATAAGAACTCATGAATAAGAACTCATGAATAGTAACCCCGACATGAAAAAGTTCCAAATTTGATAAAAGTTCCAACCAATATTTCAAAGATAATGATATTGAAGAAATAATATCATTTGAGAAGAAAATAACATCCCTTACCTCGAAAAGACAAGACTTCTAATAAAAACAGGATATAAAGCTATGACGAAACTCAGACCAGTATAGCAATACTCAAAGTATACTCAAAATACTCACAAGAATACGCTCAATAATATAGAGAGAAAACTTCATTTACGGTGTGATTTTCAATTCTAACCTAAGCACCTATTTATAGGAAATCGCTGTAACACCAAAGCGTAAAATTGAATATAATAATATTATATATAAACAAAATTCATACGCCCACATCTTGAATCTGAATTCAGCCACCATGCACATGTTAAATATGCCCACAACATATAAAAACGTTTTTATTAATAAAATAAATAAAACTTCCAAAAATTAATTATTTTGAACTTCGAACTTCAATAATTCATAATAAATAGCCATTTTATCAGAAAATTCGAATCTCGCGATTTTTTATAGGAAATTCAATTCTCTACAACTTTGTAGAAGAAAGTTTTTCCAAATTCCAAATGAAATTGACCGAAATCCACATAACGGACAATTTTACAAAAGTTATAATCAAATTTCACCAAGAAATGGGGTCCACCGACATGTTTAACATGTTTTAAACATTTATTGCAACAAAAATACTCTTCCTCCTCAGATACTCATATATCCCACATTCGTTGTAAAAATATCACCGTTAATATATTATTAAAATAATATATTTAAATGAATTATTTTATCGAAAAAGATAAAATATTAATTTTCAACAATTGTCATTTTAAAAATTTCTCCATCTATATCCACATAAAATCAATATTTTCCTCATCATATAAATCAATAATTAATTATTCACAAATAATATTATGAGAATCACATTATTGACAACCAGCGCCTTCAGGAAAGAGGGCTTTCAATAAGAATTTCTCTTCTTGGCGCCGCAATTAGGTGACCAAACCTCTCCTGTAATGTAACTTTCTAGACATTGCCAATAATGTTATCTAATAATATTATTCAGATAATATGAATTATTGCTTCGATAATAAAAAATCGTATAATGACAATTATTGAAACAACAACAATATAAAATATCAACGCAACAATTATTGAATCAATAAAATAAAAAATCAAGCAAGAATTATCGTAACAATTATTGAGTAGTGCCTTTTACGTAAGAATCAATAATTGGTGCAATACTGCGGTGCTACTTGCTCAACAACGCATATTAGTGTGTTTTAACCACCGGAATTCCAACAAAGATAATCTGTGAATAACTACGCGTTATTTATAAACAACTTATATTTGTCGCTTTTCTTCATCCAATCGCTTTCAAGTTATGGGCCCATAAAAAGATCTGCATGTAAATGCATTTAATATTCCCCGACAAAGATTTAATATTCCACGACCAAACGAATATTCCCTTTAATAATAATGAATATTTTATAACCACTTGCTTATTCGAAATATTTGCGTATTTTACCCATAACTATCCACATTAATCAAATCGACCCTTACTTATTTCAAAATAATAAATAGAGAAAATAAATTTCATTTATTAATAATTTGGGGTCTTTACACGTGGTATCAAGTCATGGAATATCATTGACCCAAAGAAAGATCAAGTTATTCAAAGCCGGGAACAACCTAAATCAAATGATCAAGTCGTAGCTTTCTGTTTTAATTTGGTTATTATCGGAGATTCGTGGAAGTATTTTCTTGAATCGCTACTCCATCGACTCAAATTGACTCGGAAAGATACAAAGTTCGGTTGGAGCGAAGAATGTGAGAGAGTTTTCAAGAACTCAAGAGGAGACTTATTTCAAAGACTGCTCGACAATACCATCCTGCTCGGAGGGTTTGTCATCTACAAATGATGCTTTGAGGCAAAAGGGTTGGGATGTGTTCTCATGCAACATGGAAAAGTAATAGCTTTATGCCTCATGACAACTCAAAGAATATATGAGAGGAATTATCCTACTCATGATCTAGAGTTAGTAAATTGTTGTCTTTGCACTTAAAATTTGGAGGCATTACTTGTATGGGGAGAAAGTGGAGATCTTTACTGAATCATAAAAGCCTCAAATATTTCTTCACTCAAAAGGAACTCAACATGCGACAACGACGTTGGCTTGAACTCATTGAAAGATTATGATCATACCATCCAATACCATCCCGAAAAGTTTAACGTGGTAGCCGACGATCGAAGTAGAAGATCTTATGCAAGCACGAAGTGCGTTATTGTTAACACAAAGGCCCATTTTGTGTGACTTGCAAAGGATGGAGATAGAGTTAAAGACTCTAGGGACGACGCGTGTGATGATAGCGAGTATATGAAAGTAGAACCGACTTTAATCGATAAAGTTAAAGTCGCCAAGCTACTGCACTGGAGCTACGCGCGTATGAGGAAGAAAGTGCAAGAAGGTGCTACGCTTAAGCAAGAATCGATGAAGAAGGAATACTTTGAGTCAACTCTGCACTTTGTGTTCCTAACGACCACGATTTAAAGTATAATATCATGATGGAGGCGCACAACACACCATTTGCAATCCATCTCGGGAGTACCAAATGTATCATGATATTCGCCATACATTTTGGTGGAGCAATATGAAGAGAGATAGCGTATTTGCTTATCTCAAGGTGTCTAACTTGTCAACGAAAGTTAAAGCGAGCATCAAGTACCAAAAGGTCCATCGCAACCACTTGAAATTCTAGAATGGAAGTGGGAGCACATTACCATGGATTTCAAGCACGGCCTTCCTAAGGTTTCTCAAGGCATTGATGCGATTTGGGTCATTGTTGATAGATTGACCAAGTTTGCTCATTTCTTACCGACACGAGAAACTTATACACTGGAACGCCTTGCTCAGTATGTACATAAACGAGATTGTAAGATCGCATGGTACGCCTAAGATCCATAGTTTCGATCGAGACCCAAGATTCACTTCACGATTTTGGGTTAGTTTGCAAAAAGCTATGGGCACAGACTTACGATTTAGCTTTCTAAGATATCATCCTCGCACGGACGGACAATGGAGAGGACTATTCAAACTCTCAAGATCTATTAAGACTCGTGTCCTTGATTTCAAGGGAGTTGGGACAAGTTCTTACCATTGGTGGAGTTTTCCTACAACAACAGCTTATCAAGCAAGTATCGCATGGCTCCATTCGTTGCCAGATGGAAGAAAATGTCATTCTCCAAAGATTTGGGATGAGGTGGGTGAAGCAACGTTGTTGGGACCGGAGTTGGTACGTATGACTACTTTAAAAGATTCAAACGATCCGACAACGATAAAAACCTCACAAAATCGAAAAAGAGTTATGCCGATCTTCATCGAAAGGACGTGGAATTCGATATAGGAGATCATGTGTTGTTAAGAGTTGCTTCCATGGAAAGGAGTTACAAGATTTGGAAAGAGAGGAAAACTTAATCCTCGATTCATTGGTCCATTTTAATCCTCGATCGAGTAGGAATCGTGGCCTATAGACTCGCTTTTACCGCCAAATATGTCTCGTGTTCATAACGCTTTTCACATATCTATGTTACGTAAATATGTGAAAGACCCGAACCATATTATTGAGTTGGGAGGACGATTTAAATAGCGGAAGATTTGACGTATGTAAGAGGTTCCTGCTCAAATTTTTGATAAGAAGGAACATATTCTACGCCTCCAATGTTATACCTCAAGTCAAAGTTTTGTGGAGGAACCACGATGTTGAGGAAGTGACTTGGGAGTTAGAATCAAATGAAATCAAGGTATCCTTACCTCTTCGACATACCGTGTACGCACTCTAATTTCGAGGGCTTAAATTTCATAAGAAGGGAGGTTGTAAGACCCCAACTATTATAAATAAAGATGAATTTTCTATAAATATTATTTTGAATATTATGGAATAAATTTGATATAATGTTATAGTTGTGGGTAATATTTATAAATTTTGCAAAGTATGCAAGTTGTTATAAAATATTATTCGTTTGGTCTGGGAATATTCTTTTTGTTAGGGAATATTCGTGATAACTACTCAATCATTGGTGGACCCCACAATGTAATTATCATTTGATCGAGAAAACGACAAAAATATTTTATAAAAATAATGGCGGAGGTGTTACCGTTAAAACTGCTGAACTACCGGTGGTAAAAGTACAAGAATACGCTGCGTCGTGGTTGCATAAGAAGACACTACAGATTGATTATCGATGCTTACGTGAGAAGTCACTCACCTACGCTCAATTATCGCTACAAGAATGCCGTGATCATATCTCTTATATTATTGATTCAATTATTGTCACAAAGATCATCTCAGATAATATATTATATTATTAATTGAGACGACAAGTTATAAATGATTAATAATTGTTGAAAGATTAAAAATGTGTTGATTAAAAATAAAATGATTTGTGGTAATATTTATTCAATCCTTAATGTATATAAAGAGTCCATTATGAGACGTTTGTGGTAAGTTTGATTATTTTATATAAATATATATGTCATCATCTCTCGAGTCTCTTCGTTAATAGTAATTACCTTTGTGAATAGTAATTACCTTTATGAATAGTAATTACCTTCGTCAATAGTATTTACCTTCGCCAATCGATAGTAATTACCTTCGTCAATAGTAATTACCCTTGTGAATAGTAATTACCTTCATCAATAGTAATTACCTTTACCGGACATCAAACCACTTCTTCGTTTCACATTACAAAGGCCGAACCACTTGTCGCTTCACATTACAAAAGCGCCAAACCACTTTTCTTTTCACATCATCATCGTCCAAGCCACTGCGCTTTTCACACATGAAAAGCTAAGTTAGAAATCTTCTATAAATAGAGGCCTAGTGCTTCATTATTTTTCACTTAATTCATTCAAGCTTTAGAGAGAGAAAGTAGTAGAGAAAGAGAGAAAAGAAGAAGAGTATTTTGTTACTACACTTCCAATAAAGATTCAATCCTACTAAAAGTAAGGGGTGTTATTCTTTCTTATTCATGAAGAGAAATCTGTTGTTATTCCATTGCTTATTATTCTCATTGGAATAACTCAGATACGCTATTTACCCTATACTTGGTGACATTCTTCTATTATTTCATTGGAACATCCCGCTCAGCTGTGTGTTTTTTACCGGACCGGTTAAAATCTTTATTTATTATTCATTGGAACATCCTCGTCTCTGTGTTTTACACCGAACCGGGTTCCATTTTTTATTATTCATTGGAATATCCTGTCATGCGTTTTACCGACCGGGTTCCGTTATTTATTATTATTCGTTGGAATACCGACATGCATCGCTGGAATGCGGCGTTGGAATAACCTACCGCATGCCTATCGCATGCACGGTGATTTCTTTTGTTATTCCATTCTTTATTATACCCAAATAAGTTAAAACTTTGAATTTCTATACTCCATGAAATTA
The DNA here is from genome assembly GCA_020205615.1 of Panax quinquefolius. Lineage (NCBI taxonomy): Eukaryota > Viridiplantae > Streptophyta > Magnoliopsida > Apiales > Araliaceae > Panax > Panax quinquefolius. The sequence continues at coordinate 18,172,814 of CM035163.1, forward strand.
GTAGAATATCCTCGATATTTGCGTTTCATCCAAAGATCTTTTCATGGAAATATTCTTCCGATCATTCTTGAATTTTACTCTACAAAACAAAGATCATGTTGACAATTTGGACGTTAATAATTCTCGGATAAAATAATTCTTGAACTTGTTTTTATCAATTCTTATATCATTGTCATCATCCTCATGTTTATATTTTTTTAAAGTCATGTGTATTCAGAAGGCATAGATGGACTTGGTATGATAGATGGACTTGGTATCGTAATGTTACAAATGATGTGGTAAAAATCTTCAAAGGGTAGAGACTATGATTGATTATGTAATCATTCGACCGTAATGTTACAAATGATGTGGTAAAAAAATCCTCATAAATGGGAAAAGTGATGCAATGATGGATTATTTATTGTTGAGTCTCATGATCATGACCATTAATGAATACACAACTATTCTACGGATGGCCCGAATATAGTATGATTAAACTTGATGTTTATTATATTTTATGAGCTTAACACTAAGAATAATTTTGGTCGCTTGATACTTTATTCACATGCTTTCTTCAGATGCTAAGTTAAATAAAAAGGAATTTTCTTTATTTATTATTTGAAATAGTAAGGGATTTGATTAAGGGTGATTTGATTAATGTTATAAGGGTTAAATACGCAAATATTTCAAAATAAGCAAGTGGTTATAAAATATTCATTATCGTTGGGAATAATATTTTCGTGGAATATTCAGATCGGGAATTTTGGGAATATTCGATGATATTTGCATGCCCACCATGTTGTGGGCCCCATAACTAAAGGAAAGCGATATTCGATGAAGAAAAACGCACAAATATAAGTTTTTTTAAATAACTACAGAAGTGAATTGATTAAGTTATCAATATAATGTTGAATAATTGTTAAAAAAACTGGAATACGAACAAGAAGATACCAGATCGCACCAATTATTGATTCTTACGTAAGAAGGCACTACTACAATAATGGTTACGTAAGAATTATCGCTCAAAGATTTTATCGAGTTAATAATTGTTCGAATTATCGCTCGATATTTTATATCGTTGATATTTTATATTCAATAATAATCATTACACAAGATTTTCATTATCGGCTAATAATTCATATTATCTCGAATAATATTATTAGATAACATTATTGGCAATGTCTAGAAAGTTCTCGCCTAAGGAGAGGTTTGGTCACCTAATCGCCGCCAAGAAGAAGAAATTTTATCGAAAGCCCCTCTTCCTGAACCGCCTCGTCACAATATCAGGATTCGTAATATTATTTGTGAATAATTAATTATTGATTCATATGATGAGGAAAATATTGATTTTATGTGGATATAGATGGAGAAAATTTTAAAATGACAATTGTTGAAAATTAATATTTTATCTTTTTCTCGATAAAATAATTCATTTAAATATATTATATATTTTAATAATATAATAATGGTGATATTTTTACAACTAATGTGGGATATATGAGTATACGAGGAGGAAGAGTATTTTTTTGTTGCAATAAATGTTTAAAACATGTTAAACATGTTTGGTGGACCCCATTTATCGATCGAAATTTGATTATATTTTGTAAAATCGCCTCGCTTGTGGATTTTTTGGCCAATTTCTATTTGGAATTTGGAAAAACTTTCTTCGCAAAGTTGTAGAGAATTGAAATTCCTATAAAAAACTCGCGAGATTCGAATTTTCTGATGAAAGGGCTATTTATTATGAATTATTGAAGTTCAAGTTCAAATAATTGATTTTTGGAAGTTTAAATATTTTTTTAAGAAAACGTTTTTTTTTGTAATTGAGTGGCTCACATGTGTTATAAATGATCTGAAATCAGATTTCTAAGGTGGGCTTGAAAATATTTTAATATATATTATTATTTTATTAAATTTTCGCTTTGTGTTCTAAGATTTTCCTATAAATAGGTGCTTAGTTAGAATTGAAAATCACACCGTAAAATCAAGTTTTCTCTCTATATTATCGAGTTTATTCTTGTGAGTATTTTGAGTATACTTTGAGTATTGCTAGACAAGGCAAGTTCCCTTCAAAGACTATACCCTAGATTCAAAGCTGTAAGTATCGATCTTTCGAGGTAAGTGGATATTATTTTTTTCTCAAATGATATTATTTCTTCAATATCATTATGTCAAATGTTGATCTGAAGTTTTTATCAAATTTGGAACTTTTTTTTTCATGTATTGGGTTACTATTCATGAGTTACTATTCATGAGTTACTATTCACGAAGTTACTATTCACGAAAGTTACTATTCACGAAAGTTACTATTCATTTAGTACTATTCATGAAGCGTGAAGATGTTTTTTTTGTGGAATTTCTATCTTTTGGTGTCTGAGTTATTATTCACGATACTCTAAGACTATTCACGATACTCAAGACTATTCACGATACTGACTATTCACCTAAAAATAAAATTTCTTCTTTTCGTCCAAAATATCTATTCGGATACTAACTCGATCAGATCCATGTTTTGATCATTCTGAATTTTACACCACTATGATTATTTTTGAGGTATTTTTGGACGGATAAAACCAAGTACTAATCCTTAATCCTTAATCCTTGTCATTTTGTTTCATCGGATTCGCTTTTTTAAAAAAAAATATTTTCATCATCCTCGCCTTAAATGATGATATTATGGAATATCTTTGGCCCAGAAGCAAAGATGAATGATTTTTAAGAATATCTTTCAGAAAAAAAGATGAATGATTTTCAAGAATATCTTTCGCCCAGAAGTAAGCAAAGATGAACAGTGTTTAAATGAATACGACTAATCGATGAATATCTTCGCCCTCAAAAAAAAGATGAATATTTGATTCCGTATGTATATCGATTGATGTTACAGGATAAAAGATAGACGATGAACTTTTAAATTCATACATGTAAGATAGTAGTTTGCATTCTCTACTTAACTCTTCTAATGAATTATTTATTTTCATGTAATATTGATTTAAAATTTGTTGTCTATCAGATTCTATTAGATTTTTCCTCGTGAAGACTAACGATAATTTGTCAGATATTATCTTAGTCATAATATTCTTTATCGAGCTAATGAGCTCACCCTTTTCCTTTTTGTTCCATTTTTTCTCGAGGAGGCTAGAATATAACGAAAGTATTTAGCCTGGGTATGGAATGAAGGTTTTAGAGAGATTGTTTAGTAGTCCTCACCATTTTGTAAAATAATGTATCAATAAATGTGATGAGGATTTATTTGAGTATAGATATTGTCTGTAAGATAATATTTGTATTCAAACTCACGCTTTTATCGTTGTAATAATAAAGTCAGTAGTTGTTTCGCACTCATACGATCGACAACTCGTAATGGGTGATGTATACCTATTTTGGGGGGCCAGCTTGGTATCGTAGCTTAGGATATGATCTCCATGAGATCGGGAATAGAACTCAGAGGGAGAGACGAGTAAATCCTTCGCTAAGTGTGTCCTACCTAAGCTTATTTGTTAGTTGGTCAAGATATAGGATATTATGTGATATATTGATTTCTTAATTAACCCTTGTTTTACGACAAGATTTGAGAATGTCGATCGAGAATATTAACAATGGAAATGAGACCGTGGAGACGCTCAGACTCACCAACGAGGAGAACGCAACAGTCGGGCAATGTTCCTCCCGTGAACAACACCATCGAAAGCGATGATGAACGAGGGATGTTTAGAAGTTTTTTTGCAGCTCATGCAAAATCGCATTTAGGAGACTCGTGTTCAAAATACAGAGGAAATGATAAGAATTCACCTGTTGTCACAAACCAAGTTAGCTTCAAAGAGTCGGGACCACTGAATTTAAGGGAAAGCCGATCCGATCACGGCGGAAACACGGGTCAAACAAATTACCAAGATATTCGATGTCTGGGATGCACCTGAGGAACAGAAGGTTCCATTCGCCACCTTTATGTTCCGGGCGAGGCAGCGTATCATCGGTGGGAGTCTGTGGAAGTTGCACTCCATCCAACCAAGACTCAAAGATGTCTGGGAGACGCTTTCAGAACTATTTAATGACAAATACTTTCCGAAAGTGTTCGGCTATACGAAGGAAGTGGAGTTCATCGATTAGAACAAAAACAACACGACGGTGTCTCAAAGACGAGGCAAAGTTTGCAGAGTTATCCGTGTTTGCAGACCTCATTTGGTGGAGAATGAGGAACGATGACGCGGATGTTTTTAGAGGTTTGAAACCCAAGATACGCCAAGATCTCATTTCTCATAAATTTTCTCTTTATTCAGATGTTGTAAATGTGGCTCAATTATTAGAGCGAGATAACGAGTACTACGGCCAACCGAGGGACCACAACCGTGGATCGTATCGTAGATAGCAGCCAATGTAATAATGATAACCAAATGAGAAAGAAAACAGACGGACAAAATGGTAACCACTGGTGGTAATCATGGCCATGAAAAATAAAGCGAAGTCAGAGGAGATTTTAAAAAGAGGAGATTTAACAACTAACTATGTGAAGACGACAAAGGCAAGCAAAGAATCGGTTCTAAGGAGGAGAAGAACCACCCCGGCCATATGCTATAAATGCGAAAAGAGGGACATATCACCAAACCGCCCACAACAGCTCAAGGTATGCTATAATTGTGGAAAGGAAGGACATATCGCCGAGATCAGACACACAAGAATAAACCTAGTTCGGGGGGGACGGTGACTCAAAAGATCGTCCCGTAAAAGTCAAAGTCAACGATTCCGGAAGAGCGTTTGTTGTGATCGGTCATAATGCGAGGAACCCAAACGAGGTGATCACGGTAAGCTATTTATAAATTTTCGCTAAGTTTATACCTTTACTTGATACCGGCATACCCATTCATTTATCTCTCCCGCATGTGCTCAACGCTTAAACTCGACCGAGAAATTAGACTTTGACCTATCTCGTGGAAACTCCGCTAGAGAAACTTTCATCACATCCATCGCTTATAAATCTTGTTTGATTCAAGTTGGCACCATCACCTTACCTGACCTTATCTCTTTAAAGATACTTGCTTTTGATGTGATTTTAGGATTGATCGTTAACTACTCATCATGCCAAAATTGATTGTTTTCGTAAGGTTGTTAGTTTTCATATTCCTAACCAACCCGTTCAGATTTAATTCAAGCAACTAAACCATTAAAATCAATCACCATCATATCTAATCATAAAGCTATTCGCTTATTAAAAACTGGATGTCAAGCTTTCTTAGCCCATGTTATGGATTTGAATAAAGACACGCCAAATTTGAATAATATTCGTTGTCATATCGACTTTCCCGACGATTTCAAGAACTTCCTGGCTCACCCCGTAACGTGAAGTCAATTCTTTATCGATCTTGAACCCGCACAAAGCCCATTTCTAAAACCCCATATCGAATGGCTCCTATTGAACTTCAGAGTTAAAGGTCCAACTACGTGAATTGTTGGACATCGGTTTCATTCTGGCCCCAAGACATCTCCTCGGGGTGCTCCTGCTTTATTCAGAAAGAAGAAAGACGGAGTATGCGATTTCAGTATCGACTATCTGAATCGAACCATGTCACCATCAAGAATAGGTATCCCTCACCTCGATTGATGACTTGTTCGACCAGCCAGTAAGGGGCACAATCTTTTTCAAAATCGATCTTCGCTCGATATCATCACCAAGATTAGAATCGAGGATATTCCAAAGACCGCTTTCGTAACTCCCCCAGATGGGCATTATGAATTTTAGTCATGTCTTTTGACTAACTAATGCTCCCGCGGCTTTCATGGATATGATGAACCGAGTATTCAAGGAATATTTCGATCAATTCGTTGTTGTTTTTATTGATGACATCCTCATATATTCCAAAAGTCGGAAGATCATGAGCACCATTTGAAGTCGGTACTCCAAAGGCTTCGTGAAAACCAACTATATGCCAAATTGAAGAAATGCGAAGTTCGCTTCGAGGAAGTAGCATTCCTTGGGCACGTGGTGTCAAAACATGGAGTATCCGCTGATCCGGCCAAGATCAAGCAATACAAAGTTGGGAGCAACCAAGTTTGCGGATCAAGCACGTAGCTTTTTTGGGCTTACCGGTTATTATCTGAGATTCGTGGAAGGGTTTTTTTCTAATCGCTACTCCATTAACTCGCCTAACTCTAAGGATACAAATTTGCTTGGAGCGAAGAACGCGAGAAAAGTTTCCAAGAGCTTAAGAGAGACTTTATTTCTAAGACTGTTTCTAACAATACCATCCGTTCTTGATGGATTTGTTATCTACAAACGATGCTTCGTGCAAAGGGTTAGGATGTGTTCTCATGCAACGCGGGAAAGTCATAGCCTATGCCTCGCGACAACTTAAAGAGTATGAGAGGAATTATCCTACCATGATCTAGAGTTGGCAAAAAGCTGTTGCGCTTAAAGATATGGGAGGCACTATCTATATGGGGAGAAAGTGGAGATATATTCGCACCATAAAAGCCTTAAATATTTCTTCACTCAAAAAGAACTCAACACGCAAGCAATGACGCTGGCTCGAGCTATTGAAAGAGACTACTTACCACACTATTCAATACCATCCCCGTAAAGTTTTAACGGTAGCCGATTTATCGAAAGTAGAAGATCATATGCGGAACGAAAGCGATGATGTCAAGTATACGACAGAGCCAACTTTAATAGAAAAAGTTAAGGTCGCTTCAAGCCACCAATCTTGAAATCGATGCGTATGAAGAAGAAAGTACAAGAAGGAGCTATTCCTAAGCTTAGAATTGATGAAGAAGGAATACTTCGAGTCCACTCTAGACTTTTCAGGTTCCTAACGACTGATTTGAAGTACAAGATTACGATGGAGGCACACAATACACCATTTGCAATCCATCTCGAAGTACTAAATGTATCGTGATCTTCTACATACATTTTGGTGGAACAATATGAAGAGAGAGAGATTGCAAAGTTTATCTCGATGTGTTTAACTTGTCAACGGTAAAGGCGAGCATCTTGTACCTAAGGGTCCGCAGAACCACTTGAGATTCCTGAATGGAAGTGGGAACACATTACCATGGATTTCATACGGGTCTTCTACGGCTTTCAAGGCATCAATGCTATTTGGGTTATTGTTGATAGATTAACCAAGTCCGCTTCATTTCTTGCCGACACGGAGACTTATTCCTCGAACGCCTTGCTAGTATGTGACGTGAATGAGATTGTGAGGTTGCATGGCATGCCCAGATCCATAGTTTCGGATCGTGACCCAAGATTCACTTCAAGATTTTGGGTTAGCTTGCAAAAAGCTATGGGCACGGATTTGCGATTTAGTTCTAAGATACCATCCCCAAACCGGACGGACAATCGAGAGGACTATTCAAACTCTCAAGATCTATTAAGACTCGTGGTCCTAGACTTCAAGGGTAGTTGGGATAAGTATTTACCATGGTGGAATTCTCCCACAACAACAAAGCTTATCGTGCAAGCAATAAAGTGTGGCTCCATTCAAGCATTATATGGATTTAAAATGTCGCTCTCCAATATGTTGGGATGAGGGTGAAGCAACATTGTTGGGACCCGAAGTTAAGACGTAACGACGCCAATTTCGAGGACTAAATTTCATAGGAGGGAGGTCAGAAAAACTTTTTAAATAAAAAGGATTTTTTTATTTATTATTTTGAAATAGTAAGGGTTGATTTGATTAATGTGGATAGTTAGGGTTAAATACGCAAATATTTCAAAATAAGCAAGTGGTTATAAAATATTCATTATCGTTGGGAATATTCGCTTGGTCGTGGAATATTCAGATCGTTTGGGAATATTCGCACGACTGCAAGCAGCCCATGTGTGGGCCCCATAACGAAAAGTTTATGGATGAAGAAAACGACAAATATAAGTTGTTTTTAAATAACTACAGAAGTTGTTACCAAGTAATATCATTGAATACCCGTGGTGGTTAAAAACACACTAATACGCCGTGAAAGAACAAGAAGATACCAGATCGCACCAATTATTGATTCTTACGTAAGAAGGCACTACTCAATAATGGTTACAAGAATTAATCGCTCAAAGATTTTATCGAAGTTAATAATTGTCGCATTGATATTTTATATTGTCGTTGTTTCAATAATTGTCATTACACAAGATTTTTCATTATCGAAGCAATAATTCATATTATCCTAATAATATTATTAGATAACATTATTGGCAATGTCTAGAAAGTTCTCGCCTAAGGAGAGGTTTGGTCACCTAATCGCCGCCAAGAAGAAGAAATTTTATCGAAAGCCCCTCTTTCCTGAACCCCCTCGTCGTCACAATATCAGGATTCTCGTAATATTATTTGTGAATAATTAATTATTGATTTATATGATGAGGAAAATATTGATTTTATGTGGATATAGATGGAGAAAATTTTAAATGACAATTGTTGAAAATTAATATTTTATCTTTTTTCTCGATAAAATAATTCATTTAAATATATTATTTTAATAATATATTAATGGTGATATTTTTACAATCTAATGTGGGATATATGAGTATACGAGGAGGAAGAGTATTTTTGTTGCAATAAATGTTTAAAACATGTTAAACATGCTCATGGGACCCCATTTATCGATCAAATTTGATTATACCTGTAAAATCGCCTGCTTGTGGATTTTTGGCCAATTTCTATTTGGAATTTGGAAAACTTTCTTCTCGCAAAGTTGTAGAGAATTGAATTTCCTATAAAAAACTCGCGAGATTCGAATTTTCTGATGAAAGGGCTATTTATTATGAATTATTGAAGTTCAAGTTCAAATAATTTGATTTTTGGAAGTTTAAAATATTTTTTTAAGAAAAACGTTTTTGTTGTTTTTTGAGTGGTCTCACATGTGTGTATAAATGATCTGAAATCAGATTTCTAGTAGATTTGAAATTTTATATATATATATATATTATTATTAAATTTTTCGCTTTTGTGTTCTAAAGATTTTCCTATAAATAGGTGCTTAGTTAGAATTGAAAATCACACCGTAAATCAAGTTTTTTTCTCTCTATATTATCGAGTTTATTCTTGTGAGTATTTTGAGTATACTTTTGAGTATTGCTAGACTACTGCAAGTTCCTTCAAAGACTATACCCTAGATTCTAGTAAGTAAGATCTCGATCTTCGAGGTAAGTGGATATTATTTTTTTTCAGAATGATATTATTTCTTCAATATCATTATGTCAAATGTCGATCCAAGTTTTTATCAAATTTGGACTTTTTTTTTCATTTTCTGGGTTACTATTCATGGGTTACTATTCATGAGTTACTATTCACGAAGTTACTATTCATGAAGTTACTATTCAAGTTACTATTCACGAAGTTACTATTCACGAAAGTACTATTCATGTAAGCGTGAAGATGTTTTTTGTGGAATTTCTATCTTTTGTGTGTCTGAGTTACTATTCACGATACTCAAGACTATTCACGATACTCAAGACTATTCACGATACTGCAGACTATTCAATTTAAAAATAAAATTTCTTCTTTTCGTCTAAAATATCTATTCGGATACTAACTCGATCAGATCCATGTTTTGATCATTCTCGAATTTTACACCACTATGATTATTTTTGAGGTATTTTGGACGTGGATAAAACCAAGTACTAATCCTTAATCCTTAATCCTTGTCATTTTGTTTCAATCGATTCGCTTTAAAAAAAAAAAAATATTTTTCATCATCCTCGCCTTTAAATGATGATATTATGGAATATCTTTGGCCCAGTAAAGTAAAAAAGATGAATGATTTTTAAGAATATCTTTTTCAAAAGCAAAGATGAATGATTTTCAAGAAGAATATCTTTCGCCCAGAAAGCAAAGATGAATGTGTGTTTAAATGAATACGACTAATCGATGAATATCTTCGCCTCAGAAGTAAAAAAGATGAATATTTGATTCCGTATGTATATCGATTGATGTTACAGGATAAAAGATAGACGATGAACTTTTAAATTCATACATGTAAGATAGTAGTTTGCATTCTCTACTTAACTCTTCTAATGAATTATTATTTCACCATGTAATATTGATTTAAAATTTGTTGTCTATCAGATTCTATTAGATTTTTTCCTCGTCAAGACTAACGATAATTTGTCAGATATTATCTTAGTCATAATATTCTTTATCGAGCTAGTTGAGCTCACCCTTTTCCTTTTTGTTCCATTTTTCTCGTGAGAGGGTAGAATATAATAGTATTTAGTAGCCTCAAAATGGAATGAAGGTTTTAGAAAGGATTGCTTTTAGTAGTCCTCACCATTTTTGTAAAATAATGTATCAATAAATGTGATGAGGATTTATTTGAGTATAGATATTGTCTGTAAGATAATATTTGTATTCAAACTCACGCTTTTATCGTTGTAATAATAAAGTTGTAGTTGTTTCGCATCACGATCGACAACTCGTAATGGGTGATGTATACCTATTTGGGGGGGCGCCACAGCTATGGTATCGTAGTTTAGGATACGATCTCCATGAGATCGGGAATGTAACCAGAGGGGAGAGACGAGTAAATCCTTCGCTAAAGTGTGTCCTACCTAAGCTTATTTTTAGTTGGTCAAGATATAGGATATTATGTGATATATTGATTTTTTAATTAACCCCTGTTTTACGACAAGATTTGAGAATGTCGATCGAGAATATTAACAATGGAAATGAGACCGTGGAGACGCCTCAGACTCACCAACGAGGAGAACGGCAACAGTCGGGCAATGTTCCTCCCGTGAACAACAACACCATCGAAAGCGATGATGAACGAGGGATGTTTAGAAGTTTTTTTGCAGCTCATGCAAAATCGATTTAGGAGACTCGTGTTCAAAATACAGAGGAAATGATAGAATTACCTGTTGTCACAAACAAGCAGCTCAAAGAGTCGGGACCACCGTAATTTAAGGGAAAGCCGATCCGATCACGGCAAAAACACGGGTCAAACAAATTACCAAGATATTCGATGTCTGGGATGCACGAGGAACAGAAGGTTCCATTCGCCACCTTTTTATGTTCCGCGGGCGCAGGCGCATCATCGGTGGGAGTCTCAGGTTGCACTCCATCCAAACCAAGACTCAAAGATGTCTGGGAGACGCTTTCAGAAGCTATTTAATGACAAATACTTTCCGAAAGTGTCGGCTATACGAAGGAAGTGGAGTTCATCGATTGAACAAAACAAACGACGATTTGTCTCAAAGACGAGGCAAAGTTTGCAGAGTTATCCGTGTTTCAGACCTCATTTGGTGGAGAATGAGGAACGATGACGCGGATGTTTTTAGAGGTTTGAAACCCAAGATACGCCCAAGATCTCATTTCTCATAAATTTTCTTTATTCAGATGTTGTCAAAATGTGGCTCAATTATTAGAGCGAGATAACGAGTACGGCCAACCGAGGGACCACAACCAGATCGATCGTAGATAAAGTAGCCAATGTAATAATGATAACCAAATGAGAAAGAAACAGAGATGACAAAATGGTAACCACTCGTGGGTGGTAATCATGGCCATGAAAAAATAGAAGAAGCGAAAGTCAGAGGAGATTTTAAAAGAGGAGATTTAACAACTAACTATGTGAAGACGACAAAGCACGCAAAAGAATCGGTTCTAAGTGGAGGAGAACCACCACCGGCCATATATGCTACAAATGCGAAAAGAGGGACATATCACCAAACCGCCCACAACAGCTCAAGGTATGCTATAATTGTGGAAAGGAAGGACATATCGCCGAGATCAGACAAAGAATAAACCTAGTTCAATGGGGACTCGCGACTCAAAAGATCGTCCGTAAAAGTCAAAGTCAAACGATTCCGGAAGAGCGCTTTGTCAGGATCGGTCATAATGCGAGGAACCCAAACGAGGTGATCACGGTAAGCTATTTATAAAATTTCGCTAAGTTTATACCTTACTTGATACCGGTATACCCATTCATTTATCTCTCCCGCATGTGCTCAACGCTTAAACTCGACCGAGAAATTAGACTTTGACCTATCTGTGGAAACTCCGCTAGAGAAACTTTCATCACATCCATCGCTTATAAATCTTGTTTGATTCAAGTTGGCACCATTACCTTACCCGCTGATTTTATCTCTTTAAAGATACTTGCTTTTGATGTGATTTTAGGATTGATGGTTAACTACTCATCATGCCAAAATTGATTTTTCGTAAAGGTGTTAGTTTTCATATTCCTAACCAACCCGTCAGATTTAATTCAAGCAACTAAACCATTAAAATCAATCATCATCATATCTAATCATAAAGCTATTCGCTTATTAAAAAAAACGGATGTCAAGCTTTCTTAGCCCATGTTATATGGATTTGAATAAAGACACGCCAAATTTGAATAATATTCCGTTGTATATCGATTTTCCCGACGATTTCAAGAACTTCCTGGCCTACCCCCGTAACGTGAAGTCAATTTTTATCGATCTTGAACCCGCACAAAGCCCATTTCTAAAACCCCATATCGAATGGCTCTATATTGAACTTCAGAGTTAAAGGTCCAACTACGTGAATTGTTGGACATCGGTTTCATTCTGGCCCCAAGACATCTCCTCGGGGTGCTCCTGCTTTTATTCAGAAAGAAGAAAGACGGAGTATGCGATTTCAGATCGACTATCTGGAATCGAACCATGTCACCATCAAGAATAGGTATCCTCACCTCAGATTGATGACTTGTTCGACCAAATTGTAAGGGGCACAATTTTTTTCAAAAATCGATCTTCGCTCGATATCATCACCAAGATTAGAATCGAGGATATTCCAAAGACCGCCTTCGTAACTCCCCAGATGGGCATTATGAATTTTTAGTCATGTCTTTCTGACTAACTAATGCTCCCCGCGCTTTCATGGATATGATGAACCGAGTATTCAAGGAATATTCGATCAATTCGTTGTTGTTTTTATTGATGACATCCTCATATATTCCAAAAGTCGCGGAAGATCATGAGCACCATTTGAAGTCGGTACTCCAAAGGCTTCGTGAAAACCAACTATATGCCAAATTGAAGAAATGCGAAGTTCGCTCGAGGAAGTAGCATTCCTTGGGCACGGTGTCAAAACATGGAGTATCCGCTGATCCGCCAAGATCAAGCAATACAAAGTTGGGAGCAACCAAGCTGCATGGATCAAGACGTAGTTTTTTGGGCTTACCGGTTATTATCTGAGATTCGTGGAAGGGTTTTCTAATCGCTACTCCATTAACTCGCCTAACCTAAGGATACAAAATTGCTTGGAGCGAAGAACGCGAGAAAAGTTTCCAAGAGCTTAAGAGAGACTTATTTCTAAGACTGTTTCTAACAATACCATCCGTCTTGATGGATTTGTTATCTACAAACGATGCTTCGTGCAAAGGGTTAGGATGTGTTCTCATGCAACGGGAAAGTCATAGCCTACGCCTCGCGACAACTTAAAGAGTATGAGAGGAATTATCCTACCATGATCTAGAGTCAAGCAAATATGCTTTTGCGCTTAAAAATATGGAGGCACTATCTATACGGGGAGAAAGTGGAGATATATTCGCACCATAAAAGCCTTAAATATTTCTTCACTCAAAAAGAACTCAACACGCAAGCAAATGACGCTGGCTCGAGCTATTGAAAGACTACGACCACACTATTCAATACCATCCCGTAAAGTTTAAACGGTAGCCGACGATCGAGTAGAAGATCATATGCGGAACGAAAAGCGATGATGTCAAGTATACGACAGAGCCAACTTTAATAGAAAAAGTTAAGGTCGCTTCAAGCCACCAATCTTGAAATCGATGCGTATGAAGAAGAAAGTACAAGAAGGAGCTATTCCTAAGTTTAGAATCGATGAAGAAGGAATACTTCGAGTCCACTCTAGACTTTCAGGTTCCTAACGACTGATTTGAAGTACAAGATTATGATGGAGGCACACAACACGCCATTTGCAATCCATCCTCGAAGTACTAAATGTATCGTGATCTCTATATACATTTTGGTGGAACAATACGAAGAGAGAGATTGCAAAGTTTATCTCGATGTGTTTAACTTGCCAACGTAGTAAAGGCGAGCATCTTGTACCTAAGGGTCCGCTGCAACCACTTGAGATTCCGGAATGGAAGTGGGAACACATTACTATGGATTTTCACACGGGTCTTCCTACGGCTTTCAAGGCATCAATGCTATTTGGGTTATTGTTGATAGATTAACCAAGTTCGCGCTTCATTTTTTTGCCGACACGGAGACTTATTCCTCGAACGCCTTGCTAGTATGATGACGTGAATGAGATGTGAGGTTGTATGGCATGCCCAGATCCATAGTTTCGGATCGTGTGACAAACCCAAGATTCACTTCAAGATTTTGGGTTAGCTTCATAAAAAGCTACGGGGCACGGATTTGCGATTTAGTTCTAAGATACCATCCCCAAAACGGACGGACAATCGAGAGGACTATTCAAACTCTCAAGATCTATTAAGACTCGTGGTCCTAGACTTCAAGGGTAGTTGGGATAAGTATTTACCATCGGTGGAATTCTCCTACAACAACAGCTTATCGTGCAAGTATAGTGTGGCTCCATTCAAGCATTATATGGGATTTAAAATGTCGCTTCTCCAATATGTTGGGATGAGGTGGGTGAAGCAACATTGTTGGGACCCGAAGTTAGTACGTATGACTCACCGAAAAGATCCAAATGATTCGACACGATATACAAACAAGACAAGATCGAAAAAAGAGTTATGCGGATCTTCATCGAAAGGACGGAATTTAATGTGGGGATCATGATTGTCATGAAGTCGCTTCCATGGAAGGGAGTTACAAGATTGGGGAAGAGAGGAAAGCTCAATCCACGCATTTATCGGGTCCATTTCAAATTCTCGACCGAGTAGGAAATGTAGCCTATAGACTCACAAGCTATCTCCGAGTATGTCTCGTGTTCATAATGTGTTTCACATATATCGCATTTCAGAAATATGTGAAAGACCCAACCACGTTATCGAAGTTAGAACCGACGAGATAGCCAAGACTTAACGATGAGGAGGTAACCGCCAAGATTTGGATAGAAGGAGCATGTCCCCACGCCAAGAAAGGTCATACCACAAGTTAAAGTTTTGTGGAGGAATCATGCTATAGAGGAAATGACCGGGAATTGAAACTAAATGAAAGCGAGGTATCCTCACCTTTTCAAAACACCAGTACGACGCCAATTTCGAGGACTTAAATTTCATAAGGAGGGGAGGTCAGAAGACCTCAAATTTTTAAATAAAAAGGAATTTCCTTTATTTATTATTTTGAAATAGTAAGGGTTGATTTGATTAATGTGGATAGTTAGGGTTAAATACGCAAATATTTTCAAAATAAGCAAGTGGTTATAAAATATTCATTATCATTTGGGAATATTCGTTGGTCGTGGAATATTCAGATCGCTTTGGGAATATTCAGACGACTACGCGCAAATGCCATGTGTGGGCCCCATAACGGAAAGTTTATTGGATGAAGAAAACGACAAATATAAGTTGTTTTTAAATAAACTACAGAGTTGTTATCAAGTATCATCATTGAATACCCGTGGTTAAAACACACTAATACGCGCATTGTTGAACAACAAAGACACCAGATTGCACCAATTATTGATTCTTACGTAAGAAGGCACTACTCAATAATGGTTACAGAATTATCGCTCAAAGATTTTATCGAAGTTAATAATTGTCATATTGATATTTTATATATGTCGTTGTTTCAATAATCACATTACACAAGATTTTTCATTATCGAAGCAATAATTCATATTATCCTAATAATATTATTAGATAACATTATTGGCAATGTCTAGAAAGTTCGCTTCTAAGGAGAGGTTTGGTCACCTAATCGCGCGCCAAGAAGAAGAAATTTTATCGAAAGCCCCTCTTCCTGAACCGCCTCGTCACAATATCAGGATTCTCGTAATATTATTTGTGAATAATTAATTATTGATTTATATGATGAGGAAAATATTGATTTTATGTGGATATAGATGGAGAAAATTTTAAAATGACAATTGTTGAAAATTAATATTTTATCTTTTTCTCGATAAAATAATTCATTTAAATATATTATTTTAATAATATATTAATGGTGATATTTTTACAACTAATGTGGGATATATGAGTATACGAGGAGGAAGAGTATTTTTGTTGCAATAAATGTTTAAAACATGTTAAACATGCTCTGTGGGACCCCATTTATCGATCAAATTTGATTATAATGTAAAAATCGCCTGCTGTCAGGATTTTTGGCCAATTTCTATTTGGAATTTGGAAAAACTTTCTTTGCAAAGTTGTAGAGAATTGAATTTCCTATAAAAACTCTCGCGAGATTCGAATTTTCTGATGAAAGGGCTATTTATTATGAATTATTGAAGTTCAAGTTCAAATAATCGAATTTTTGGAAGTTTTAAATATTTTTTTAGAAAACGTTTTTTTTGTTGTTTTTTTGAGTGGCTCACATGTGTTATAAATGATCTGAAATCAGATTTCTAAGGTGGGCTTGAATATTTTTTTAATAATATATTATTATTTTATTAAATTTTTCGCTTTGGTGTTTAAAGATTTTCCTATAAATAGGTGCTTAGTTAGAATTGAAAATCACACCGTAAATCAAGTTTTTCTCTCTATATTATCGAGCGATTCTTGTGAGTATTTTGAGTATACTTTGAGTATTGCTAGATACTATGCAAGTCCCTTCAAAGACTATACCCTAGATTCTAGCTAAGTATCGATCTGATTCGAGGTAAGTGGATATTATTTTTTTTTTCAGAATGATATTATTTCTTCAATATCATTATGTCAAATGTTGATCTCAAGTTTTTATCAAATTTGGAACTTTTTCATGTCTTGGGTTACTATTCATGGGTTACTATTCACGAGTTACTAGTTACTATTCACGAAGTTACTATTCACGAAGTTACTATTCACGAAGTTACTATTCACGAAAGTACTATTATTCTATCATAAGCGTGAAGATGTTTTTTTTTGTGGAATTTCTATCTTTTGGTGTCTGAGTTACTATTCACGATACTAAGACTATTCACGATATCAAGACTATTCACGATATGCAGACTATTCAATTAAAAATAAAATTTCTTCTTTTCGTCTCAAAATATCTATTCGGATACTAACTCGATCAGATCCATGTTTTGATCATTCTCGAATTTTACACCACTACGATTATTTTTGAGGTATTTTTGGACGGATAAAACCAAGTACTAATCCTTAATCCTTAATCCTTGTCATTTTGTTTTCATCGATTCTTTTTAAAAAAAAAATATTTTCATCATCCTCGCTTTAAATGATGATATTATGGAATATCTTTGGCCCAGTAAAAGAGATTAATGATTTTTAAGAATATCTTCGCCCAGAAAAGCAAAGATGAATGATTTTCAAGAATATCTTTCGCCCGTAAAAAAAGAAAAGATGAATGTGTGTTTAAATGAATACGACTAATCGATGAATATCTTTCGCCCAGAAGAGTAAAAAGATGAATATTTGATTCCTGATGTATATCGATTGATGTTACAGGATAAAAGATAGACGATGAACTTTTAAATTCATACATGTAAGATAGTAGTTTGCATTCTCTACTTAACTCTTCTAATGAATTATTATTTTCACCATAATATTGATTTAAAATTTGTTGTCTATCAGATTCTATTATATTTTTTCCTCGTCAAGACTAACGATAATTTGTCAGATATTATCTTAGTCATAATATTCTTTATCGAGCTAGTTGAGCTCACCCTTTTCCTTTTTGTTCCATTTTTCTCGTGGAGGCTAGAATATATAATGAAGTAATTTAGCCAAAAATGGAATGAAGGTTTTTTTAGAAAGGATTGTTTAGTAGTCCTCACCATTTTTGTAAAATAATGTATCAATAAATGTGATGAGGATTTATTTGAGTATAGATATTGTCTGTAAGATAATATTTGTATTCAAACTCACGCTTTTATCGTTGTAATAATAAAGTCAGTAGTTGTTTCGCATCATGTATCGACAACTCGTAATAGGTGATGTATACCTATTTACACCGTAAATTGAAGTTTTTCTCTCTATATTATCGAGTTTATTCTTGTGAGTATTTTGAGTATACTTTGTGTATTGCTAGACGGTCTGTAAGTTCCTTCAAAGACTATACCCTCAGATTCTAAATGTAAGTACCGATCTTTCGAGGTAAGTGGATATTTTTTTTTTGTAATGATATTATTTCTTCAATATCATTATCTTTGAAATGTTGATCTGAAGTTTTTATCAAATTTGGAACTTTCTCATCAATGGGGTTACTTATTCATGGGTTACTATTCATGAGTTACTATTCACGAAGTTACTATTCATGAAGTTATTATTCACGAAGTTACTATTCACGAAAGTACTATTCATGAAGCGTGAAGATGTTTTTTTGTGGAATTTCTATCTTTTGGTGTCTTGAGTTACTATTCACGATACTACGGACTATTCACGATACCTAAGACTATTCACGATACTTGACTATTCAATTTAAAAATAAAATTTCTTCTTTTCGTCTAAAACATCTATTCGGATACTAACTCGATCAGATCCATGTTTTGATCATTCTTGAATTTTACACCACTATGATTATATTTTTGAAGTATTTTTGGACGTGGATAAAACCAAGTACTTAATCCTTAATCCTTAATCCTTGTCATTTTGTTTCACCGGATTCGTTTCTTTAAAAAAAAAATATTTTCATCATCCTCGCCTTAAATGATGATATTATGGAATATCTTTCGCTTCAGAAAGTGCAAAGATGAATGATTTCTTAAGAATATCTTTGGCTCAGAAGTGCAAAGATGAATGATTTTCAAGAATATCTTTGGCCCAGAGTGCAAAAAAGATGAACAGTGTTTAAATGAATATGATTAACTGATGAATATCTTCGGCTCAGAGTGCAAAGATGAATATTTGATTCCGGATGTATATCGATTGATGTTACAGGTTAAAAGATAGACGATGAACTTTTAAATTCATACATGTAAGATAGTAGTTTGCATACTCTACTTAACTCTTCTAATGAATTATTATTTCACGTAATATTGATTTAAAATTTGTTGTCTATCAGATTCTATTAGATTTTTCCTCGTCAAGACTAACGATAATTTGTTGATATTATCTTAGTTATAATATTCTTTATCGAGCTAGTTGAGCTCACCCTTTTCCTTTTTGTTCCATTTTTTCTCGTGGAGGCTAGAATATAGCGAAAGTATTTAGCCTGGGGTAATGGAATGAAGGTTTTTAAAAAGGATGTTTAGTAGTCCTCACCATTTTTGTAAAATAATGTATCAATAAATGTGATGAGGATTTATTTGAGTATAGATATTGTCTGTAAGATAATATTTGTATTCAAACTCACAGCTTTCTTGTTGTAATAATAAAGTTGTAGTTGTTTTTCGCACCATGTATTCGACAACTCGGAATAGGTGATGTATACCTATTTTGGGGGCGTCACATCCAGAGGATAGCATTAGTAGTCCTCACTATTCTGTGAAATAGTGGGATAATAATTGTAATGAGGACTCCTTTTGAGTTTGTATAATATCTAGTAGATAATATTTGTATTCAAACTCACGTTTTATGTCGTATTGAATACCCATTATTATATTAGTAAGTTGTATTTAAATTCTGTTACCATGTATCTGACTATCCAAGATGGGTGATGTATACCTAATTTTGGGGGCGCCACAATTATTAGATAACATTATTGGCAATGTCTAGAAAGTTCGTCTAAGGAGAGGTTTGGTCACCTAATTGCTGCCAAGAAGAAAGAAATTCTTATTGGAAAGTCCCTCTTTCCAGAACCGCTCGGTTGTCAATATCAGGATTCGTAATATTATTTGTGAATAATTAATTATTGATTCATATGATGAGGAAAATATTGATTTTATGTGGATATAGATGGAGAAAAATTTTAATGTGACAATTGTTGAAAATTGAAATTTTATCTTTTTCTCGATAAAATAATTCATTTAAATATATTATTATATTTTAATAATATAATAATGGTGATATTTTTACAACGAATGTGGGATATATGAGTATACGAGGAGGAAGAGTATTTTGTTGCAATAAATGTTTAAAACATGTTAAACATGTCGGTGGACCCCATTTATCGATCGAAATTTGATTATAACTTTTGTAAAATTGCCCGTTTGTGGATTTTTGGTCAATTTCTATTTGGAATTTGGAAAAACTTTCTTCTGCAAAGTTGTAGAGAATTGAATTTCCTATAAAAACTCATGAGATTTGAATTTTCTGATGAAAGGGCTATTTATTATGAATTATTGAAGTTCAAGCTTCAAATAATTGATATTTGGAAGTTTAAAATATTTAAAATTAGAAAAACGTTTTTTCATTATGGTGTGTTACACATGTGGGTTGAATGAGCTGAATTCAGTTCTTGGAAGGTTGGCGAGGAAATTTTATTATAAATAATAATATTATATTAAATTTTTCGCTTTGGTGTTCTAAGATTTTCCTATAAATAGGTGCTTAGGTTAGAATTGAAAATTACACCGTAAACTCAAGTTTTTTCTCTCTATATTATCGGCGTATTCTTGTGAGTATTTTGAGTATACTTTGAGTATTGTTAGACGGTGCAAAGTTCCTTCAAAGACTATACCCTAGATTCCAAATTTAGAAGTACTAATCTTTCGAGGTAAGTGGATGTTATTTTCTTCTCAAATGATATTATTTCTTCAATATCATTATCTTTGAAATATTGGTTGAAACTTTTTATCAAATTTGGAATTTTTCCATGTCGGGGGTTACTATTCATGAGTTACTATTCACGAAGTTACTATTCATGAAGTTCTTATTCACGAGTTACTATTCACGAAGTACTATTCATTAAGCGTGAAGATGTTTTTTGGGAAATTTCTATCTTTTGGTGTCTGAGTTATTATTCACGATACGGACTATTCACGATATCTGATAACTATTCATCAAAAATAAAATTTCTTCTTTTTGTCCAAAATATCTATTTCGGATACTAGCTTTGATTGTATCCATGTTTTGATCATTCTTGAATTTTACACCACTATGATTATTTTTGAGGTATTTTTGAACATGGATAAAACAAAGTACTAATCCTTAATCCTTAATCCTTGTCATTTTGTTTCAATGGATTCGCTTTTAAAAAAATATTTTTCATCATCCTCATCTTAAATGATGATATTATTGAATATCTTTGGCCCAGAAGGCAAAAGATGAATGATTTTTCAAGAATATCTTCGTCAGAAAGCAAAGATGAACAGTGTTTAGATGAACATGACTAATCGATGAATATCTTTGGCTCTGTAGTGCAAAAGATGAATATTTGATTCCGTATGTATATTGATTGATGTTACAGGATAAAAGATGAGACGATGAACTTTTTAAATTCATACATGTAGAAGATAGTAGTTTGCATTTCTACTTAACTCTTCTACTTAACTCTTCTAATGAATTATTATTTCCATGTAATATTGATTTAAAATTTGTTGTCTATTGTATTCTATTAGATTTTTCCTCGTGAAGACTAACGATAATTTGTTGTATATTATCTTAGTCATAATATTCTTTTTATCGGGCTAGTTGAGCTCACCATTTTCCTTTTTGTTCCATTTTTCTTCTCGTGGAGGCGAGAATATAGCGAAGTATTTAGCCTGGGTATGGAATGAAGGTTTTAGAAAGAATTGTTTAGTAGTCCTCACCATTTTGTAAAATAATGTATCAATAAATGTGATGAGGATTTATTTGAGTATAGATATTGTCTGAAGATAATATTTGTATTCAAACTCACAGCTTTTATCGTTGTAATAATAAAGTTGTAGTTATTTCGCACCATGTATTGACAACTCGTAATAGGTGATGTATACCTATTTTGGGGGCGCCACGCTTGGTATCGTAGCTTAGGATATGATCTCCAAGTGAGATCGGGGAATAGAACTAGAGGGAGAGACGAGTAAATCCTTCGCTAGTGTGTCCTACCTAAGCTTATTTGTTAGTTAGTCAAGATATAGGATATTATGTGATATATTGATTTCCTTAATTAACCCTTGTTTTATGACAAGATTTGAGAATGTCGATCGAGAATATTAACAATGGAAATGAGACGTGGAGATGCTCAGACTCACCAACGAGGAGAACGCGTAACAACAGTGGCAATGTTCTCCCGTGAACAACAACACCATCGAAAGCGAGATGATGAACGAGGGATGTTTAGAAGTTTTTTGCGATTCATGCAAAATCGCACGAGGAGACTCGTGTTCAAAATACAGGAGGAAATGATAGCAATTCACGTTGTCACAACCAAGCGATTCAAAGAGTTGGGACCACCTGAATTTAAGGGAAAGCCAGATCCGATCACGGCGTAAACACGGGTCAAACAAATTACCAAGATATTCGATGTCTTGGGATGCACGGAGGAACAGAAGGTTCCATTCACCACCTTTATGTTCCGTGGCGGCGAGGTGATCATCGGTGGGAGTCTCAGAAGCGCACTCCATCCACCCGCACTCAAAGATGTCTTGGGAGACGTTTCAGAAGCTATTTAATGACAAATACTTTCCGAAAGTGTTCGGCTATATGAAGGAAGTGGAGTTCATCGATTGAACAAAACAACATGACGGTGTCTTAAGACGAGGCAAAGTTTGCAGAGTTATCCGTGTTTGCACCTCATTTGGTGGAGAATGAGGAACGATGACGCTTGGATGTTTCTTAGAGGTTTGAAACCCAAGATACATCAAGATCTCATTTCTCATAAATTTTCTTTATTCAGATGTTGTAAATGTAGGGCTCAATTATTAGAGCGAGATAACGAAAGTACTGGCCAATCGAGGGACCACAACCAGGATCGTGATCGAGTAGATAAAGATCAATGTAATAATGATAACCAAATGAGAAAGAAACAGATTTGACAAAATGGTAACCACTCTGGTGGTAATCATGGCCATGAAAATAGAAGAAGCGAGTCGGGAGGAGATTTTAAAAGAGGAGATTTAACAACGACTATGTGAAGATGATAAAGGCTTGAAGAATCGGTTCTAAGGGAGGAGAACCACCACCGGCCATATGCTACAAATGCGAAAAGAGGGACATATCACCAAACCGCCCACAACAGATTCAAGGTATGCTATAATTGTGGAAAGGAAGGACATATCGCCGAGATCAGACAAAGAGCGAAACCTAGTTCAATGGGGACGGTGACTCAAAAGATCGTCCCAAAAAGTCAAAGTCAACGATTCCGGAAGAGCGTTTGTTGTGACCGGTCATAATGCGAGGAACCCAAACGAGGTGATCACGGTAAGCTATTTATAAATTCTGCGAAGTTTATACCTTACTTGATAATTGGGGGCATACCCATTCATTTATCTCTCCGCATGTGCTCAACGCTTAAACTTGACTCGAGAAATTAGACTTTGACCTATCTCGTGGAAACTCCGTTAGAGAAACTTTCATCACATCCATCGCTTATAAATCTTGTTTGATTCAAGTTGGCACCATTACCTTACCCGTTGACCTTATCTCTTTAAAGATACTTGCTTTTGATGTGATTTAGTGGATTGATTGGTTAACTACTCATCATGCCAAAATTGATTGTTTTCGTAAGGTTGTTAGTTTTCATATTCCTAACCAACCCGTTGTATTTAATTCAAGCAACTAAACCATTAAAATCGATCACCGTCATATCTAATCATAAAGCTATTCGCTTATTAAAAACGGATGTCAAGCTTTCTTAGCCCATGTTATGGATTTGAATAAAGACACGCCAAATTTGAATAATATTCCGTTGTTATCGACTTTCCGACGATTTCAAGAACTTCCTTGGCCTACCCCGTAACGTGAAGTCAATTTTTATTGATCTTGAACCCCGTACAAAGCCCATTTCTAAAACCCCATATCGAATGGCTCCTATTGAACTTTTTGAGTTAAAGGTCCAACTACAGGAATTGTTGGACATCGGTTTCATTCATCCCTAGTACATCTCCTTGGGGTGCTCCTGCTTTTATTTCAGTAAAGAAGAAAGACGGAGTACGCGACTTTGTATCGACTATCTGGAATTGAACCATGTCACCATCAAGAATAGGTATCCTCTACCTCGATTGATGACTTGTTTGACCAATTGCAAGGGCACAATTCTTTTCAAAATCGATCTTCGCTCGATATCATCACCAAGATTAGAATCGAGGATATTCCAAAGACCGCCCGTAACTCCCAGATGGGCATTATGAATTCTTAGTCATGTCTTTTCGGACTAACTAATGCTCCCGCGGCTTTCATGGATATGATGAACCGAGTATTCAAGGAATATTTGGATCAATTCGTTGTTGTCTTTATTGATGACATCCTCATATATTCCAAAAGTCGTGAAGATCATGAGCACCATTTGAAGTCGGTACTCCAAAGGCTTCGTGAAAACCAACTATATGCCAAATTGAAGAAATGCGAGTTCGCTTCGAGGAAGTAGCATTCCTTGGGCACGTGGTGTCGAAACATGGAGTATCCGCTGATCCCGGCCAAGATCAAGCAATACAAAGTTGGGAGCAACCAAGCTTTCGCGTGATCAAGTACGTAGCTTTTTGGGCTTAATGGTTATTATCGGAGATTCGTGGAAGGGTTTTCTCGAATCGCTACTCCATTAACTCACCTAACCCTAAGGATATAAAATTCGTTTGGAGCGAAGAATGCGAGAAAAGTTTTCAAGAGCTTAAGAGGAGACTTATTTCTAAGACTGTTCTAACAATACCATCCGGTTCGGATGGATTTGTTATCTACAAACGATGCTTCGTGCAAAGGGTTAGGATGTGTTCTCATGCAACGTGGGAAAGTCATAGCCTATGCCTCGACAACTTAAAGAGTATGAGAGGAATTATCCTACTCATGATCTAGAGTCAAGCAGCAATGTTGCTGCTGCGCTTAAAAATATGGAGGCACTATCTATATGGGGAGAAAGTGGAGATATATTCGCACCATAAAAGCCTTAAATATTTCTTCACTCAAAAAGAACTCAACACGCGGCAAATGACGCTGGCTCGAGCTATTGAAAGACTACGACCACACTATTCAATACCATCCCGGTAAAGTTTAACGTGGTAGCCGACGATCGAGTAGAAGATCATATGCGGAACGAAAAGCGATGATGTCAAGTATAATGACAGAGCCAACTTTAATAGAAAAAGTTAAGGTTGCTTCAAGCCACCCAATCTTGAAATGATGCGTATGAAGAAGAAAGTACAAGAAGGAGCTATTCCTAAGTTTAGAATTGATGAAGAAGGAATACTTGAGTCCACTCTAGACTTTGTGTTCCTAACGACTACGATTTGAAGTACAAGATTATGATGGAGGCACACAATACGCCATTTGCAATCCATCTCGAAGTACTAAATGTATCGTGATCTTCGACATACATTTTGGTGGAACAATATGAAGAGAGAGATTGCAAAGTTTATCTCGATGTGTTTAACTTGCTAACGTGTAAAGGCGGAGCATCTTGTACCTAAGGGTCCGTTGCAACCACTTGAGATTCCTGGAATGGAAGTGGGAACACATTACTATGGATTTCGTTACGGGTCTTCCCTACGGTTTCTCAAGGCATCAATGCTATTTGGGTTATTGTTGATAGATTAACCAAGTCCATTTCATTTTTTGCCGACACGGAGACTTATTCACTTGAACGCCTTACTAGTAGATGTGACGTGAATGAGATTGTGAGGGTCGTATGGCATGCCTCAGATCCATAGTTTCGGATCGTGACCCAAGATTCACTTCAAGATTTTGGGTTAGCTTGCAAAAAGCTATGGGCACGGATTTGCGATTTAGTTCGCATACCATCCCCAAACCGGACGGACAATCGAGAGGACTATTCAAACTCTCAAGATCTATTAAGACTCGTGGTCCAGACTTCAAGGGTAGTTGGGATAAGTATTTACCATTGGTGGAATTCTCCTACAACAATGCTTATCGTGCAAGTATAGGTGTGGCTCCATTTCAAGCATTATATGGACGAAAATGTCGTTCTCCAATATGTTGGGATGAGGTGGGTGAAGCAACATTGTTGGGACTCGAAGTTAGTACGTATGACTCACCGAAAAGATCCAAATGATTCGACAACGATATAAACGGCACAAGATCGACAAAAGAGTTTATGGATCTTCATCGAAAGGACGTGGAATTTAATGTGGGGATCATATATTGTTGCGAGTTGCTCCATGGAAGGGAGTTACAAGATTGGGAAGAGAGGAAAGCTCAATCCACGATTTATTGGTCCATTTCAAATTCTTGACCGAGTAGGAAATGTAGCCTATGACTTGCGTTACCTCGAAAGTATGTCTCGTGTTCATAATGTGTTTCACATATATCCGCATTTCAGTAAATATGTGAAAGACCCAACCACGTTATTGAAGTTAGAACCGGACGAGATAGCCAAGACTTAACGTATGAGGAGGTACCGCCAAGATCTTGGATAGGAAGGAGCATGCCCTACGCAAGAAAGGTCATACCACAAGTTAAAGTTTTGTGGAGGAATCATGCTATAGAGGAAATGACCGGGAATTGGAAACGGAAATGAAAGCGAGGTATCCTCACCTTTTCAAACACCAGTACGACGTTAATTTCGAGGATGAAATTTCATAAGGAGGGGAGGTTGTAAGACCTCAAAATTTTAAATAAAAAGGAATTTCCTTTATTTATTATTTTGAAATAGTAAGGGTTGATTTGATTAATGTGGATAGTTAAGGGTTAAATACGCAAATATTTCAAAATAAGCAAGTGGTTATAAAATATTCATTATCGCTGGGGAATATTCGTTTGGTCGTGGAATATTCGATCACTGCTTGGGAATATTCGCACGACGACAAGCAGCAAATGTGTGGGCCCCATAACGGAAAGCGATTGGATGAAGAAAACGACAAATATAAGTTGTTTTAAAAATAACAACAGTAGTTGTTATCAATTAATATCGTTGGAATACCCTATGTGGTTTAAAACACACTAATACGCGTTGTTGAACAAGAAGACACCAGATTGCACCAATTATTGATTCTTACGAAGAAGGCACTACTCAATAATGGTTACGTAATTATCGCGCTCAAGATTTTATCGAGTTAATAATTGTCATGCGTTGATATTTTATATTGTTGTTGTTTCAATAATTGTCATTACACAAAGATTTTTCATTATCGAAGCAATAATTCATATTATCTGAATAATATTATTAGATAACATTATTGGCAATGTCTAGAAAGTTCTCGCTCTAAGGAGAGGTTTGGTCACCTAATTGCACGCCAAGAAGAAGAAATTCTTATCGAAAGCCCCTCTTCCTGGAACCGCCTGGTCACAATATTGTGATTTCGTAATATTATTTGTGAATAATTAATTATAGATTTATATGATGAGAAAAATATTGATTTTATGTGGATATAGATGGAGAAAATTTTAAAATGACAATTGTTGAAAATTAATATTTTATCTTTTTCGATAAAATAATTCATTTAAATATATTATTTTAATAATATATTAACTGGTGATATTTTTACAACGAATGTGGGATATATGAGTATACGAGGAGGAAGAGTATTTTTGTTGCAATAAATGTTTAAAAAATGTTAAACATGTCTGTGGACCCCATTTATCGATCGAAATTTGATTATACTTGTAAAATCGCTTCTGCTTGTGGATTTTGGCCAATTTTTATTTGGAATTTGGAAAACTTTCTTCTACAAAGTTGTAGAGAATTGAAATTCCTATAAAAACTAGCGAGATTCAAATTTTCGATGAAAGGGCTATTTATTATGAATTATTGAAGTTCAAGTCTCAAATAATTGATTTTTGGGAGTTTAAAATATTTTTGTAAGAAAAACGTTTTTTTGTTGTAATTGAGTGGCTCACATGTGTTATAAATGATCTGAAATCAGATTTCTAAGGTGGGCTTGAATATTTTTAAGAAATATTATTATTTTATTAAATTTTCGCTTTGGTGTTCTAAGCATTTTCCTATAAATAGGTGCTTTAGGTTAGAATTGAAAATCACACCCGTAAATCAAGTTTTCTCTCTATATTATCGAAGCGATTATTCTTGTGAGTATTTTGAGTATACTTTGAGTATTGCTAGACGGTGCAAGTTCCTTCAAAGACTATACCCCAGATTCTAGCTAGTAGTAATCGATCTTCGAGGTAAGTGGATATTTTTTTTTTTGTAATGATATTATTTCTTCAATATCATTATGTTGAAATGTTGATCGAAGTTTTTATCAAATTTGGAACTTTTTCATGCTCTATTCATGGGTTACTATTCATGAGTTACTATTCACGAAAGTTACTATTCACGAGTTACTATTCACGAGTTACTATTCACGAGTACTATTCATGTTAAGCGTGAAGATGTTTTTGTGGAATTTCTATCTTTTGGTGTTCTGAGTAACTATTCACGATACGGCAAGACTATTCACGATATCAAGACTATTCACGATACTAAGACTATTCAACCTAAAAATAAAATTTCTTCTTTTCGTCTAAAACATCTATTCGGATACTAACTCGATTGTATCCATGTTTTGATCATTCTTGAATTTTACACCACTATGATTATATTTTGAGGTATTTTGGACGTGGATAAAACCAAGTACTAATCCTTAATCCTTAATCCTTGTCATTTTGTTTCATCTGGATTCGCTTTCTTTAAAAAAATAAAATTTTTCATCATCCTCGCCTTAAATGATGATATTATGGAATATCTTTGGCCAGTAGTGCAAAGATGAATGATTTCTTAAGAATATCTTTGGCCCAGAAGTGCAAAGATGAATGATTTTCAAGAATATCTTTGGCCCAGTAGTGCAAAGATGAACAGTGTTTAAATGAACATGACTAATCGATGAATATCTTTTGGCCAGTAGTGCAAAGATGAATATTTGATTCCAGATGTATATTGATTGATGTTACAGGATAAAAGATAGACGATGAACTTTTAAATTCATACATGTAAGATAGTAGTTTGCATTCTCTACTTAACTCTTCTAATGAATTATTATTTATTCATGTAATATTGATTTAAAATTTGTTGTCTATCAGATTCTATTAGATTTTTCCTCGTTGAAGACTAACGATAATTTGTTGTATATTATCTTAGTCATAATATTCTTTATTGAGCTAGTTGAGCTCACCCTTTTCCTTTTTGTTCCATTTTTCTCGTGGAGGCTAGAATATAGAGAGTATTTAGTCGGGGTATGGAATGAAGGTTTTAGAAAGGATTGTTTAGTAGTCCTCACCATTTTTGTAAAATAATGTATCAATAAATGTGATGAGGATTTATTTGAGTATAGATATTGTCTAGAAGATAATATTTGTATTCAAACTCACAGCTTTATCGTTGTAATAATAAAGTTGTAGTTGTTTCGCATTCATGTATCGACAACTCGTAATAGGTGATGTATACCTATTTTGGGGCGCCACATCCAGAGGATAGCATTAGTAGTCCCTCACTATTACGTGAAATAGTGGGATAATAATTGTAATGAGGACTCCTTTTGAGTTTGTATAATATCTAGTAGATAATATTTGTATTCAAACTCATTTTACGTCATTATTGTACCTACAGTTATATTAGTAAGTTGTATTTAAATTCTGTACCATGTATCTGACTATCCAAGATGGGTGATGTATACCTAATTTTGGGGGCGTCACAATTATTAGATAACATTATTGGCAATGTCTAGAAAGTTCTGTCTAAGGAGAGGTTTGGTCACCTAATCGCCGCCAAGAAGAAGAAATTCTTATTGGAAAGTCCCTCTTCCCTGAACCGCACTGGTTGTCAATATTGTGATTCTGTAATATTATTTGTGAATAATTAATTATTGATTCATATGATGAGGAAAATATTGATTTTATGTGGATATAGATGGAGAAAAATTTTAATGTGACAATTGTTGAAAATTGAAATTTTATCTTTTTCTGATAAAATAATTCATTTAAATATATTATTATATTTTAATAATATAATAATGGTGATATTTTTACAACGAATGTGGGATATATGAGTATACGAGGAGGAAGAGTATTTTTGTTGCAATAAATGTTTAAAACATGTTAAACATGTCGGTGGACCCCATTTATCGATCGAAATTTGATTATAACTGTAAAATTGCCCGTTTGTGGATTTTTGGTCAATTTCTATTTGGAATTTGGAAAACTTTCTTCTGCAAAGTTGTAGAGAATTGAATTTCCTATAAAAACTCGCGAGATTTGAATTTTCTGATGAAAGGGCTATTTATTATGAATTATTGAAGTTCCGAAGCTCCGAAATAATTGATATTTGGAAGTTTAAAATATTTAAAATTAGAAAAACGTTTTTTTCATTATGGTGTGTTACACATGTGGGTTGAATGAGCTGAATTCAGTTCTTGGAAGGTTGGCGTAGGAAATTTTATTATAAATAATAATATTATATTAAATTTTTCGCTTTGGTGTTCTAAAGATTTTCTATAAATAGGGTGCTTAGGTTAGAATTGAAAATTACACCGTAAATCAAGTTTTTCTCTCTATATTATCGAGCGTATTCTTGTGAGTATTTTGAGTATACTTTGAGTATTGTTAGACGGTGCAAGTTCCTTCAAAGACTATATCTTGTAGATTCCAAATTAGAGGTACTAATCTTTCGAGGTAAGTGGATGTTATTTTTTCTCAAATGATATTATTTCTTCAATATCATTATCTTTGAAATATTGGTTGAAACTTTTTATCAAATTTGGAATTTTTCCATGTGCTCAGGTTACTATTCATGAGTTCTTATTCACGAGTTACTATTCATGAGTTACTTATTCACGAGTTACTATTCACGTAGTACTATTCATGAAGCGTGAAGATGTTTTTTGGGAAATTTCTATCTTTTGGTGTCTGAGTTACTATTCACGATATACGGCACTATTCACGATATCGACACTATTCAATCGAAAAATAAAATTTCTTCTTTTTGTTCAAAATATCTATTTCGGATACTAGCTTTGATTGTATCCATGTTTTGATCATTCTTGAATTTTACACCACTATGATTATTTTTGAGGTATTTTTGAACATGGATAAAAAACAAAGTACTTAATCCTTAATCCTTAATCCTTGTCATTTTGTTTCACCTTTGGATTCGCTTTAAAAATATTTTTCATCATCCTCGCCTTAAATGATGATATTATTGAATATCTTTGGCACTCAGAAGTGCAAAAATGAATGATTTTCAAGAATATCTTTCGTCAGTAGTGCAAAGATGAACAGTGTTTAGATGAACATGATTAATCGATGAATATCTTTGGCACAGTAAAAAGATGAATATTTGATTCCGGATGTATATTGATTGATGTTCTGAGGATAAAAGATAGACGATGAACTTTTAAATTCATACATGTAAGATAGTAGTTTGCATTCTCTACTTAACTCTTCTAATGAATTATTATTTCACTGCGAATATTGATTTAAAATTTGTTGTCTATTGTATTCTATTAGATTTTTCCCTGTTGAAGACTAACGGTAATTGTGTTGTATATTATCTTAGTCATAATATTCTTTATCGGGCTAGTTGAGCTCACCCTTTTCCTTTTTGTTCCATTTTTCTTCTCGGAGGCGAGAATATATAGCGTAGCAATTAGTCTGGGTATGGAATGAAGGTTTTAGAAAGAATTGTTTAGTAGTCCTCACCATTTTGTAAAATAATGTATCAATAAATGTGATGAGGATTTATTTGAGTATAGATATTGTCTAGAAGATAATATTTGTATTCAAACTCACAGTTTTACTGTTGTAATAATAAAGTTGTAGTTGTTTCTGTACCATGTATTGACAACTCAGAATAGGTGATGTATACCTATATTGGGGGCGTTACACTTCGATTGTTCCCATTCTCTTTACGGGACAAGGCGAAGATTTGGTTGCATTCCCTACCGTCCGGTTCGATAACAACATGGGGGAATTTAGCTCAAAAATTCCTCGCAAAATTCTTCCCACCGGCCAAAACTGCGAAGATGAGGAATGAGATTACAATGTTTGAACAGCAACATAGGGACTCATTATATGAGGCATGGGAGAGATATAAAGAACTGCTCAGAAAATGCCCACATCATGGATTGCCCCAGTGGCTACAAATGAACACCTTCTACAACGGACTACACGGGAATCTCGGGACAATATCGATGCAAAGATCAGGCGGAGCGTTCATGGCTAAGAGTTACTGAGAAGCCCTCTGAATTGATTGAAACCATGTCACTAATAACTACCAAGTGGCCCACAAAGAAGAATGACCAAAGCTAAAGTAGGTGGGGGTTGGAAGTAGATAGATGACAAATGATGTAAGTACAGATAATAGTATGCAATGTCAAAGAAATTGGAGCAAGTGGTAGCAGCACAAACACAACAAACACAGCAAGCACCGCAAGTGGCAATAGTATGTAAGTTGTGCGTAAGAGAACACCCAACGAAGCAATGTGCAATTAATCCAGCAGCTGTGCAGTTCATCGGTAATTACAACAGAATTCCTCAAAACACATATCAGAACACATACAATCAAGGAAATAGGAATCATCCGAATTTCTCATGGAGCAACAACCAGCAAAATCAAGCTTCACGACAAACATACCCTCTAGGATTCCAGAATCAGCAACAACCAGTTTAATATCAAGAAAGGAAACCCGATCTGGAGGAAAAGTTGGATAAATTTATAGCTACCAGCGCGTTGGCTATAAAAAATCACACCTTGATTATGAAAGCACAAGAGATGTCGATCAAGAATCTAGAGAATCAGATGGGTCAGATAGCGTTGACATTGAATAGTAGACCACAAGTGACATTACCAAGTGACACCGAGAAAAATTCGAAGGGTAATCACAAGCAATGTCAAGCCATTATGTTGAGAAGTGGAAAACAACTTGTTGGTCACGAGTCAGAAATTTCGGTTACAAAAGAGAATGAACCAGAGACAGAAAATACAGTGGGTGAGATAAAGCAATAGAACGAAAAACAAATGGAAAATAACAAACCAGCTGTTTATCATCCCCCACCATTCCAGCAAAGAGTTCAAAAACAAAAGTTAGACAAGCAATTTTTAAAATTTTTGGAAGTTTTCAAGAAACTTCAAATTAACATACCATTTGCAGAGGCCCTAGAACAAATGTTGAGTTACGCAAAATTTATGAAAGGGATTTTATCAAGGAAAAAGAAATGGGAAAATTTTGAGACTGTGGCATTAACAGAGGAGTGTAGTGCGGTATTACAGCAAAAATTACCACCAAAACTCAAGGACCTGGGGAGCTTTACTATTCCATGTACGATCGGGGAGATGCATTTCAGCAAGTGTTTATGTGATTTGGGGGCGAGTGTAAACCTTATGCCGTTGTCAGTGTACTTAGAATTGGGTTTGCCCGAGCCAAAGCCTACTAACATCTCCCTATAGTTGGCAGATAGGTCAGTCACGTATCCAAGAGGCATAGTAGAGGACATCTTAGTGAAAGTGGATAAGTTTATATTCCCCGCGGACTTTATCATTCTGGATTTTGAAGAGGACAAGAACATCCCAATTATCCTAGGGAGACCATTTTTGGCTACAGGGAAAACACTCATTGATGTACAAAAGGGAGTACTCAAATATGAGGGTACAAGATCAAGAAGTGAAATTCAGTGTGTTTAAGGCCATGAAATTCCCTACAGATGAGGAAGAATATTTTTGAATGGATCTAATTGAGAAAATCATTAGTGATGACATGAGCAAAAGTTTGGTGAACGATCTGTTAGAAACAACATTATTGGGAGATGAAGAGATCGATGATCCGGAATTGGTGGATTACCTTCAATTGCTAGACTCATTGCCATGAGTACCAAGATTCATAACACCGTTTGAACCACTGAACACGGAGGAGGTAACTGCAGAAAAATTGAAACCATCATTGGAAGAGCCACCAAAATTGAAACTTAAGCCACTTCCTAAGCACCTCAGGTATGCGTATTTAGGCAATTTAAATTCTTTACCTGTTATTATTTCAGCTGCACTTAACGAATTATAGGAAGAAAAGTTTTTGAGGGTGCTTCGGGAACACAAATCAGCCATTGGATGGACAATTGCTGACATAAAGGGAATCAACCCTCCATTTTGCATGCACAAGATCCTGATGGAAGATGAGGCAAAACCAATAGTGGAACAACAGCGGGGGCTCAATCCAATTATGAAGGAAGTGGTAAAGAAGGAAATTTTAAAATGGTTGATATTTGGCATCATCTACCCGATTTCGACAAAGAAATGGGTTAGTCGATTCGATGCGCATCTAAAAAAGGAGGAATGACGGTGGTGCAGAATGACAACAACGATTTAATCCCAACCAGAACAGTGACGGGTTGGCGAGTTTGCATGGATTACAGAAAATTGAACAAGGCAACCCGAAAAGACCATTTTCCGCTGCCCTTTATTGACTAAATGTTAGATAGATTGGCGGGACATCAGTATTACTGTTTGTTGGATGGGTATTCAGGCTACAACCAAATAGTCATCGTTCCGGAGGATCAAGAAAAGACCACATTTACATGCCCTTACGGCACATTTTCATTCAGGAGGATGTCATTCGCCATTTATCGCACCTGCCAGGTAACTTTCCAAAGATGTATGATGGCAATTTTTTCGGATATGGTGGAGAAAAATGTTGAGGTCTTCATGGATGACTTTTCAGTTTATGGGGATAGCTTTGATAATTGCTTGAAGAATCGGGTTATGGTGTCAGAAAGATGCAAGAACACCTAATCTTGTTCTAATTGGGAAAAATGCCACTTCATGGTTGAAGAGGGCATAATTTTGGGCCATAAGGTATCGGCTCAAGGGTTGGAAGTCGATAAAGCAAAGTTGGAAACGATTGAAAAATTGCCTCCACCGACCTCAGTGAAGGGTATTAGGAGTTTCTTGGGACACGCTGGGTTCTACAGGAGGTTTATAAAGGATTTCTCTAAAATTGTGAAACCCTTATGCAGTCTTTTAGAGAAGGATGCAACATTCAGCTTTGATAAAGAATGCAAGACAACGTTTGATTTATTAAAAAGGAAATTGACTCTGTACAAGTTATAGTTATAGTTGCGGATTGGAGCATGCCATTCAAGCTTATGTGTGATGCTGGCGACTTCGCGATTAATCAATATTTTGGGTCAGCGGAGAGACAAGGTGTTTCACGCTATATACTACACAAGCAAAAC
Source organism: Panax quinquefolius (assembly GCA_020205615.1). Taxonomy (NCBI): domain Eukaryota; kingdom Viridiplantae; phylum Streptophyta; class Magnoliopsida; order Apiales; family Araliaceae; genus Panax; species Panax quinquefolius. The sequence goes on from CM035163.1 coordinate 18,207,965, forward strand.
ACTTACAGAAACTCAAATGAACTACACAACCACGGAAAAGGAGTTGTTTGTCGTGGTATATGCGTTTGACAAATTTCGTGCTTACTTGATCGGGACTAAGGTGATAGTCTATACAAACCATGCAAATGATTCTTCGGTGATTGATAAAGCGAAAAAGGATGCCAAGCCACGCCTTATCTGGTGGATTCTCCTACTGCAAGAATTCGATTTAGAAATAAAGGATAGGAAGGGGATGGAGAACCAAGTAGCCGATCACTTATCAAGGCTGGAAAACCACGGGAAAGGAAAAGACGACAAATGTGAAATCAATGAATCATTCCCGGATGAGCAACTATTTGGGATTTCAGCAGAGATTCCGTGGTATGGCGATTATGAAAATTTTGTTGTGAGCAACATTCTACCACCTGACCTCACAAGGCAACAGAAAAAGAAATTTCTTCACGATGTGAAATGGTACATGTGGGATGATCCATATTTGTTCAAGCAGTGCGCTGACAAGGTGATTCGACAGTGCATCACATACAGCGAAGTAAAGAATATTCTACATGAGTGTCACTCATCGGCGTATGGGAGTGAGAGGACAGCGACGAAGGTACTGCAATGTGGTTTTTATTGGCCCACATTATTCAAAGATGCCCACCAGTTTGTCAAACAATGCAATAGATGTCAAAGGGTGGGCAACATTTTGAAACGTAATGAGATGCCCTTACAAAAGATTTTGGAAGTGGAAATTTTTGACGTATGGGGTATCGATTTCATGGGACCATTTCCCTCGTCCATGAACAATCAATACATTCTACTTGCAGTGAACTACGTGTCAAAGTGGGTTGAAGCCGCAGCTCTACCAACAAACGATGCCAAGGTGGTCCTCAAATTCCTTCAAAAGAACATCTTCACGAGGTTTGGCACACCAAGAGCAATTATAAGTGACGAAGGTAGTCACTTTTGTAATAAACCATTTACTGCTCTTTTGGCCAAGTATGGGGTGAACCACAAGATAGCTACAACATATCACCCTCAAACCAGTGGACAAGCTGAGGTATCGAACAGAGAAGTTAAAAAGATATTGGAGAAAGTGGTGAATTCGAGTCGGAAAGATTGGTCACTTAGATTGGATGATGCTTTATGGGCCTACAGGACAGCATACAAGACGCCATTCGGGATGTCACCATATCAATTCTTTGTATGGGAAGAAGGTATGTCATTTCTGGGGTGGAACTACAAAGATAAGGCATCTTTGGGCAAAGGCAAAAACTCAATTTTGATCAAAAAGTTGTAGGAGAAAAGAGATTACTTCAGTTGAATGAACTCGACGAGTTTCGCCTTTATGCCTATGAGAATGCCAAAATATACAAAGAAAAAGTCAAAAGATGGCACGACCAAAAAATTTTGCGTCGAACATTCGAGCTAGGCCAATCAGTACTTTTATTCAACTCAAGGCTGCGTTTGCTCCCTGGAAAGCTTAAATCAAGTAGGTCGGAACCATTCACAGTCAAGCAAGTATTCCTTCACAGTGTAGTTGAAATTTACAGTCGCAATCCACTGGAAACATTCAAAGTAAACGGACACCGGTCGAAGAATTACTGGGGTGACGAAGCTAACACTGACGTGATCGCCATCACATTGGCCGACACAACTTAAGCAGGAAGTAGTCAGGTTGAACGACTTAAAATCAAGCGCTCATTGGGAGGCAACCCAATTTTTAGTCCTTTATCGTATTTTTCATTCCTATTTGCTTAATCATAGTTTTAGTAATTTACTAGGTAGAAGAATAAAATAAAATTCTCGTTAATCTCTCTACAACATAACATGACATCAAAGACTCACTAATTTTCATGTTTCATGTCATGCAGGCTGGGAAAAGGATCATCAAGCCAGTATATGGAAGCAAAGTGAGCTCAATTAAAGCAAAACATGAAAGCCAGACAGTGACCAAGCCCGCCGGGGCGGGCCTTAAAAGCACTACAACCCCCGCCGGGGCGGGGGTCCTCAACATCAGAAATCAGGAGCCTAGCCCGTCGGGGCGGGCATTCCTAGTTCATTACCCCCTGCCGGGGCGGGGGTCTTGGAATGTTGACAGACGTGGTAGTTGCTTGGCCTTCTCTCCTTCCCAATAACCACCCACTTTTACACTTCCCCACTACTCCATAACCACCACCCATTTTCCCCACATTCTCAAGACTTCATTACTCTTCCACCTTTCCACCTCCTCACTCCACCAATGATAGCCTACCCTCCCCATCTATAAATACTACACCAACTCTTCCAAATTCCTCCACCACACTTCATAAAAAGCAAAAAGAGAGCATAATTGTGAGCTAGAGAGATACTATTGAAAAGTTTGGGGGAGAGTTAGGGCAAAACAAGCAATAGGGAGAAATGGCTTCACAATCATCATCTAAACACCAACGAGAGAGTTCACGCCCATCCTAACCTATCCGCACCTTCGATCGTCAAAAATTTACAAGTGTCGCCACCGCCGACCGGTATGACTTTATGCTCATCAAAGCCCTTACACTGGAACGGGGGTTGGCACCAGATCCTAATGATGGGGAGCTCATGCCATAAATTTACCAAAAGGGATGGGTAAAATTCACCGAGGAGCTGGAACCAGCAGTTGTCAACATTGTCAAAGAGTTTTACGCAAATGCGGTGGACAAGGAAGCATTTCAAGCATTTGTGCGAGGACGGTTGGTTCCGTTTAGTGTCGACGCCATCAACACAGACTACCAACTGCAGGTGCCTCGTCATTGCCAAGATATCGCGACCTTCGTGATTCTCGATCTCGACCGGGATGCCATAATCATGGAGATGACAAAATTCGGAAACGCGTACGGACGAAAAAGAGGCGGAAAAAGCGCACCGTGTTCCCCAATGAAGACCTTGCAGGTATGGAAAAATCTGGTATGCCTTCCTGTAAGACCCCGAATTTTATGAAATAAAAGTATTTAATTTTTCTTATAATTGTTATTCAGTAAATGGTTAAATTGATAAAAAGTTAAAGTTAAGGGTGATATATGAAAATTTTCAAAATACGCAAGTGGTTATAAAATATTCATTTTTGTCGGAGAATATTCGTTTGGTCGTGGAATATTCTTGTTGTCTGAAAATATTCGTACGACGGTGCAGCCATTTATGGGCCCCATAACAGAATAACTGTAGGATGAAGAAAACGACAAGTTTGAGTTTTTATAAATAACGGTGTAGTTGTTACCATTAACACTGTTGGAATACTTGGTGGTTAAAATATAGTAATACGCGTTGTTGCACAGTAGCATACGGTATTGCACAGTATTTTTTAATTATTGATTCTTACGTAAGAAGACACTACTCAATAATTGTTACCACATCAGTAATTCTTATTCAATATTTTATTTTATTGATTCAATAATTCTTTGCGTTGATATTTTATATTATTGTTGTTTCAATAATTATCACGCACAATATTTCGGATCAATAATTCATATTATTTGAATAATATTATTAGATAGCATTATTGGCAATGTCTAGAAAGTTCATCAAGGAGAGGTTTGGTCACCTAATTGCGCCGCCAAGAAGGAGAAATCCTTATCTGAAAGCCCTCTTTCCAGGAACCGCTTTGGCTGGTTATCATTATTGTGATTCTCGTAATATGTTTTGTGAATAATTAATTATTGATAAGGAAATATTTATTTGATACGGATATAAATGATAAATTTATTTATGTGGTTATAAATGAAGGAATTAACGTTGAGGTGTTTTATCAGTATTTTGTCGGATTGGAGGTATTAAAAACTTAAATCGGTGTTCTTAAAGCTTTATTGCGTGAGTTGTAATTTTAATCCGACCGTTGGATCGTTGTGATTTTTGGATATGTTATACATATATGAGTTGAGTATATGTCCACAAATTTTGAAATGTTGAAAATTAACGCATGATTTGTTATGAATTTTAAAAGGTGTTGAAACGGTGTTGAAAATCGTCCGTTTGTGGATTTCAGATATTTTCTATTTGGAATTTGGAAAAACTCAAAGCTACAAAGTTGTAGAGAATTCGATTTCGTGTGGAATGGACATAAAATTAGTATTTTTTGATAAATGAGCTATTTTTTATGAATTACTGAAGTTTCGGAAAATAAAATTATTTTTATTAAATTATGGGTGGGACCCACTTTGGTTGGTGTAGAAAAAAAAATGTGCTGAATATTTTTCAATGGTGGCTGCTCACTTGTTCAACAAGGATGGAGTAGAAGGGAGATAAATAAATAATATTATTTTATTAATTTAGTCTCCTTTGGCGTTCTAGCATTTTTCTATAAATAGGCGCTTAAGTTAGAATTAAAAATTACACCAAAAATTGAAGTTTTCTCTTTATATTTTCAAGCGTATTTTTATGAGTATTTAGATACTTGGAGAGTTGCTATTCAGTGCAAGTTTCCTTCGGCTTTTCATCCGACATTCCGATCAGAAGTACTACTCTTTTGAGGTAAGTGATTTTAAGGGTTATTATGTTTTTCAGTTTCGTGATTTTTCCGACCCTCAAAAATTCTGGAAAAATTTGAAATAATAATTTGATGAGTTTTCTTGATTGTGTTCAAAAATGGTGATTTTTGGATGTATAGATTAAGAGTTACGAATTTTATGAGAAAATACTATTTTAAAAGTAAACCCTTATAACTCCTTGTGGTTAACTCCAAAATTGGTAAAATTTTTATTGGGAGTACATGTATATAACAGAAGTATACTCTATAAATTTTGAAATTTTTGGACAAACGTACAATTTATGATAAATGTCTAAATATTCAGTAGTTTTAACCATGTGAAAAATAGTAAATGAATTTTAAAAATTTCGAGAAAAATATATGTTCAATATGAGACTATATTATGCTAAATCGCAGAAAAGATATATTTTTGGAACTGATTTGGTATTCTTCATGAAAATAGACTAGTTATGAATAAATAAATTAAATATGTTATGTGAAATAACAAAATTGAAAAATAGGATTATATGGCTTTGGAATCCTATATATGGTATATGCAGATTTTTGATGAGATTGTTGGTTATTAGTGATGAAATCTTATGAGTTTGACATTTTAGGATGATTAAATGCATTAATTAGTAAAGTGTAAATAATTAAAATAAATTATTTATAAGTTTAAGAAATGATTAAGATATTATGGTGATATTAATGATATTAGATTATGAGATTATTAAGTGATTTATAATATTTGGATTAAGGTGTTATAAATATTGATATGAATTTTATTGTGAAAGTTTATCTTTTTGTGTCGAGGTTACTATTCACGAGTTACTATTCACAGGATACTATTCACGATAAAATTGGTTTCTTTTTCTGACCAAATTATCGTTAATTTATGAATCTTACTCTTGAAATTAAATGTAGTTGTTGATCGTATTATTTTTATTATCATATATATCATTTTTATAATCCCGGTGATGAAATTTCTCTTTGACTTAAGTGTAAAGATGGGTAGATTATTGGTATGATCGTGACTATGGGTTCTCTTTTGCCAAGATGGTCAAAGATGAATTATCGATTTGGTAGTATGATCATGACCATTGAATTTACAATTGAATATTTTTAGCTTAAGTGCAAAGGTGAATTGATCAACATGGTTATAATTATTGTTTATATAAATTCTAAAATGATTATATATTTCTTTGAGATATGAATATCTTTGGCCTGTATTGCAAAGATGAATTGTTGTTGAATATCTTTAGCGTGTAGTACAAAGATGACCTGTTGTTGAATATCTTTGGCCCATAGTGCAAAGATGACCTGTTGTTGAATGTCTTTGGCCCGTAGTGCAAAGATGACCTGTTGTTGAATATCTTTGGCATGTAGTGCAAAGATAAACTATTAATGAATATCTTTGGCCGGTAGTGCAAAGATGAACTTATTAGTATGATTATGAACAATTAAAGCATTGTTGGTAGACTTTTAACATGGAGAAGATAATAAACTTCATGGTCTATTTGACTCTTCTAATGGATCGATTCGTTCACCGCAACTATGGTTGAAAAGTTTTATCATCTACCATATGTTCTAAATCTCGATTTATTATCGATGAAGGCTATTGATAATTTAATTATCTTTAGTTATGATATTCTTTCTTGGGTTAGTTCAGGTTTCACCCCTTTTGCTTCACAATTCCTTTCAAGTAATAAAAGTGTAATTTGGGTTGAGCGGGGATAATATGGGAATAGTGTGGTGGTCCGAGACTATCAAAGTTTCTCAACACATTATAAAACGGCATGACATACAATATATAATTGTATTGAGGACTTAAGATATGTGTGTCGTATATTATACGTCACTTAATAATTGATTTTGGTGAACAACAATAGGGTGAGGTGAACCCAACTTTGGAAGGGTGTTTTGCCACTATCATATAAGATGTCTAATGACATACAATCTCATTTTATCATAAGAAAGGGTTGTGCACATCCACTTGCTGAGTATATCTACGAGCACTATCTATATGATCTTGGAGTTGGGTTAAAACATAATGTTCAATCGCAGACGGTGGAGATAGTTATATGTCAAGAGAAGACTTACCATTGGAAGGACCATGATAGTAATCTTCTCGTTTTTCTTTGGGGTCTATTGGATCAACCAAGGATAATTCTCTGGACATATGATATCTATCATAACTTAGATTCATGGCCTCCTATGTACGAAGGTTTCCTTGAGCACTTCCCAAAGATTTTAATTTCTAAAATAGTTCTAGATTGTACCTTTATGTAAGGTATCACTGTGAGGTGTTGTCCATAGTTGGGACATGAGTCACAGATTGGTATTAAAACTCATAGTATATGTGTTATTGTATTTTGCATTTGCGACAATTGTAGTAATAAAGTTGTAGTTATTTTACGTACTACGTATTTGGCGACTCGAGAATAGGTTGGATGGATTGGACCTATTTTGGGGTGTCACACTTCTCCGCTTCAAAATTACTTGAGTCCCAACATACCTCGGACATCACCAAAGAGAAGGCGCTTTATTATGCACGCCATCGCAAGATTTTATAATTGATGCTCGGGGCTATCATTTGCTTCTCCATCATGCGTTTCACGTGGGAATTTTTTCGAGGCTTGCCACACCCATCACTCATATGTGGGTTGTCTGCCAGCCAAGCAGAGTTAGATGGTCTGATGACGAGCCCACTCAAATGCCGCTCGCGTTGCTGGATTCAAGAATGATAGCGCGTTACTCTGTATGGGCAGGAGGTGAGTCACACCCGCGTGGAGTGGGGTTCATTTTTTTGTCATCATCGGAAGACGATGTGGATGCTATAGAGGCATCGGGGGACGATGATGATGCAATGGGCGATCAAGGAGACGAAGAGATACCGCAGGCCGAGGCTATATCCCGATCTCAATTCCTTGAATTACAAAATCAAATGAGTGCACACACCAAGGCAACTCGTCGGGAGATACGCCGATTGGCAATGAGGCAAGAGCACATGTTCGACGCTATGCACACATCATTTGCCTCGTTGAACACAACTCTTTAAAGTTTCAACCCGGCGGCACAATTTCTATATCAATAGCCCGATCCAATGCCAAGGTTCCCACCGAGTGACTCCGATGAAGAAGAACAACAACCACCTCCTCAAGCTTAAACATTGACAGAGAAGTCCTCACATACTTATTTTGCACAATTATCTAATGAGGACATTGTATTGTTTAAGTTTGGGGGATTTAAATTCATGTTTGCATGAATTGTAGCTTTTAGGATTCATTTTTAATTTTTGTCAAATTAAATTTATGTACTGTATTTTATTTTCAGTATTGCATGATAGCTTAGGGCATTCATGGTAGCTTAGGGTTTGCATAGTAGATAATAGTGTAACGCATTTTGTTATCCGCATTTTGTTGTTCATATCTATATATATAAAAAAAATGTTAATTATTAATTATTGTGTGTTTTAAGTTCATCAATGTTGTGTTTCATGTTATTGTGGGCCTATGATGTGATTGTCAAATAAGTAGCAAATACAGTGTTGAGTATTAGAACTATGACACAATGATCGTTTATGAATCGAACGTTGAGTTGTTTGAAACTGGTATAAAAGGATAGCACGTTTAACAAACATCTGTGTTAATTGGTTAAGTTCAAACCGGTACCTAAATGGTCTCTATAGGATAATGTTAGAGTGAATGATAAAATGACAAGGATGGCTAGTAAAGGCTAAAGTTAAGCAAGAACTTAAGTTTGGGGGATGTTATGTGGGGTATATAAGCTTATGAAAAAAAAGTATGAATAAACACCGTAGCGTGCTTGTCTAGTTTTGTGGCCTTTGTTACTTGAGCAAGTAAGCCCTAGGGTGTGAGAACCCAGATTTTATGAATAAATATTTAATTTTCTCGAAATATTTTTTTTAATATTATGGAGTAGAATTGATATAATGTTATAGTTGTGGGTAGTATTTATAAATTTTGCAAAGTATGCAAGTTGTCATATTATATTCGATTGGTTGGGGAATATTCTTTTTGTCGGGAATATCCGTATGACGGCACAATCATTGGTGGGCCCCACAACAAAAGTACTGTCGTAGTTAGAAAACGACAAAAATATTTTATGGAAATAACGGCGGAGGTTTTACCATTAATACTGTTGAACTACCCGGTAGTAAAAGTACAAAGAATACGTGTGGTTGCATAGTAGCACACCGGTATTGATTATTGATGCTTACGTAAGAAGTCACTCGGTTATATCGCATTATTGCTACAAAGAATCATGCATCATATCTCTCATATTATTGATTCAATTATTGTCACAGAAAGATCACGTGCATAATATGTTATTTTATTAAATCAATAATTGAGACGACAAAGTTATTCATATTATTAAATTGCAATATTTACAATGTCTAGAAGTTCTGTCAAGGAGAGATTTGGTCACCTAATTGCGCGCCAATAGGGAGAAATCCTTATTGAAAAGTCCCCTCTTTCCTGGAAACGACCTGGTTGTTAAATATTGTGAGTTATGATATTAATGATGGATAAGTTCGTGTTGATTAAAGATGAATTTGATAGTTTCATTGTATTGAAATTATTTATGTTAGTGAAAATTGACATTTATCTCGATAATAATTGATGTCTGAATGTTATATTGTTCAATCGGGTATTTGGAGAACTTTTCGTGTCGGGTTACTATTCACGAGTTACTATTCATGAGTTATTATTCACGAGTTACTATTCATGAGTTACTATTCATGAGTTACTATTCATGAGTTACTATTCACGAGTTACTATTCACGAGTTTTAATAGTAACTTGTCCTTTCGATTTTCCAAGAGTTATTTGCCTCTTCGGTGTTCCAAGAGTTAATTACCCCTTCGCAAATAGTAATTGCCTCTTCAATATTACCAAGAGTCATTTAAGACCAAGAGCCACTCTCAGTTTTCTATAAATAGAAGCTCATTCCTTCATTATTTCTTACGAATTAATTGAAACTCTAGAGAGAGAAATTATAGAGAGAAACTATAGAGAGAAAATTATAGAGAGAAAGAAGAAGAGTATTCTGCTACTTTACTACTTCTATATCCAGTTTCTTTTACGGTAAGGGGTGTTATTATTTTCTTATTCATGAAGAGAACTTTCGTTATTCCATTCTTTATTATTCATTGGAATAACTTTGTAAAAGTGGCATACCCTATACATAACTCAGATACGCCAGACAATACCCTATACTTGGTGAAATCCTTATGTTATTCCATTCTTATTTATTTCATTTGAATAACCTATATACGCCAGACATACCCTATAATTGGTGAAATCCTTATGTTATTCCATTCTTTATTATTACATTGGAATAACTCAGATGTTAGCTTTACCCTATACTTGGTGGAATGACAGATATATGCGGTTTACCCAATACTTGGTGATCTTCTTCGTTATTCCATTCTTTATTATTATGTTGGAATAACCTGTTTATGCGAAGTACCTCATACTTGGTAAAATTCTTTTATTATTCCGTTCTTTATTATTTTGTTTGGAATATCGCTTCGGTGAAATTTCACCGATTCGGTTCCATATTTATTATTAATTCTTTATTATTCTCGTTTAATATATCCTTCGGTGTGAATTTCACGACATTCGGTTCCATATTTATTATTTCGCATTTATTATTCTCGCATTGGGAATAACTCGTCATGCATGCGGTCTCTATCGCATTCATAGTGAATCCTTACGTTATTCCATTCTTTATTATTTCGTTGGAATAACCTGCCATGTGGATTGCCACATGCATTATGGTGAATGATCCTTTGTATTCATTCCTTATTAAATTGTGGAAATGATATGTGATATCGTGGATTACCGTGCATGGCGGTGAAAATCCATTCATAGCTTCATATTCTTTATTATACTCGGTTGGTTAAAGTTTTGACTTCTATACTCCATGAAATTAGTGGAATATCCTTGATATTTGCGCTTCATCCAGTATCTTTTCATGAAAATATTCTTCTGAGCATTCTTGACTTTTACTTTACAAAGAAGTATCATGTTGACAGTTTGGATATTATTAGTTCCTGGATAAATTAATTCTTGAACTTGTTTAATTGAATTCCAATAACATTGTCATCATCCTCACGTTTATGTTATGTTGGAAGTCATCTTTGGCTTACGTGCATAGATGGACTTAGTATGATTATTACGTGAGATCATTCTAAGATAATCATGAACCGTGATGTTATAAGTGATATGGTAAAAGTCCTCGGTGGCTTCGTAATGCATTGATGAAGCGAGATTTGGTATGATTAAGACCAGGGATTATTCGGTATAGTCATGACTATTGATGATTTAATGAATATCCTTGGCTCGTAGTACATGGATGATTAGAAGATGTGGGTTATTTATTAAACTGATTCTCAACGATAAACATTGATGAAAACATTTTTTAAATCATAGAAGATAGTAGGTTTTATTCTCTACTTGACTCTTCTAATGGATTACTTATTCCGCTGCAGTTAAACTTGATGTCTATTGTATTTTATCAGTTTAACATTGTTGAAGACTATTGATAATTTATTTTGCATTATCTTAGTCATAATATTTCTTACTGGGCTAGTTGAGCTCACCCTTTCTTTCATTGTTCTCTTCAGAAAATGAGAATATAGTTGGGACGAGTCGGGGAAAGGAGTGATGGTCCAGAAGATAACATTAGTAGTCCTCACTATTCTGTTAAATAGTGTGACAATAAATGTAATGAGGACACCTTTGAGAATGGATATTGTCTAGATAACAATATTCCTATTAGAACTCTCAGTTTATGTATTGTCGTATGTTACACGACAGTTGTATAATTAAGTTGTATCTATTTTGTACCATGTATTTGGCGACTCAAGATGGGTGATGTATACCTAATTTTGGGGGCATCACAGTTGGTATCAAAGCTTAGGGATATGATCCCTGGCTGAGATGTGAGATAAGAACTAGGAGGGGAGAGACGGGAAATTCCTTCGCTAGTATGACCTACCTAAGTTTATTTGGTATTTAATTGGTCGGTCAAAGTATAGGGATAATATGTGATATGTTATCTAACCCTTGTATTGTGGCAGTATTTAAAAATGGCATCTGAAAATGTTGAGATCAGTAATGAAGCACATGAGACCGTTGAGTCACCAACGATCAATACCCAAGATAATGTGCAACAAGAAGGCGATAATCCTCCTGTAACCAACAACACTAATCAAATGACGAACGACGGTACGTTTAGGAGCTTTTTAGAATTCATGCAACACCAAACGAGAGAGACTCATGTTCATAATGCAGGTAGAAACAATGGCAACCCACGGTTGGTCACCGCTAAGCAGTTCAAAGAGCTGGGACCACGAGAGTTTTTGGGAAAGCCAGACCCACTTAAGGCAGAGACGTTGATTAAGCAGATCACCAAGATATTGGATGTCTTAGAATGCTCAGAGGAGCAAAAAGTTCCATTCGCTACCTTTATGTTGCGTGAAGAAGCAGATTATTGGTGGGAATCGTAAAAGCGCACTCAACTGACGACGACTCAAGATGTCTTGGGAGAAGTTCCAAGAGCTGTTCAACGACAAGTACTTTACTGAAAGTATTCGTCACATGAAAGAGGTGGAGTTTATCAAGTTGGAGCAAAACAATATGACCGTGTCGCAATACGAGGCTAAATTTGCGGAGTTATCCCGGTTTGCATCCCATTTGGTTGATAATGAGGAACGAATGACGCGAATGATTTTAAGAGGTTTGAAACCCGATATACGTCAATACCTAATTTCTCATAAACATTGTTTGTATTGAGATATTGTGAATAAGGCTCAGTTATTGGAGCGCGATAATAAGTCAGCACAACCAAAAGGTAACGACCAACAACACAATAATAATCGTACCGGTGGCAACGGCCATCGGAACAACGATAACCATCGTGGGGGAAATTATCATGCCAAGAATGGTAACCATTTCGGTGGTAATCATGACCAAGATAATAGGAATGGAAATTTCAAGAAGAGGAAATTCAACAATGATGGAAAGACGTCAGCACCAGCACCCGTTGTTAAGGAAGGAGAACGACCACCTATCATATGTTTCAAATGCGGAGGGGAGGGACATATCAATCCAAACTGCACGATGCCGTCCAAAGCATGTTATAATTATGGAAAAGAAGGTCACTTAGCCTAATTTTATCGTTCACCGAAGACAAGTTCAGCTAGGATGGAGGCACCAAAGACCGTTCCAGAAAAGTCAAAATCGGTAGTGTAAGGGAGAGCGTTTTTCGTGACTTCTCAAAAAGCGAGTAACCCGAACAAAGTTAGCACGAGTTAGTTAATTATAAATTGCGAAGTCTATACCTTATAAGATACCGGTTCTACCCATTACTTTGTCTCTCTTGCTTGCGTTCAACGTTTAAATTTGACTCCGGAGAAGTTAGACTTTGACATATTGGTTGAAACTTCGTTAGTAGGAGCCTTCGTTACCTCTCTCGCTTTTTAAATCTTGTTTGATTCAAATAAACACTTTCACGTTACTCGTCGATCTTATCTTTTTGAAAATACTTGCCTTTGATGTGATTTTAGGAATCAATTGGTTAACTACTCATCATGCTTTTCGTGAAGGTTGTTAGCTTTTATATTCATAACCAACTTTGTCATGCGAATCCAAGTAACCAAACCACTAAAGTCAATTATTGTCATATCAAGCCATAAGTAAAGAGCCCCGAACCTTTCATTGTTGACTTCCTTGTGTGGAATGCACCAAAGCCAGACTTTCTATAGGCGACATCGTGAATGAAGATGGCAAGTTGATAGGTATCATTGTGAGGTGCTATCTAGGTTAAGGGATAGAAGTTACAGTTGGTATCAATGTGACGTACTATCCAAGTCTTGGATGAGAGTCACAGTTTTGAATGATATTTCTATTATTAATAAATTTTCTGGCCTATTCTTGAAGACTTCTTAGCCTACTTAGAGCGTGAAATCGAATTTTGTATTGACCCCAGTACAAAACCCATTTCTTAAACTCTCAAATATTTCTTCAACTAAAATGAACAGTTTACGTGGATTACAATGAAAGTCATAATAAAAGTATAGGACTGATGAAAATCATGGGTATATGAAGTATTAGTAAGTGTTATGATGAGTTATGTTAGTTATTATGTGAAAACATGAAAGTTTCTTAGAAATCATAAAGAGTTGAAAATCAGATTTTGGTGAAAAACATAACATGAAATTCAATTGACCATATCTCCTATTATATTTCGAATTTTTGAGTGTGGTCAAGTCCTAGAGTTAGATTTATGAGTTACCTAACTAATCCAAGTGGAATCACTGAAAAAGGTGTTGTAGATTTTCGTGTGGACTGATTTTAGCAAAGGAGGTGGAAATTGAAAATTATGAAAAAGTTGCTGCCACATTTTTGTAAGGGCTGTTTCGGCCACTTAATTTGTGAGAAAAAATCTTGCCTTTTGGGACATGAAATTATATGGTATAAAGTACATCCTGTCCAAAAATGAGCTCATTCCGACTTAAAATGAGCAAGTTATGATCATTTCAATATTTAGGTTTTTCCGACGAAAAATGCTATAACTGAAGTTCTATAACTTCGATGACCATGAAATTTAAACTGGAAGCTCACATTAACATGTGTAAGATCCTTCCAAGATTTGGTAATTTTTGGAGTTAAACTTGAGGTAGCTAATTTCTTAAGGAATTAATTAGAAATTGATTTTTGAAAAATAGTAAATGAATTTTAAAAATTTCGAGAAAAATATATTTTCATTATGGGACTATATTATGCTAAATCCCAGAAAAGAAATATTTTTGGAACTGATTTGGTAATTTTCATGAAAATGATCTAGTTATGAGTAAATGAGTTAAATATGTTATGTGAAGTAACAAAATTGGAAAATAGGATTTTATGGTTTAGAGAATCCTATATGGGATATATATATTTTGATGGGTGATTTGATCATTGGTGATGATATCTTATGAGTATAGCATTTTGAATGATTAAATGCATTATGTGGTAAAGTGTAAACAATTGAAATAAATTATTTATAAGTTTAAGAAGTGATTAAAATATTGTTATAATATTAAATGATATTAGATTATGAGATTATTAAGTGATTGATAACATTGGGATATTCTTGAACCCTGGATAAATTATATTATGTTTAATATTTATCCTTTATCTCATTTGATTGATTATTTATATCATCACATGATCCTCACGCTTATATTGTGTTGAAAGTCATCGTGGCTTACGCATGTCATAGATGGACTTGGTATGATTATGACTGAGGATTATTCGTAGATAATCATAACCGTAATGTTACAAATGATGTGGTAAAAGTCATCTTTGGCCCGTAGTGCATAGATGGACTTGGTATGATTATGATTGAGAGATTATTCTCAGATAATCGTGATCAGATTGAAAACACGAATATCCTGGCCCGTAGTGCATGAATAATTCGTGGTCGTGATATTATTGTCGAGTCTCAAGCATTATTGGTTTCTGAGTTGTATATATTTTGTTTGTAGTGCAAAGATGAATTGTTGATTATTTGTTATACAGTTGGCATGTGGTGCAAAAGATAAATTGATAATGAATATCTTTGGTCGTATTGCAAAGATGAATTTAATGTTTTCGACGATAAAGGTATCCTCACCTTTTTCATACATACCGAATACGCACGTAAATTTTGAGGGCGTAAATTCCATAAAAAGAGGGAGATGTGAGAACCCAGATTTTATGAATAAATATTTAATTTTCTCGAAATATTTTTTTTAATATTATGGTGTAGAATTGATATAATGTTATAGTTGTGGGTAGTATTTATAAATTTTGCAAAGTATGCAAGTTGTCAGATTATATTCGATTGGTCGGGGAATATTCTTTTTGTCGGAATATCCGTCATTTACCAAGACAATCATTGGTGGACCCCACAATGTAATAATCGTCAGTAGTTAAAAAATGACAAAAATATTTTATGGAAATAACGGCGGAGGTTTTACCATTAATAGTGTTGAACTACCGGTAGTAAAAAAAAGCGATAATACGTGGTGGTGATAATAGTAGACACCTGCAGATTGATTATCGATCTTTACGTAAGAAGTCACTCGGTTATATCGCATTATTACTAAAGAATTCTTGCATCATATCTCTCATATTATCGATTCAATTATTGCCACAAGATCATGTGCATAATATGTTATTTTATTAAATCAATAATTGAGACGACAAAGTTATTCATATTATTAAATTATAATATTTACAATGTCAGAAGTTCATCGAGGAGAGGTTTGGTCACCTAATTGCGCTAATAGGGAGAAATCCTTATTGGAAAGCCCACTTTCCTGGGACGACACGGTTGTTAAATATTGTGAGTTATGATATTAATGATGGATAAGTTCGTGTTGATTAAAGATGAATTTGATAGTTTCATTGTGTTGAAATTATTTATGTTAGTGAAAATTGACATTTATTTCGATAATAATTGATATCTGGAGGTTATATTGTTCAATCGGGTATTTGGGGAACTTTTCGTGTTGGGTTACTATTCACGAGTTACTATTCATGAGTTACTATTCACGAGTTACTATTTATGAGTTACTATTCACGAGTTACTATTCATGAGTTACTATTCACGAGTTTTAATAGTAAATTGTCCTTTCGATTTTCCAAGAGTTATTTGCCTCTTCGGTGTTCCAAGAGTTAATTACCCCTTCGCAAATAGTAGTTGCCTTTTCAATATTACCAAGAGTCATTTTGACTCTTCGTTAAGACCAAGAGCCACTCTCAGTTTTCTATAAATAGAAGCTCATTCCTTCATTATTTCTTACGAATTCATTGAAACTCTAGAGAGAGAAATTATAGAGAGGTTTATAGAGAGAAAATTATAGAAAAAGAAGAAGAGTATTCTCGCTACTTCACTACTTCTATATCCATTTCTTTTTACGGTAAGAAGGGTGTTATTCTTTCTTATTCATGAAGAGAACTTCATTATTCCATTCTTTATTATTCATTGGAATAATTTTGTAAAAGTGGCATACCCTATACATAACTCAGTGCACGCCAGATACCCTATACTTGGTGAAATCCTTATGTTATTCCATTCTTATTTATTCCGTCTCTGAATAACTCGTGATCATGGCATACCCTATAATTGGTGAAATCCTTATGTTATTCCATTCTTTATTATTTCATTGGAATAACTCAGATGCATGATTTACCTATACTTGGTGGAATGACTTGTATATGCGGTTTACCCAATACTTGGTGATCTTCTTCATTATTCCATTCTTTATTATTATGTTGGAATAACTTTGCTTTTGCTAAGCAATCGTATACTTGGTGAAATTCTTTTATTATTCCGTTCTTTATTATTTTGTTGGAATATCCTGTCGGTGTGAATTTCACCTGACCTGGTTCCATATTTATTATTCCGTTCTTTATTATTCTGTCGGAATATCCTGTTGGTGTGAATTTCACCTGACCTGGTTCCATATTTATTATTTCGCATTTATTATTCTGTTGGGAATAACCTGTCTGTGCGGTCTCTATCGCATTCATGGTGAATCCTTCTGTTATTCCATTCTTTATTATTCTGTTGGAATAACCCGTCTATGTGGATTGCCACATGCATGGTGAATGATCCTTTGTATTCATTCCTTATTAAATTGTGGAAATGATATGTATACGTGGATTACCGCATGGCGGGTGAAAATCCATTTGCAGTTTCATATATTCTTTATTATACTCAGTTGGTTAAAGTTTTGACTTCTATACTCCATGAAATTAGTGGAATATCCTTGATATTTGCGCTTCATCCAGTATCTTTTCATGAAAATATTCTTCTGAGCATTCTTGACTTTTACTTTACAAAGAAGTATCATGTTGATAGTTTGGATATTATTAGTTCCTGGATAAATTAATTCTTGAACTTGTTTAATTGAATTCCAATAACATTGTCATCATCCTCACGTTTATGTTATGTTAGAAGTCATCTTCGCTTACGCATGCATAGATGGACTTAGTATGATTATGACCAGGGATCATTCGGTATAATCATGAACTGTGATGTTATAAGTGATATGGTAAAAGTCCTCAGTGGCCTGTAATGCATTGATGAACAGTATTTGGTATGATTATGACCAGGGATTATTCGGTATAGTCATGACCATTGATGATTTAATGAATATCCTTGGCTCGTAGTACATGGATGATTAGAAGATGTGGGTTATTTATTAAACTGAGTCTCAGCGATAAACATTGATGAAAACATTTTTTAAATCATAGAAGATAGTAGGTTTTATTCTCTACTTGACTCTTCTAATGGATTGCTTATTCACACGCAGATTAAACTTGATGTCTATTGTATTTTATCGGCTTTTTAACATTGTTGAAGACTATTGATAATTTATTCTCGCATTATCTTAGTCATAATATTTCTTACTTGGGCTAGTTGAGCTCACCCTTTCTTTCACCGTTCTCTTGTGAAATGAGAATATATTTGGGACTTAGTCGGGGGAAAGGAGTGATGGTCCGTAAAGATAGCATTAGTAGTCCCTCACTATTCTGTTAAATAAAGTGTGACAATAAATGTAATGAGGACACCTTTGAGAATGGATATTGTCTACAGATAACAATATTCCTATTAGAACTCTCGGTTTATGTATTCTTAGTATGTTACACGACAGTTGTATAATTAAGTTGTATCTGTATTTTGTACCACGTATTTGGCGACTCAAGATGGGTGATGTATACCTAATTTTGGGGGCGTCAAAGAGGGGATTGTCTTTACATCTAGCGCCCTAAGGTCTTAATGGTCTGGAAGTCGTTGGTCGAAAGCTCGTTAAGGTAGCATTGAAAAGCTTAAGGGAATAAGACATCGCATAGCTATGTGTATATAAAAAAATAAAAAAAATGAATAAGACGGGAAATAAGAGCAAATAGCCCCCGTAGATGAAAATAAAGCATAAGTACCCCGCGTGAACCCTTGAGATTTGTGATTGCTTGACTTTAGTTGGAACTATCTATTTTTGAAATTTTGGAGTTTGTGCTGCATGATTCCTTTTAAGAGACTGGTTATGTATTGAATTTGGGTTAGTATTGGTTATCATAGATATTGTACACACACACACTATACAAGTAATGATGGCTTGAGATTCGAGGATTAAAGTGATTTGTAGATTGGTTTTTGATGGTTGATATTGTATAGTTGCTTATTTTCGCTAAGGCCGTTGAGATAATTTTGATTCTGCGATATTGTTGGATTTGATAGCATACAAGTGAATTCGTATTCATATCATTGCATTGCATGTGGTTGATTTGTGCTCGAGGACTAACACGGTTTAAGTTTGGGGGATTTTGATAAGTGTATTTTATATACGCGATTTAATATCTAATTCATGTTTATTCGTCGCTATATTCTTGTGATCATGTGCATTTTTACTTGTTTTATGTTATTTTATGTGTAGATTGGTGGTTGTGGCTATTAACGTATAATTGGTGATATTCAGTGCGATTGGAACTCAAATGGAGCATATTTGGAAGCAATTCAAAGATAGCAAAGAAAGTCAGTTAACGATATACACCCTCACGTAAAGAAAATTTGGGCTGACGACTTATACACCACCGGCTGGGGGTCTTAGAATCAAGTTAGTAGAAGCATAGCCATCGGGGCGGGCATTTTTAGGCTACACACCCCTGTCGGGGTGGGGATCTTCATTCGAGCAAAACAGAAGGCAAGCCCGCTGGGGCGGGCGTCCATAGTATATAAACCCCCGCCGGGGCGGGGGGTGGAAAATGTTGAGTGTCCTGTTTCGATTATAATTCTTTTTGGGTATGAATTTTAGCTTTTTGGATGTCAGTATAACTCTAATTGATAGAGATTTCGGCTGGAGTTTTATGCTAGATATCTAGGACTCTATTAAGAACAACAAGGAAGATTACAGAGGACATATTACGAAGATCTAAGTTAAGTGTTTGATAGCAAGTGTGGAGGAGTATTTCGAGGAGTTTTTCAAGACGGTTGCAATCTTAGTCTTCGTGAAGGGTGTTTTCTAATATTCTTTGTGTTAGATTATTTATTGTAATTGGAAGAATGATTTCTATGATTTATTCAATGAACTAATTCACTTTTTAGGCTTGTGATGGATCTTTAAGTGAATCGATGATTTTGTAAACTTTGATTTCCAATTTAATAAGCTATATCCAGTTTATCTATATTAATTTGTCCTTGAATCTATGAATTGCCTGATCAACAATTTTTTGTGGAGTTGGATGGAATCGAGTGAGGATATTCAAATCTAGACCTAGTTGATATAGCATGTGTTCAGGATTTTGTTAGTAGCTTAAACTTGATGAGTGTTAAGGTAGAGATATGCTTGACGCCGCATGTAATCGGATAGAGAACTTATTCTTCAACCTTCTTCAATTGTAATTCACATAGAAATATAGTGGGTTAGTTGATTAAGATGTTTAACGGATTTCTATCTTAATTGTGGATTGAAGTTAATATGGTATTAGTGCATCGAGAGGTGGTTAATACTACGTTCGTGTTCTTGATTAATAAATTAGGATAGTGCATTAAATTGGAATAAAGGTGTTAAAATCAAAGTGAAGCTTAGGGTGAAATCATAAGTCTAATTCTCCATTAATTGTTTAAAAATTCAGATTTTGATATTCGTGGTTGTTTTGTGTTAATTTAATTATTCTTAATTTTAGTTTTGTTAATTTAAATTATTGATTTGAGTTGTTTAATAAAATTAGGGTTAATAAAAGATTGGTAATTGTAAGTTAAGGTATTTGCTAATTTATCTCTGTGGGAACGATACTTTACTTATCACTTTATTACTTGTTGACCATGTATACTTGCGTGTTATGCGTAATTAGATTTTACCCAACAGTAGTGAATAGATGTCTAAGTTAAAAACTTAATTAATAATGATTAATTTTTAATTTCTTGAATTAAAACAGACTTATAGTGTTTGTTTTAGTATATATTTTACTTTAGTTATAAAGTAGACAGGATAAAACACTAAATTGATTAGATTAATTTTTATTTTAGTTATAATGTAGACATGAGAAACTTGTGTTTAACGTAAATGAACAAATTACATGAACGTCTAATATCAATTGGTATTGGAGACTCTTTATACTAAACTCTTAAAACTCAATTAATTACAAAGAAAAACTCCATGTTCAAAGAAGCACTGAGATGGACACCACTGCCCCTTTGTATTTTTGCAATCTTGAAAGCTCCTTTTGAACAGATTATATCCACTATTAAATCAATTAAGTCAAACAATACTTGAACTCAAAATTTTAATACAAGGAAATATATGATTACAAAGTGATTTGTTGTTCCAGCTAAATTTTTTTTAAAGACTACAATGAATTGCTGTAAAACAAATTTTGAAAGCTCTAGATAAAAATATCTATGTATAATGTCTGATATACAGAACTTGTTAACATAAAAATCTCATACCACAGTTGGAAAGAGTCATGATTTCAGTCACTAATATTGGGACCAACAGTTAAACAGATGTGATATCTAAGTCAAACTGAGATAACTAAAATAAAAGAGTAAAAAATGTTATTTGATAGAAATATATTTCATTCCAAAACAAAAACAGTTCATATCTAAACCAAATTCCTTATAAGACTGCTTTTCAATTTGAATAACATATCAATAGACGGGATAAAATGAATAAAATTTTCCAGCAGAGTACGTCTTGAATTTTAAAACCCGTGGGCCAGCCAAAAAATACTTTTTATGCAAAATCCCAAGTGTTTTCTCAATGACCTAGATCAACTAGGAAGATTCTAATGTACTATAATTTTTAATTGGGCCAATAAGATATCCACATTTTAAATGAATCCAAACAAAACAAGCAGAATCATAAAGGATATAAATTAACATGTATTTGCACTAATTAATCTAGATCCCCTGTTTGTCTCTGTATAAAAAATTGAAAAATTTTCAAACTTCTATTTTTCATCCAATATTATAGAAATATCTTCACGATCACATCTTATACCAAATTATATAACAAAATTTTATGTGCATGAAATTTGGATATTCATATTCATAAGGGGATGAAAAAGAAAAACACTAATAAAAACAAAATGATTAACCAGATTGCCTTCAGCATCTAACAGCAGATGCAACAGTATGAGCCCACCATTTGAGACTATATTTCATGTGAATTTCATTATTCGGATCAGGGATTCTCCAATTCATCAATGGATTATGTACTCTCTTCTTTCTCTCCAAAACTTCCCATGCTTCAGAAAGATAAGGCCTTGGGACTGAAGAAGATTCAACAATATTTTCTTGTTCTTGATCAACCCCATAAGTTTTCTTGCTCAATCTTTGCAAACCAGGAATAATCTCCACTAAAATTGAATCCAAATCTTTGTCAGAGAACACAAAACCCAAATCCATAAACCCTTTTAGCTCTTCAAATTCAAGGTCTGATAAACTCTTACTAAAAGCACCCTTCTTTCTTCTTCTTCCCCTGTTTTTCTCTGTTTTTTGAACTAATTTTTCTTCAATATGTTCTTGAACTGTTCTAATTGATTTATCTTCTTCTTCTTCTTTAATTTCTTTTCCTGAGGGGAAGCTTGAAAAGGAACTAAGGTGATCACTCTTGGACCTCATGAGGGTTGGAGGTAAATTTGAAATCTTTGGTTCTGATGGATTTTCTTGAAATTGGTGATGTGGGCTTTTTTCAGAACTTGATTTGAATGATTGTTTCTTGAAGATTCCATGCTTAAACCAGCATAGATCAAAGAGGGTTATAACATCTTTTGGGTCCATTAATGGCGGCCAAAAGCTTAAAAAACTTGTGGTGTGTGTTTTGTAAGATGGGAGAAAGTTTAAGACGATGGACGTTGTATATAATGTAATTTATGGACAGGAATGCCCTTTCTATGAGCAAATATATTACGAAAAGGCTTCAACATGTTAAGTTAAATAAGAGTACATGTTTTGCATATTGGCTTGGAGGGTCAATTTCTAGGTGTATTTGGATTTTTTGCCACGTTATTTGGATTGAAATGTGAAGTGGTGGGGTTTAAAGTAAAATAATCATTACTTGTGGGGTTAAATTGTGAATTATAGTGGATGTCTATAGAAGCACCAAGAATACTTGTGGTGACATGTCAAATTAGGTTGGGGATAAGAGGGTGCACTGGATAGTGATCAAAACCATGACCATTTTTGTTGCTTCTTTTATTGCAAAGAGTGATGTAATCTGTACCCAACCGCTGAGCTATAAATAGCCTAATTTAATTTACTTTTGTACACTCAAGTCAAGGACAAAACACTCAACCCTCATTAACAATTTTCTTCAAATTTACTACAATTATATTATGACTTGTAAAACTGTTTGGTCGTCCCTCAAATTAAATATGGTCAGGTGTAACATCTTCAATTAATGGTAGAGGGCATTATGGTTATTACACTAGAGTAAATAAACTCTAGTTGCCGATTAAGATAATTGTTAGTATGAAATTAATTTTGATCAATTGATTAATACTATGTCGATACACAGACAGAAGATGATCTTTATTTCTGCGTACCAGCACTGTATTAATCAATTGACTAACTTACTACGAAATTAACTCCTAACAGAAGGATCATGATTATTATGTGAGGGTAAGGAAACTCTAATTGCCGATCCATAACAATTCCAAAAGCACAAAACTTCATAATTTGTCTCATAAGTGTTTGGAATATATACTTGACTTTTACTACGTGTGATTTATCCATAATAGGACAATACAGTAGAAATGTTTTTCAAAGAGTTGACTTATTTATCTGATAATTATATTAAGTTTATATATATATATATATATTCCATGTTGTTTTGTTAGTTATTCCAAGTAATTAGGGTGGATGGACGAAGTAGTAGTAATTTGGAACCGTACTACCAAGGTACTGGACTGGCATATTCTGTCTGACGCGCGGATCTTTGAATAAAATGAAATTACACAAGGAAAGAGTCGAGTCAATGATTGCGAAATTACGTTACTACTCATAATTATTCTCATTAATAATTCTACCGCAATTAAATTATTCTCACGTGCAACTCTTCTTCAGTATGCCGTCAAATATTAAGATAATGATTTCTTCTTAACGCTTAATTCACACGTTAGTTTCATTTAATTATAAATATATAGTCTAATCTCTTTTCACACGTGAATCATGTGATATTAATTTTTACGAAATGGGGATCAAAGTTTAGGATATACACAACGTATATGAAAAATAAGATTGTTATATTTTCTTTCTTTCATTTTTATTTATTTCAGGAGCATTTAGGATTGACTCATATTTTCATAGGGATCATTATGATGGGGTAGGTAATTGGAGGGCTCGCTCCGTTGTCCGTGAGCTGGTTGGGGCGCTGCCCCAGAAAGACAAACGTAATATTTATTTGGGTTTGAATTTTTTTTACAAATTTAGTCTTGAGTTTTGACTAATTATATATTGATAGATTTTGAAGAAGTAGAAAAGAAAAATCCATTTAGATGTGAGAGATTATCAAAGACCAATTCAAATGGAGTTAAAAAGAAGAATTCGTATTGGAGACTTGTAGGGTTTTGTTCAGATCGGCTGTTCAAGATTTGCACTATGTAAATTTGAAGATAGAACAGTCGCAATCTAGAGGAAAATACAAGTATTGCATAATAATTCTACGGACGATAAAACTATCGCGATGGGATAACTTCCCCATAATTATCTTACGGATACCATAATAATAATAAAAGTAGTTTTTTTGTCATTTTCTTTGTGGGTGCAGGCTCCACATGATTATTGTTTTCCTTCTTAATAATTATCCTGCGGATGAAGTTGTTGATTGGATCATCTCATCAACGGCCCAAATTAGGTTGAAAGGATGGGAGTTTCCATTCTCTTTGACTACGGATCATTGCCCAAACTTGTATATCTGGAAACCAGGGGAAAGAAGATTATTTATTTTTTTGGGCTGTTCGTCAAGAAAGTGGTAAGGCCCATCAATATCAACTCGCGGGTTTATTCAAACTAAACAAAAGAGAAAAAGTGGGATCACAACATTCCTCTACAATTCTTATGGTACTTGATCTATATAATATAGGGTCCTTTACATAAGTATACAAGTATTAGAAAGATATTACAATAATAGTGCACCAATTAATTAATTATATTAATAATGCAATAATATAAATTAATACCAATATTAGTGCAATCCACGTCATATAAACCAAATCAACTGAAATACAAAACCCTTAATTTAAGGAGAAAACTACTCCACTATTCATGTCAATTACATACTAAATCAACACCAAAAATCAACGAAAAAAAAACGAATACTTCTACTTTCAGACCAAATCCGAAATTTCTACAGATAATCATCATCTACAACTGATTGATCATCTTCAAGATAAGACCAATCGATAAAAATGAAGTATATAACCGATCGGAGGTTTTGGAGCACTGAGAAAAGAAGGCGAGAGAATCGAAATCGACATGCACAAAAACCGATCAAAGGTTTGAAGCGAAAGAAGATATATAAACAAAGATTGAAAACCAGAATCACGGATAACGAATACAAAGGTAAGAATCGGTTAATATATATAAATTGAAATCATGTTTTTTTACCTACGAAATCAACTTCAGGGGAAATATTTATAAAAAAAAATATTTGTTGTTCACTACAAGTTTGATACGATACAAAGTTTTGGAGACATTAATATGAAGATTTGTTTAACTTGTTTTAAGTGTTCAAAATATCGACATTAATATGAATATTTGTTTACCTTATTTACAATAAAGAAGATACCAATATCTTGTAATTTAGTTCTTGAATAATGTTAGTTTGGTAACCAATTAAATAGTTTTTTGTAATTTCAATTAGACAAAAATATTGGTTATAAATGCCAAATTTGAAAACATTTATATAAAACTTTGGAAACATTATTATAAATATTTGGATTCCTTGTTTTTAGTGTTTAATATTTAATATTTCATTTTGAGGACATTATTATTTGTGTTTTGCTCGTGGAAGTAATGAAAACATTAATTTCTGATAACAAAAATACCAATAAATTATAATTTAGTTCTTGAATAATGTTAAATTGGTAGCAAGAGTAGAAAACATTTGCAAATATCGATATCTGACTACTATTGGTTACAAATGGCAATTTTGGAGTCATTTGTATAACAATTTGCGCACATTCATATAAAAACATTTAGATTCCTTGTTTTTAGTGATTAATATTTGGTATTTCATTTTCAAGGACTTTATAATTTGTGTTTTGGATATGGAAGCAATGAAAACATTATTTTACATTACAAAAAAAACAATAACTTATATTTTGGTTACTAAATAATGTTAGTTTGGTAACCAATTAAATAGTTTTTTTTAATTTCAGTATCCATAACCTATTGGTTACAAATGCCAATTTTGAAGTCATTTGTATTACAATTTGGCTTTATTGTTTGGATTCCTTGTTTTTATTGTTTAATATTTGGTATTTCCATTTGCAGGCACATTATAATTTGTGTTTTGGATATGGAAGCAATGAAAAGATTACTTTACAGTTACAAATATACTAATAACCTATATTTTGGTAACTAAATAATGTTAAATTGGTAACCGAGTTAATAAATTTTGTAATTTCAGTAGCCAAATACTATTGGTTACAAATGCAAAATTTGGAGTCATTTATACAACAATTTGGCCAATCATATAAAAATGTTTGGATTTATTGTTTTTAGTGTTTAATATTTGGTATTACAATTTTAGGGACATTATAATTTGTGTTTTGGATATGGAATGAATGAAAACATTGCTTCACAATAACAGACATACAAAAATCGTATCTCTTGATTACTAAATAATGTTAATTTCGGTAATCGAATACTATTTGTTACAAATGCATAATTTGTAAGCATTTATATCAAAATTTAGCAACCTTCATATAAATATTTGGATTACTTTTTTTTAGTGTTTAATATATAGTATTTCATCTTAAGGGCATTTTAAATTGTGATTTGTTTGTAAACAAACTGAAAGCAGTCTGATGCATAAAAATACGTCTACTTTGGTTACTTAATAAAGTTGATTTAGTATCTTAATAGTGTATATGAATTATATAAGTTACAAGATAGTTTGAGAAACAGTAACATTCATAATTCATTACGCATACAAATTACATTATTGTGTGAATGTTTCTGTTTCAGTATTCAGACCATGGAAATGCTTCCAATTGTAGTTTACTTCAATCTTAACGTGGAATGACAAGATGTGATATACAAAATTTGAAATTCTTGGGACTACTAAAGCACCTTCAAACTGTTCATTCACGAAATGCACAACATGATATGTCTTGCATTAAACAACGGACTACAACACAATGAATTGGCAATCAAATTTTGATTAAAAGCAACATTCCTCCAATCAAGGTGACAAATGAAGCAACCTTAAGATTCTATATATGGAAGTGCGTAGAAGATCGGATGATCATGTCAAATTTCCACTAATTACAGATTATGAACAAATCATTGGAGGACTACAAGCTTACGTAGCGTGATAAATGAAGAAGAATATATAGTGCAGGCAGAAACGCCAATGAGATTGACACAGTGGAATTATGAATTTGGTACGTTGGCAACACAAGAAGACCAAAATGAATCACAATATGTTGAGCAGCTGGCAATTGAAGTAATTGACAAAGAAAGCGATCGAAAGCGAACATATCAAACAACTGCGATCTGATGTGATGAGGTCATTTCGAGATCCAAATAAGTTTAAAGTCAAAATACATCAAACTTACATAAACAAAAAAATCCTTTCACAAGCAATAAGGTTACATTCCATAAGGCGAAACAGAATGACCTGAGGTTGAAAGAACAAGTGCTCGAGATTTTGTTACGGTATGCCAGACAATGGAAATTGCAAGTGGAAACTAAGAGCATCAAAGTTTAGGAAAACAACTATGTTCAAGGTAAGAGAATTTAATGATGTACACACTTGTTCGTCAAACGTATTGCTTTGAGAGATCACGAGACAAGCAAGCGGTGAGATGGTTAGTGAGTGCATTAAGCATAAACTAACTAACTTAAAGAAGGTTTACACAGCGGACATTGTGGAAGACATGATGACGAAGTATAACGTGTCCATCTCCTACCAAAAAGCATGGAGATCAAAGGAAAAAGAAATGCAAAAAGTAAGAGGAAATCCACACGACTACACTCACGATCCCTTCTTGGTTGCATGTTGCAAAAAACTAATCCAGTAGCAATCATGCAAACTATTTATTAAATGTTTCAATTTATTTTGGTTACTCAAATTAAGAAGTTTAGACACTTACAAATACATTATATGGCTACTAACTATTTTTAATGGGATAAACTAAATTTGATTTTCTGAGAAAACAAATATTTAAATGAATTGAAACTATTAAACATCATTTTAGATACCATCTAAACACTATAAAGACATAAAAATATAAGTTATTATAAAGCAAAAGTAATAAACATAGTAATCATATCTACAAATTTGGGCAATAATTATTGTATATAATTACATTAACCTTACTTTAAAATTCATTTCAGGATCCATCACATCGTTGGAGTTGGAAAAAAATGGTCGCTTCAAATATCTCTTCTTCGCAATAGGAGCATCCATCGAAGCTTGGCAACATTGTTTCCCAATCATTGTAGTTGATGGGACATTCATCTGATCAAACTACGGGGGTACACTACTCATAAGCAAACGCAAGATGCAAACAGGAACATCATACTGGATTGCTTTTTTGCGATTGTTGTGATGAAAATGAATCATCATGGAGATGGTTTTCATCAATTTGAGAAATGCTTGTGGTGTTAGAGAAAGGACGATTGCATCGTTTGAGATAGACATGAAGAAGCAATTATCAAGGGACTTAAGCGTGTGTTCCGACGATGTCATACGCGGTTCATGCACCTACCATATTACGAAAAATATTAAAAGCAGATTCAAAAAAAAAGGAGAAGAGATAAAAAAAGCATACAACGCTTGCGGTTTGTAGGGCTTATACTATAGAAGAATTCATACATACATATTTGAACTTGATCTGATTGATACTAGAATAAGAGCATATACGGAGGAAGAAGTTAAGCTAG
The DNA here is from genome assembly GCA_020205615.1 of Panax quinquefolius. Lineage (NCBI taxonomy): Eukaryota > Viridiplantae > Streptophyta > Magnoliopsida > Apiales > Araliaceae > Panax > Panax quinquefolius. The sequence continues at coordinate 18,236,600 of CM035163.1, forward strand.
AAAAAGTGCGAGGCTGCATGGGGCGTAGCGGTATTCAACAATGACTTCAAAAACGGCGAGTCTATTAACCATGCAATCGAGGGGATTAGAGATCTTCCGGTTAAATCGATGATTGAATGCCTACGTTGTATGGTTCAAAGGTGGTATTTCACAAACAAGCAATCGCCAATATCAACATTCACAAATCTATCCACGACAGCTGAGAGAAGATTGCAAGATAATATCAATGAGTCAAAGAAACTTAAGGTCAGCCATAAACCCCATAAATAGTTACTGCACATTTTTGGAAAAAAAATATCATTAACATTTATATGAAACCACGATATGAATTATTGGTTACCAATATAAGCCGTAGTATAAGTTACTAACAATACATATAACTTTAAATATTCTATATATTTTTTTTAAAAAAAAATTAATTATTATACATACTAACTAAACTATTATAATTTGTTGTAGGTTGAGACATCAGACCTAGTGATTTTTACTGTTTATGATGTCACCAAGCAATTTATCGTGGATATGGGAAAAAAAAGACATACACGTCGTAGTAAATTTCAATACCATGAAATGCCTTGCTCACTTTCTTCTTCTTGTTATTAGCAAAGCGGAATATGAGTATTTATGATTTTTGCTCAAAATACTAAAAAAAAAACTTTGATGGACACATATTCAACTTCATCATGCCATTCAGGCGATAAAGAGAATTGGAATGTTCAGACGAGATTAAAACATACGTGTCAAACCACGAAATACAAGAAGACCAATTTGGGCGACCAAAGATTGGAAAGGTACAAGCATGTGTGCGAAAATACCATTCGAGAATAAATGCACACGATGCAAACAAAAGGACCTGACAAAAAAAACATGCATTAATCCACAAATTTTGGGTAAGTAAACATTGTAATATATTTCATTTTTAGCAAAAAAATTTTATATGAGACTCATTGATGATTCTTTGAGGTTGCTTTCAATATATATTCATATTGTAATCATTTTATTGATTAAATAAATAAAATTTATATTGCATGATATTGAAATATGTTTATTTTTCATTAATTTCTTTTTAACAATAATTAATTATATCTTCAAATCAACAAATGTATATTATAATTATTGATGTATATTTTATTTACTACCTAAAACTACAATTGTTATTATTGTAAATGCAATTTTTGATACCAAGTGTAAAATGAAAAAATTTGCAAGTACCAACAATCAAATTAATATATTAATTTTAATTAATATATGTATTTGGTTAATCACAAAAAAGCTTATTTATTATAATAGATATTGTAAATGGAATTATGGCTACTATCTCATACCATGTTAAAAAACTATAAAAGTAATATTTGGTTACTATATAAAACTAAAATAAATACACTGTAAATGAAATTTTGGATCTTAGCAGTACCATGTTAAAAAACTATAAAATTACTAAAATTAATTAAAAAGTATTTTTAAATTAATATAAATGTTTCATAAACAATATATTGATCATTTATTATAAACAATATATGTTGTTATTGAACCATCACTACCATAAAAATGAAAAAAAACATAAAATAGTTTGTAAAATGTGATATAGTTTCATGTTATATTTGATTACCCTTTTTAAAATGTTTTTTATTCTAATTAATATCTTTAAAAAAACAAGTAGTTCTAATTACAAATAAAATAAAATGTTACTAACATATTTATGTATATTTTGGTTATTATTTAAAACTAAAATAGTTACCTGTAAATGAAATGTTGACTACAAACTGTACTATGTTAAAAAAAATAAAATTACATAAAATAATTATCCATACTAAATCCCTAAACATTTTCGGTTGACACATATTCAATTCTACTCATTTTCGATTGTTGGGGAAGTATAGCAGCTTAGGTCTCTTTTTCTTATTCAAGTCTGTAAGTGAAACATTAATTAAGTTTCATTTAGCTTTTTCCTCCACTTCCACATTGTTGTCATTTACTTGTTTGGTTTTGAACCCACCTGACCTTTGTAAACATGATTACAATAAATGGAAACTCTCTTTACACAGCTTAGAACCACTGCCACAGTTAAATGTGGTTTTTTTACAAACATAAAATCACTTTAAATAACATTAGAAATGCTAAAAAAAAATAAATTTAAATGGGTCATTGGTTTGAATGTCATTGGTTACAATACATGTACATAACATTATTAATGTTTCTAATGTTTTTTACAATATATTATCCATACTAATTGGATACCAATACCAATTCAAATAGATAACATCATATAAACATTTAGAAACCAACTGTACTATAAATAAAAATGTTAACAGTAATAAGTACAAAAATAAAATAAAAAACAAATAACAACAATGTGAACCAACAAAACATACTCATACTTCCACTAGTAATGACATCATTCAACCATCATAATAAGTACATAATATTCAACAACAAATAACCACGTCAAATCATAATAATTACAGCGAATTTCCTGACCGGTAACCATATCAAGATTCATAATCATACTATTCTTCTAGAAGCTAATCTGCCTGGATATTCTGAGTCAGATTCATATCCAACTAAATGTTTGTTCCTTGCATGATTAAACAAGTTGACACATAGCCTCCTGCGGTATTGAAGTATCGGAAATGGTTTTGGCATTTGAGATATCATCCGATGAATGAAATGTGACAAAACAAATGGTAAACATGCCATGATCATTTGAAAAACAATAAATATATAACACAAATCAAAAGCAGACTTCATTATATATACAAAGCCGAACAAATATAAGTAATTGAAACTTACCCTTCAATTTGTTTAGGAATACCTCTCGCAAATTCTAGCTCAATGATATCATGTTCTCCTTTGTTGCGATATGGAACACTATTGAAATCAATATACATTTCTATTCTTCCAAAACCCATGACTAGACAAAATTATGGGGAGAATAAAGATGTACGGCTTCAAGACACATCCATAATATTTGTGCGCATAACATTCCTATCTGTTGAAGAGAATTATAAACCACAAATACTCTGCGATGCACGCCAAGCACAAGCGAGGAACCCGATGGCCGAGAGGTGACATATGAATTGGAAACATAACAAAATCGACGTTAACCCAGGGTGTGTTGACTTCCATAAGATACCCATAAATGTACTCAGCTATATCACCAGAGTCCAACAACAGATTCTTATCACAATTTCTATTACAATATTTCTCAAATAAATTGGTCAATTTGATATGGAACCAACAATCAGTTGTTGTAACCCTTATTTGAATTTGGTTCGAGTGCTTAGCCACTTTACGAATGTAATACAAGCATATGTTGATGTCTTTGAAACAAAATTAAAAAAGAAAAATAACAATCGAGTTAAGCGAGAGAAAAATAAAAACAATAATGTAACATAATAGTATCAAAAAATATTCAAATAGTTACCAATATAATTGATAAGGTTCACAGAAACTAAAAAACATGTATTCAAAGGTAAAAAAAACTCACATCATCATCAAGCCCTTTGGCACCGAGTCTTGAGCTTGTAAAACCACATTTTGAAGCTATTGACACTGACTCCAAAATCGAATGAAATTTGAATTTTGTCATTGTTGCGAAAACTTTTCAATCCTTCAAAACAGTAACACAATGCAAAAACCAAGGAAATTATTTTATATCCTACTAAAAAACATAATGAAAATATTTTGTACTCCAATATACATACCTTTTCGGTTATTTAATCCAATCTTAAACCACTGCTCAAAAAGAACATCTTCATCTTTTGAAGGAATACACATCTGAGATATCACGGAAATCTTGATGAAAGAGTGGGGTAATTGGCGAACATCCACATCTCGAAGAGGTAGAACCAATTTGAACCAAACTTTGAAGTAAAAGGACTCTTCAAAACAGCACTCTTCGCAGCAGTGCGAACGGGCCTGCCAATTGGTCTTGCAGCAGATTTTTCAACTTCAAAACATTGAATTAAATCCTGAGTTGTAAACACCATCTCATCAAGTATAGAAGTGTCTGATCCTTCGAATTTATTACCCTATAATGTTTTACAATACATGACACAAACAAAAATTTTGAGCAATACAAACATAAACACTATAGCAAACTAACTAATACAACAAATTAATTAAATTGCTGATAAAAAATAATAACAAACCTCAATGGGGGTAAAAACAACAATTTTCTTTCCACTAGATTGACTTAAAATATCAAAGCTAGGAACATCATCCATCTTCTCAAATTTATTAAAAAAAAGCAGGTTTATAAATATAACAGTTAAAAAAAAATAACATTTTAAAAAAATGATTAACCTTTTCATCATCAACATGAATTTTAACCCCTCTAGGAGTATAAACAACTATCTCTTTCCCAGAAGAATTTAAACCAACATTCTTGCTTTGAATCTGTTAATAAAAAAATAAAAAGAAGTAAGCATTTACTTAATAATCATGAAAAATAAAATGAAAAACTAAAAAAAATGTAAACCTGTGCATCCTCTTCCTCATACTGATTTCCAACAACAACTTTAATGGGGAGGATCAACACTCCCTTTAATATTACTAACATCAACGTTCTCACCCAACTCATCATCATCGTAATCAGCAGTGAGAGAATCCATCAAAGATCATCAACATCATCATTATCAGCAACACCATCATCACCACCACCATCACCACCACCATCACCATCATCACCACCATCACCATCACCAACACCAACATCATCATCAGCATCAACATCAACATCACCATCACCATCACCATCACCATCACCATCACCATCACCATCACCATCATCATCATCATCATCGCCATCATCATCATCATCATCATCATCATCATCATCATCATCATCTTCAACAAAAGAAACATTTTTATGTTTCCTATAACTAGACTGACCATTGACCAACTTTCGAATCATCTTTTTTATATCCATGCAAATCTGCATTTGAAACACTTGCAGTTGGTCTTTTAACTCAACACCCAAATTCTCAATATCTTTTTTCATCTCCATCATCTTACCTTCTAAAAGTTTAACCCGTTTGTCAATAACTTCTTCCACATCAGAAATAGAAAACCCAATATCATTAAACTTCCTCGATGAGTCAACTTTAACATAAGAAATTTTGCCTGCAATATCATTTCCATTAAAAAAATGGAAATCCCCTAACCCCAACCGAACCTTTTCATCAACCGTAGGAATAATATTCTGAACGATCAACTGAAAAATAATAATAACAACAAATATACCATGTCAAAAAGATTAAATATAAAACATAATCAAAACAATACAAAAAAAAATAACAAAACCCAATATAAAATATAAATGGAAACCAAATATAAAGCAACTGGAAACCAACATACGACGGATCCAAAAATAAGGTCATTCAATTTCTCATTTTGGGAGGCTTTCCTAACTCCTCCATCTAAATAATCTCAACTCTGCAAACATGGTCATCAACACAAAATCCTCGGCTTTCAAAGTAGGTATTGTTTCAAACAAAAAACTTGAAACACATAAGGCGATCCATTAAGTTTGTAAGATTTACAATGACCATCCCTATAAAATTGTAAATCACCCCACCGTGCTTACCCTTCCTTACATGACCCTTGACTGCAATGGATAAAGAATTCTTTGTCTGTTGAAATGCAAATTTACCCCATAGATAACTTTCAATATCCCCATAAGACAAAAAATTGAACAAAGTTTGATCAAGATAATTATCGGAAGCGGAAGCTAGAATGAAATTAAAACCAAAAAATAATGGACATCCTAAGCGCCTCATCATCATCATCAAAAATAACGCTCCTATATATTGCCGCTAATAGTAGAAGCGGGTGACAACCTCATCACCAAAAAACTTCTCCACCAACAAATTTTGAATCCCTTAAAACCATCAATATTTTCATTTCCTAGCCAATTCAAGCCGAAATCAAAGAAAATTAAGGCAATCCAAACCTTACCGTCTCTCACCAAATAGAAACCACAACTCCCCATCATCCCTTTGATAAACTTCCCTAATCAAAGCCTGATGAATAATCTGTGAAAACATTTGTGGCTGCCCAAACTCTAAAAATTTTCCAAAACATGTCAACCTAAACTTTTTCAATTGTACCTCAGACAATTTGTTCTTTATAATATTAGGAACATCCATATCACACCAATAAATTACTTTTTGCGAGAAAAATTTGGTTATTCTCTCCTCGTAGAATAGATCCCAAATCTGAAAAATGCAAAAACTTACATTAAAAACACATTAACCAAATTAAAAAACTACATTAAAACTTTAAACCAAAAACTTTTACATGAACAATATCAATAATAACCAAAACAATTTTGAAATTGATCATAACTAAAATTAATTATAATTTTAAATAAAAATCATCAACAATCATCGATCTACTACTCTATTGGAATAAAATACATGTTAACAATAATGATATCGCAATTTCCAATCATTTGCATGTTGGTAACAACAAATAAAATAACAAGTTACATGAATAATATAAATCTAAATAATAACAATAATCTAAAGTATTAAACAAAAATAAATATAATAATAATCGCTACTCAAATATAATGAAAACAATGATTTAAACAATAACATTTTGAAAATTCCTTAAAACAACACAAACTCTAATAAAATATTATACATTTTAACAACTAATACAAAAATCAGTTTCCAAACATATAAAGGAAGGTAACCAAATAACAATTAGCAGGTTACTTTTACTGAAACAAAATACATATTAACAATTATAGTATCGGCATTTCAAATCATTTCAATATTGGTAACAAAAAATAAAATATCAAGTTACCCAAGATATTATAAATCTAAATAATAACAAAAATGTAATCTAGTAACCAAAAAAAAAACTAATAGTATCTCAGACTCAAATAGAATGAAAACAGTGATTTAAACAAGAACAATTTGAACAATCCTTAAAATAACACAAACTCTAATGAAATATTATACAATTTAACAACTATTATAGAAATCAGTTTCCAAACATACAAAGGAAGGTAACCAGATAACAATTATTATGTTACTTCTATTGCAACAAAATGCATGTTAACAAGTATAGTATCATTCAGTTTCCAATCATTTCAATATTGGTAACAAAAAATAAAATATCAAGTTACCAGCATATTATAAATCTAAATAATAACAAAAATGTAATGTAGTAACCAAAAATAAATCTAATAGTATCTGATACTAAAATAAAATGAAAACAGTGATTTAAACAACAACAATTTGAACAATTATTATGTTACTTCTATTGCAACAAAATGCATGTTAACAAGTATAGTATCATTCGGTTTCCAATCATTTCAATATTGGTAACAAAAAATAAAATATCAAGTTACCAGCATATTATAAATCTAAATAATAACAAAAATGTAATGTAGTAACCAAAAATAAATCTAATAGTATCTGATACTAAAATAAAATGAAAACAGTGATTTAAACAACAACAATTTGAACAATTCTTGAAACAACACAAACTCTAATGAAATATGATACATTTTCACAACTATTACAAAAATCAGTTTCCAAACATATAAAGGAAGGTAACCAACTAACAATTAACAGGTAACTACAACAAATAACAACCTGTATGATCACAAAAAAAACTTTAATATAATATACTTGTATCGGACACTAAAATATGAATGAAAACAAAAATTTTAACAACAACAAATTGAACAAAACTTAAATTATAATATAATGTGTTTCAAAAAATACACTTGAATGGAAACAATGATTTTATCAAACAACAAATTCAACATCAATAATACTCTTGAACAAAAAAAAAACAACAATACAAACCAAAACACCAACATGCATAAAATAAAAACACAAAAACCAAATCTAATGTTTCTTAAAAATATAATTCTTAAAAAATTAACAAACCTTCAAATGTTTCTTGGTGGAACCATTTTAAATTTATGAGCCACAACTTTATCCTCTTTGACAACTTTTTCAAAGAGAACCTTCAAAATCGGAATCAATATAAACCGGTGATTTTCGCTTCTTCCTCGAATGTCTCCCAATATTCTTATCATCAACATCCGATTTCAACAATAACCTATTCCCTGTTTAGAAGACTTTGGACTACTATCCTTCACCATTACGAGATAACTTGAATCCTCCAAATAATTATCTTCGAAACTCTTTTCCTCTTCCTATCGACTTTCTTAACCCCCATTCCTCCATGCTCTTCCTCGTGGAGACCATCACGGAAAAAAGAGAGAAAGAAGTCGAGGAAAATGTAGTATGATAAATAGAACAAACCAACAAACTTGAGAATAATTAGATCCAAGCAAAATAACGACAATCACGAAGAAAAAATCAAACGCACGACAACAAAAAATATACCCCAAAAAATCGATGTAAACACGTAGAGAAGAAGAAGAATAAGGTTTTGTTCGGAAAGTAAACAAAACACCAAATAAGGGTTTCAAAAGGAAAAGAGAAGACATACTGGAACAAAAAAAAATTTAAAATGAACACAATCCCCAAAAAAAATGAATTCTTTTTTTTTTAAAAAAAAGCTGAATTGCCATATCATCAAGAAATTAAAACACATCCCATAATTAAAGAAAGCATAAATATGTACTAATAATGAAAATAAAATTTTAAAAATATTAATTGTGTAAATATTTAAAGAGTGCACTTTTCTTGTAATTATGTTTTAAATGTCTTATAAAATATAATTGTTCCTATAGTATAATTGTATTATTTGTTCTTAAAAGACTAATACATGCCATCTATTGTGAATGTTTTATTTATTCGTTACTGCACAAATCGAATATTAATATAGCCTACAAGTGTGAGATTGAATTTTAAAAATTTGACTAATGGAATGTATTTTTCTCGTTCATTAAGTCTAATTAATTCCTAATCTAGTTGAGAAATTTTGAGAGAATTTTTATTAATTAAAACTACGCGAATAAAATAATCAATAATAAAATACTAGGATGGCACAATCATATAATTGATATTATTTTCCTAATATTCATGCCTAATAGATTCTACTTTTTATCTCGCACTAATTTGGTCTCTGACTTTATTAGATGCGGAAAACAAAATCAAATAAGTTCAATTAATTTGTAAAATCAAACTGCCAACATATGTATAAAATCAAAACACTCATTATTTCCATCAAAACACAATTTATATCCGCTTTGAGCAAATCATAAACTGAATCCAATAAATAATAATAAGATTCCAACCTTATTTATTTATAATAAAAATAGGCATCCAATAGAAAAAATTATTTTTAACGCGAAACCACTATACTGGTTGAATAAATTGGCATGAATAAGTGCAATATAATTAATCAATTATATTCATCCTCAACCCTAGAAAATAATCTAGCCTAACATCCTTGAAATTAGAACACAAGACATAATTAAATAATACATACTTAAATAAGCAGAATACTTATTTCAATGTACCAATTAATTGAATAAGAAAATAAAATACATTCTGAATTTCAAAACTCAAAAGTGTTCTGCTCTAAATAAGAAACAATAATATCCTTCAACATTCAAAAAAAAAAACAAAATAATTTGAATAAAAGAATGATGCTTATCAATTGCTAAAAAATAAAAATAAAATACCCATAAACTACTATGTACCATAAAATTAATAAACTGATAATTCCTCCTTAGTATTTCTCTGTATTTGATAAAAACGAAAAGAAGAACAAAATCATCTCTCCTTTTTGTCCAGCCACCAAAAGCAGTCCTCTTCCTCCCCTTTTTATCTGATTCCCTGCTCCCTCCTTTCTCCCCTCGAATTTGGACTTTCTTTTTCTTAATATATGCTCTCTAAAGTATAAATTAGTAGGCTAAGACATACTAATTTCCTGGCACATCACTATCAAAAAGGGATAAGAGTTTACTTTAAAAAATTAATAACTAAATATAATTTAAATTTTAAATCGGACTAGTATTTAACAATTTCATATAGAAAGTAAACTCTCATTCCCAAACGAAAGAAAATTAAAGTAACAAATATAGAGTAAATAGCATGCATGACACTATCAAATGAAGCCAAGTAGTTAGTTTTTGTCCTCCAACAAACTATACACAGGAAAAAAACAAGAGTCAAGCAAATTAAACAAGGAAATAAAGATCGTCATTAATTAAACAAGTAGTAATAAAATATAAGTGACACGAAGTATATATAATTAACGCATATTATAACTTTTTAATTATAACGATCATGCATGCATATAACAATGGACCATATATATATATATATTAAAGAAGAAATATTTGCAATGTGAAGAAATTAAAGTTTTACCTTTTAAACTTGATTTGAAGGATAAAATAAAATGCAGGCATGAATATAAAGGTAGAGCTGAATTGCGGGGCAAATCTCCTTTGGCAGTTAAACTTACTATTCTGTATGCATGCCATGTCAAGTTATATATATAATCATGCATGCATGTTATAATTTGCAGCAGAGTTGTCTACTGTCTGCCAATGGAGTATTTGCCCAGTAATGCATCCATACAACTTGATTCACTGTGCTAATTATGAACAGTTCCAAGGAATGAATTCTATTTATAGGGCTTAATTTGTGAAGCTTGGTATTTTGGTACAAAAAGGGTATTAATGGATATTCTGGGCACATCCCATGCTCATAATTTTTTTTTTAATTTTTCTTCCTATAATCAAAAGTTGAGAATACATATTAAGAGGGGAGTGGTTAGTATTAAATTATTTTGGTGAATTGACGAATACAGTGTCGACGCGTAAGCTGGGAGGTGATCTCTCTCGACGTATTGGTCAATTCATGAAGTTAAATTCAGGGTAACCGGATCCTATTAAGAGGTTCTCTTTGATCCACTCAACCTCAAATAATATGTTCAATTTAATTCTCAATTACTTTGAAAATATATATGAGCTTACTCGCCTTGTACATTTCTTCAAAAATTAAAGACGAGCAATGTGAATTTACTTGTAAGTTACATTAAAATTATCTATATATATTTTAAATCTTACAATAAAATTTATCTAATTAGTCTGAACTTCAAACAATAACTTAACATATAGCTTTACAAATATAGAAACCGGGCAAAAAAAATATAATCAGTCAGCTAAATTATCTATGTATAATGCGTATTTGTACAACTTGTAAAATAGAACCGCCAACTATTTAATTTTGTCAGAGCTTAAATTACCTCGTCAATTCATTATCATGCATATAACGTTTTTCTTTTTATTACGAAAAAGAGCTTCATGTTACTTGTACGTTTGCATGGTCCATGCAATTTTTTAACTTGACTTACTTCCATTATATAAAGAATCTCTCTTAGGTCCTGGAGATTTTTCCTTCAAAAAATAAAAATAAAAATAAAAATAAAAATAAAATCAGATGGAGGTATTAAAGTTGCAAAAAAGAGAAGCACAGACACAATATGTGCCTCACTTTTTACCTAGACAGATAACTATCTGCAGAGAACGGGGGTAGAACAGAAGAAATAAAAAGAGGAGCACATTTTCCTTAGATCCAATAGTTTATGCTCATTACGTATATCTTCTGGCTTTTTCCTAATTTCATTTAGTAGCCATGGAAACAAATTCTAGGGTTTTCCTTCCCGGCTGGCTCTACGAATAAATTATTAGTCTATTGCGTATGTTTCTGTATGCAAGTAATTAAAGGAGGAAGAGAATTACTCTATGAATTAATTAAGTGCAATCTCATCTCTAATTATTAGTCTATGACATTTACTAGCTAGCTAGTCCATTTCTTATGTTTATAATTTAATTGCAATTGGCTAGAAAAGTCGTTTAATTGGAATAAATCGGGAAAATATATAGTAGGGATGCAAACTTTTTATATAAGCTTGTATAGTGTTAACGCCAGGATCTTTCTCCACGTCCCAATCACCAAGACGCTGGTCCAATATCCCGCATGATTCAACAAGTCAACACCAAAAGCTCGACTACCGACCGTCGAGTGATACCCGTGAGTGAGAAGTCAAGATCTGAGCGATCACAAGGAGGTCAACAATGGAGAGAAAATATTGTCTAACGTCCGAGAGAGATAGAATAAGAATTCTAATGAAAAAATGTCGTGTTACTTACCCTCTTATGTGATCTTAGCCCCATACGATGTTCCACTATCCGGTTCATCAGCCACCCACCACCTTCTCGACACCTTTTTTCCTTACTTTCCTATTACTTCAAATTGAAAAGTAAACAGCCTACTTTCATCCCTCTCACATTCGTTTTATACTCACGGTCATTTGAGTCCCATCCTCATTAATGCCATGCAGCAAAGTGGCAGACATAATTGTCAAACGTCATTTGGCATAATGATTACTGGTCAAAATTGGGATTAAGTGATAATTTGTATAATGGGCCAATATAATGACTAAGCCCAAATAATAAGAATGACCCAAGTGACCAGATCCAACCATGACTTAACATAACATGATCCAAGGGAGGAGCCCAATAATTTCGGTCCAATAAAGAAAAGGATTATGTCCCAACATTACCCCCTAGTCTTACATTAAACAGGGTGTTTAATGAAAGACTATAAACAGTATAGGCCCAGGATGTAATTATCTATAAAAAATCATAAGAGAACCAGAGTGATACTTGCCAAAGCCCAAATTGTTATCAGGTATAGAAGTGAGAAACCCAACAGATGCAAGCCCACGAAAGTGAAGATATTTAGGTCTAAAAACGGATGAAACTCTTCCAATTCATCATCATTGCAGTGAATTAAATGTGCCGCCCTTAATTACCGTGCAAATGTCAGTATAAAAGATAAACTTTACCAATTCTGACGGTTTTACCTGCTAATTCAAAATTTGAACCTCAGAGCTTTCTTCTTTTCTGCAAATTTCTTTCTCTGCTTCACAAAATCGAAACAATGGTGACTGAAACTTCTAACCAGAACTCCCCTTTGCGTGCAACTCCCATCAGCATCGTTTCTCACAATCCAAACCCTAATCAAGAGGGTTCAAGCTCTAACCCTCAATCATCTACTATGGGAGGAAACCCTTATTTGACTTCCTCTACTTCTGATTTCTTCAAAGACGGGGAACAATTTCCTAATGCCAACATTCGTTCCTCTGTCACTGAATCGGAAATATGCATGCTTAGAAGTCGTTATCAGATTCCTGACATGTATGCAATAAGGGCTCCTGATCCTGAAGAAGGCGTATGTATCAAATGTGATCAGACGGTTGGGTCGCCATGCCGGTTACTCTTCTGGAGAAGGGGGTTCGACTCCTCTTCATGTCTTCATCATTACCCTTTTAGGGTTTATAGGAGTGGGCTTCGCCCAACTAGTGCCCAACTCCTACATCCACATCCTGGCATTCATTGCCTTCTGCCACGAACTTGGGATTACTCCTTTGTTGACATCTTCTTCACCTCTTCTCTCTTTGGTAGGTCCCAGAAGCGGGGTTTCAAAGTATTGAGTAAGCAATCTCCTCGACCTAACACTAGGTTGAGAGAGAGACCTTTGATGAACACTCCTTCCAAAGAATAAAGGTTGGCACGAGAAGTGGTTTTTCATCACGGGCCTCGAGATTTCTTCCTTCCAGACTGGACCACCTCTGACCAAGTCTCTGCTGACTTCGGTGATATATCCAAAGAACGGGTGAGGGAGATGGCGGACTTTCGAGGAAAATTCCTCCAAAGGAATGGAGTTTTACACTTCCCGACCAAACAAGCTTGGTTATATAATCACAAATGTAAGTTTTGATTAATTCGCAATATAATTTTCGATTTGTATAGGTGATATATATACGATGTGTGGTTTTTTGCGGTATCTCCGATTAAACCGACTCCTACGGAGGTGAGAGACCGGAAGATTTTTGGAAGGGAAAATCTCGATGCTGAGTGAAGAGCACCCGTAGAAGGATCTTCCTGAGTTAACCCTCCCACCGTCGATCCTCCAACTTCTTCCTTCAAACCGAGCGAACCTCGTAAGCAGCGAACCTAATATTCTCGAAGAAAACCTTCGACTCGCCAAGAAGAAAAGATCCATGAAACGAACCAAAACCACCCAACCCGAAGCAAACCCCACAGCGGTGATCACGAAACAATCCTCAAGCAACCCCCAAACAACTTCAACTAATCCTAATCCCCCAACCTCTCGAACCTATCCTCGTTAGAGAAGCCTTCTCGATATTCCTTTTGCACGATCGGGCTAAGGTCCTTCGATGTAAAAAAAATAAGAACTAAAATAACTCCTTTCGATTTGTAGAAGAACTTCGAGTCCCTACTTCTTCGGTTGTCATTCCTCCGACCACATCCATAGAAACCCCTGATAATGAACCAACCGAGTCAATCCGCACTCCTTCCCAAAAAAAAATGACCATCGACATTCACCACCGGTTCATCTCCTGTTCCCTCGCCAACTCCTGAACGCACACCTGCCCGATCTCATTCTCCTGAAACCATACACGTAGACCCCTCACCTCTTCGCGAAGAACCTCCACCTTCTCCACCAAGAGAACAAACCACCGAGATTGATCGGGAAGCCATGGCCTCCCCAACATTGTGGCCCCTACTCAATGCTCATTTTCCATTCCAACTGTTCAACACCTTTGTTCGTGAAACCGACGATCATAGGTTCGGGAATAGTTCGAATGGAGATCTACTTAGTGAAGGCATGAGCTACTTGGCGAAGGTAAATGAGTATCTTCTTTATTTCTGAATTTATCTGCATGTTTATATATTTGAAAACTAATCAAATGATATTGGAAATACACAGGCCAGTGCAGTGTTCGGACGTCTTCGTCCAAGATCTCTCAAGTCAAGCAGAAGAAGAGATCTTGAGGAAGGAGAATGCCATGTTGAAGTCTCGCCATGGCGAAGGAGAAAACTCAACGTGAATGCCTTCTTCATACAAACGAAGGTCTTCAAAGAGAGTTAGCCCAAGCCAAAGGAGATGTGAAGGCCTCAAGGAAGAATTGAAGTCAACCAAAGCTCAAAGACGAGGAGATCGTGAAAATGAATGTTGACTTGGTTCGGAGGAAGCGAGATAAGGATGGAAAAGATCGAGGAGCTAAAGGTCGATGCAAAGATCTTGACCAAGACCATCCATAAGTTGGAGGTGAGAAAAGTAAAATCGTCACATGAGTAGGCGGCTCAAACTTGAGGAGGAAATCCGAGAGCTCAAGGCTCTTCGGGACCTTGGGCCTCCATTAATCGACGACCTTCGTAAACAAATATGCGAAGAGTACCGGAACTCGGATGAGATTAATGGAGAAATAATGAAGATATATTCCGAGAGTTATGAGCTTTGTCGAAGTCGTGGCAAGGAGAAGCTGTCTGCAGCCAATCTGGATCCATCCTTACTCGATTCTTCAGACGAAGATGGAGTCTGAAGTCGATGTTTCTTTGTTTATGTTTTTTTACATCTTTAATTTACAATATCTCAAAAATTATCAATAGTGTAATTAAATTAAATATTTAATGAAAATAGTTTCATTCCTTATGACTTCGGTTTATTATCTGCCAATACTCCAACATTTCATTAAGTGAAAAAAATGCACCAACCCCTTCATGTGCTGAACCTGATCTGTTAGATAACAACTAAACATGCCATATAACAGATGAAGTGTAAGAATGAAGCTTTCTGAACTCAACACTTAGAAAAATTTTAGGTAATAAAATAAAGGAATACTTATTAGTTACCGAAGTGTGAGACATATCTGCTTCATTAGGAATTTGTTTACCCCTAAAGGCCTAACAAAACCAAAAGATGACATTTGCCTACCCCGAAAGGCCTGACAAAGTCTGAAAGATGACACTTGCCTACCACGAAGATTCGACAAGGTCTAAGTGACCACTGTAAGAAGAGGCTACCATCGAATGGCCAGTGAGTCCACCGAACCTCCTAACACCAATGACGCGTTTGCCTACCACGAAGGGCTCGACAAACTCATAAGGACCACTGCCGAAAAGGTCGCCATCGAATGGCGGTGAGTCCACCCGAACCTCCTAACACCAATGACGTTTTCCTACCACCACGAAGGGGCCGACAAACTCATAAGGACCACTGCCGAAAAGGTCGCCATCGAATGGCCAAATGAGTCCACCGAACCTCCTAACAACACCGATGGCGTTTACTACCACGAAGGGCCCGACAAACTCATGGGACCACACCGCCGAAAAGGTCGCCATCGAATGGCCGGTGAGTCCACCCGAACCTCCTAACACCAATGACGTTTGCCTACTACGAAGGGCGACAAACTCATAAGGACCACCTGCCGAAAAAGTCGCCATCGAATGGCCGGTGAGTCCACTCGAACCTCCTAACACCAATGACGTTTGCCTACCACGAAGGGCCCGACAAACTCATAAGGACCACCACATAAAGAAAAGGTCGCCATCGAATGGCTTGATGAAGTCCACCGAACCTCCGAACTTCGATGGTCCGATCGTGAATGAAGACAAAATTTGTTCGAGAAAAAGGGACTTTTTTATTGATGATGACATAAATATTTACTGACCCTTCCCACGTACATACATCATTTTCATTGAAAGTATTTTTCTAAAGCCGCCAATAAGTGCCAAGTATTCTTAATTCACGACCCATCTAATGCTTTTAATCGATAAGTTCCTGGCCGCAGACTTGGTTATTACATACGGTCCTTCCCGGTTTGGCATCGACTTTTTCCTATATTCTCGAGGTGTAGATGCTTGGCTTCTCGAGGACAAAATCTCCCACTTGAACCTTCGACATTTTACTCCCTTATTATAGTGCTTAGCCACTCTTCGCTGATAAGCTGTCAACCTTGTTAAGGCCATTTCTCTTTCTTCTTCAAGTAAATTAAGGTTGGCCTTAAGCCCTTCCTCATTGTAAATTTCTCTGAATTGGATGACCAAGGCATTGGGAGATCAATTTCAACTGGAACTAAGGCATCGATTACCATAAGCCAATCTAAAGGGTGAATCTCTGTTGTAGTCCTTGGAGTAGTTCGATAAGCCCACAACACACTAAGTAGCTCTCCTCCGCCATCGCCGCTTGGCTTCATTTAATCTACGCTTGATTCCATTCAATGAACGTTCATTGGTCACTTCAACTTGTCCATTTGATTGTGGATGAGCTCTTGAGGTCTGCATCTATGTTGAATCCCAGTTCTTTCAAGAATGCCTCAAATTTCGATCCCACAAATGGCGCTTGGTTGTCCGATATCAACACCTTAGGAATCCCGGCGAAACACCACCGACTCCTTTATAAACTTTAGGCATTCTGTTAAGTTATTGACCGAAGTGGTTTTGCCTCCACCCACTTAGTCATATAATCAATAAAGAACTATGACGAAGATGATGACGACCTTTAGCTTTCGGTAATGGACCCAAGATATCAACCCCAGACAAAATGAAGGTATAGGAGATAAGATCGAGTATAGCTCTTACGGTGGTCGATGTGGAATCGATTGTTGGTGACATTTCGTGACTTCTTGACATACTCGATTGCTTCTTTAAAGATGGTAGGCCAATAGTATCCCTGACGAAGAACTTTATAAGGCTAATGATTTAGCGCCATATGGTCACCACAAATACCTTCATGCACTTCCCAAGAGCATAGTCGACCAGATGGAGTCAAACATTTCAATAGTGGAGATGATGAAAGCTCTTGGAATAGATCTTCGTCAATTAGAACAAAATTAGCACTTTTATACTTAACTTTTTGGCGAGCATCCGATCCGAAGGTAAGACGCCATCGCCGGATACTCTATATATGGAGTCAACCAAAGATTGGTTGATTAATGCACATTACCGATTCATAATGGACACTAGGATGTTGCAAAGTTTCTAAATAAACCGACCCATCAAAAGCGTTAACATCCGTAGTGGCTAATTTGGAGAAGTGCATCGGCAATTGAATTGTTATTACGCTTTCGATCCTTGAAACTCATAGGATTGGAAATCATGAAGTTGCTCTTCAATTTCATTAGATATTTGATCATTTTGGGCCTCGAGCTTCATATTCCCCGAGAAATTTGCTTAACGATTAATGAGAATCACTAAAGATAATTATTCTTTTGACTTCAAGACTCTTTGCCAACCGTAATCCTGCAAGTACCGCTTCATACTCAAACCGTTGTTTGTTGCTTTGAATCGAAATCGATGGCTGTTGTACCTTGAATCCTCCGGGACTCGTCGAATAACACTCGCTCCATCGACGTCGTGGTAGAAGACCCATCTGCGCATACAACGTCCACGAACTTTGCTTCATTGAAGAAGCTGTGAATCGCTTTCTGCCCGAACCTTTAACCTTCTACTACAACTTCATATGCTTCAAAAATGAGCATTCAACAACAAAATCACCAAAGCTTGCCCTTTGATGGCGGTTCGGGGATGATATTCAATGAAAAATTGTGACAACTCCATCGTCCATGCAATTTAATCTCCCGATACCTCGGGTTTGCCCATAATCTTCTTTTAAAGGTCGATCAGATATACTATTACCAATCTACCACGAAGTATTGCCTAAGCTTTCGACTAGCGGTTATTAAAGCGAAAAGCAAACTTTTCAATATTCGGTACCTTGTTTGACATCCCGAAGGATATGGCTTACATAATAAACGGGGTGTCGCTTACTTTCAACTTCACGCGCAAAACCGCTCCTCACGCCAATGAACTAGCTACTAAGTACAAATATAAAGGTTCAAAGAGAAGGCTTCACCAACAAAGGCGCCAAGATAGATAGGACTTGATACTCGAAAAGCGTCTTCACACTCAAGTCCATTGAAACGTTTTGCATTCTTCTACCCTTTCAATGTATCAAAGAAGCGGAGACATCTTTCCGCCGACTTGCTTGACATGAACCTCCTTAAAGTCGCAATCCTTCGGTCAGACGTTGAATATCCTTAAATGACCGAGGAGTCTTCATGTTCGAAGATCGCTTGAATCTTCTCGAGATTGGCTTCGATTCTCTCTCGATCGACAAGATATCCCGTAAATTTGCGACTCCCTAGGCCAGAAGGTGCATTTAGTGGGATTCAATCTCAAATTGTGTTGTGAATTGTTCGAAAACATTCTTCCAAATCATCCAGATGTTTATGTACAATGGACTTTTGACAATCATATCGTCTACATACACTTCCATATTCCTACCGGTGATATCCGAAAACATGGTTCATCATTCTCTCGATATGTGGCTCCGGCATTGATGAAGTAGAAGGTCATTTTCTTATAAGCATATATCCGAGACGATGCGTAATGAGCGCCGTCTTTGGTATATCCTCTTACACATGGAAATTTGATGATATCCGGAGAATGCGTCCATGAAACTTAATAAAGCATACCCCAAGTGGCATCGATTACTTGGTGATGTGGGGTAGAGGTAGAAATCCTTCTGACAAGCCTTATTTAAATAAGTATAGTCGATCTTGGACTTCGCCATTTACCATTTTGCTTACGCATAAAGACTACATTCGCCATCCAGCTGCGGGTAGTCAATCTCGAAGATGAAGTCTGCACGCCAATAATTTTGCAATTTCTTCATCAATTATTCAACGACGCTCAAAAGCGAAAATCCTCCTCTTCTCGTCGGATGGCTTCTTCGACGGGTTCACCTCCAAATAGATGCTCAAAGAATATCCCCGCTTACCCCGGCATATCCACGAGGCTCCCGGCGAAAATATTAACATAGCTTTGCAAGAGTTCTATAAGGTTCGTCAGGAGAGGTTCGGCAGATGCGAACCTATTTTCAAATTTTGTTTGCTTTGCGGGATGAACTCTATCTCCTCTGCTTTCTTCAAATTTGGCATGACCAATGGTTCGAACTACTTTACGTGAAAGGTTCGATCTCTATTGCCATAGCATGCTTCGCTTTGATATTCCCACTCTCAAGTGATCTGAGATTTCTATAACATCTTACGGCTAGATCCAAATCCCCTTCACCTCTCATGAGCCCATGAGTCGTAGGAAATTTAATTTTAAAATGAGGAATAGAGGTCACGACTTTGCAAAGCAATTAAAGCGAGCCTTCCCAAAATAGCATTATAAGCAGAATCTACATTTACAACATAAAATTTGCAAATAATTTCTACTGTTGGGGTAGTTTCAAGATAATCTGGCGATTCAATAGTTCCAAACCACCTTAACAAGGGTCATTACTAAAACCATATAAAGGAGCTTTCGTCCCAATTCCATCTTTCTACCATCTAGGTGCATTCTCTCGATAAGTGTGGGCATCTGAATATCTACTGAAGACCCATTATCCACCATCATCCGTTTATATCTCTCATCAACCCACTCATGCGGTCAACACCAATGATCCTCGTGCGGTTCGATAATTTTGAAAGGTAATCTTCATCGAGAAAAGAGATTACCGAACTTCGGATAAGGTCTGTCGATCTTCGGAGGGTACCCATCATCGCTACGACCGAATCCAAATAGCTTCAAGCGCTTTTTTCCAACAAGTTTGCTGAAGTACCCCGGTGATGACATCTATCACATGTCTTGCAGTCGTTCGGGGAGCGGGTAACACTTGTTGAATCGGTTGAGCTACTGAGAAGCAGCCCTCCGTCTCCTTTGTTGATTGGTTCGGCAGCCCACATATTGAATCAAAGCTCGCACTTTGTACCTTCCTTTCAATAAAGTCTTTCAAACTAGCACAATCGTTTGTATCATGACGAAGCTTGATGATAATCACAATACTTACGAGAATTTCCTTTTCCAGGCTTAATGTTATCTCGAGGTGGTTCGAAAATAGGTTGGTTCCTAATTTGATCCAAGATAATGACCGTCATGCGTATTAAGTGTGTGTGTACGTTCTATTCACTCGTTGTCTTTGGGCGGACGAACGTCCTCCCCCCTATCTCCAATTATTAAACTTTTTCGATCCGCCCTCATACGCGGTCTTTATTACCTCATTCTTTTTTCGATCTTTATCGATTACATCCCGTCTGTCTCCTTAGGTAGAATGCTCAAGCGGGACGTTTAAAGTCATCCATTGCTTCCTCTACCACGATATAACCTTCAGCTTTGTCAAAGGCTTCAGCAAGACTCTTCGGGTGATGAAACATTAACTTCTTCACTAACTTTTCTGATTTGAACAGATCTAACCCATTCTGAAACAATCCAACGGCTTGTAGATCATTCAAGTCTGTCACCTGGCCTACTGCTTCACGAAATCTCTTCACATATTGTCCCAAAGACTCATTCGAAAACTGTCGAACCTGAGCTAATGAACCAGTTGGTTTTCCCCTTCTTTTGTTGCTCCCAAAGCGAGCATGAAATTTACTGCACATGTCTGCCCAAGACGAAATTGAATTTGAAGGCAAAGTCCCCATCCACTGCCGGGCATCCTTTCTAAGTGTTGTGACGAAAGTATGACACTTAGCAGCATCGCTAAAGTCATAATAATCCATTAATCGGTCGAACGCTTGACTGTGGTCATAAGGATCCCCTGATCCATCATAACTCTCCATATGGGGCAGCTTCTTGGTGGGGTCAGCTTTTTCTCTAAGAATCTCCGCGGAAAAAGGAGATTCTTTCTTTCCCGAAGTGTCCTTCGTCTTTCGTACTTCGGCAAGCTGCTTCCGAAGCTCTTTTAATTCTTTAACCAAATAATCTACTCCTTCTGGTTGAGACGATGCTTCCTTTTCCGATGATTCCTTTCTCCCATGAAGTAGACCTGGTTTTCAATGGCAGAACCTTTCAACTCTAGAAGGACTTCTTCGATGACAGTATCTACAGATGGTGTACCCTCGGTGAAACTCTCGGGAGTACAATCTCTAGATATGCTTCGTCTTTTTTGTTTCGCAATCGAGGCGAGAATGTGCAACAACAAGAGGCTCTCTTTGTGGTTTGTAATTACGATCCTGGACCGACCTCTTCGTTCCTCCGATCCTGCTCCTTAGAATCGGCGGGGTGATGTACCCTCCTCGATCTTTGAGGAGTAAGGCTTCGGATCTTCTTCTTTCTCGATTTCGGCCCGAGACTCTCGTCCCCGAATGAACAGGTTCTTTTCCGCCGGTGTCCTCGCTTCTTGACCGATTAGAATCGAGTTCTTTATCTCTCAACTCTCGCTATTCGGGCCATCTGTTCATCTATATCCCGTCGTTGCTTCACAAGTACCTCCATAGCTTTATCCGCTTCATCGCCCATCTTGGCTAGTCATGAAAGCCTTTTCATCTTGGTCTTCTCAGATCGAGTTCTAGCGAAGTGCCTTCTACCGTTTAAACCAAGCAGAGATGCTTTATCGATAGGGTAGATTAACCCACGTTTAACCTTACCCATCTTCTTCAATTGAAAATCTTGAGGATCGTTTGGACGCTTTGTCTTCGCATGAACACTTATTGGGTCCCCAAGCGATCCTTATGATTACACTCGGGGTGTCGATTCACCTGGCGACCCTCTACCGCCCTTCGTGTGTAGGTGTTCTACTCTTCACCATGAATATTGACGTAGAAAAAACACGGTTTGTGATTGAAAAATATTCGGGACACTAGAACTCGACCCTCCTTCTAAGCGCTTGATGTTAACGCCGGGATCTTTCTCCACGTCCCAATCACCAAGACGCGTCCAATATCCCCGCATAGCGATTCAACAAGTCAACACAAAAGCTCGACTACCTTTGGCCGAGAGGATAACTTCGGCGTGAGAAAGTCGATGACTGCGATCACAAGGTCAACAATGGAGAGAAAAATATTATCTAATGTCGAGAGAGAGATAGAATAAGAATTCTAATGAAAAAATGTCGTATTATTTACCCTCTTATGTGATCTTAGCCCCACGATGTTCCACTATCAGGTTCTCGTGCCACCCACCACCTTCCCGACACCTTTTTTTTACTTCTTGGTCACTTCAAATGAAAAAAAGTAAGCGATCTACTTTCATCCCTCTCTCATCGCTTTGTTATTCTGGCCGGTCATTTGAGTCCCATCCTCATTAATGCCATGCAGCAAAGTGGCAGACATAATTGTCAAACGTCATTTGGCATAATGATTACTGGTCAAAATTGGGATTAAGTGATAATTTGTATAATGGGCCAATATAATGACTAAGCCCAAATAATAAGAATGACCCAAGTGACCAGATCCAATCCGTGACTTACTTATAACATTGTGATCCAGGGAGGAGCCCAATAATTTCGGTCCAATAAAGAAAAGGATTATGTCCCAACATATAGGAAAATTGTAGGGCTTCAATCCGTCGTCCTAGGCCTAGCTCTCTCTAAAGATGAGCAATAGAGAGAAAAAGAATTGGGGACCATACCCTACCCTACCCTACAGGGATTGTCCCAGCATATGCCGGTCCTTGCTTAGGCGTATCCAAAATCAAGGTGCGAACCTAACTAGTTATATATAACTAGCTAGCTCATCATTTTCCCGTTCCTGGCATGGGGAAATTAAACTCAATTAAGCATGCATATATATATATATATATATATATATATATATATATATGGATGTCTAGTTATATATTAAATTAGCAAAGAAAATAATTTGGGATTAAGGATAACAGTGCAACCCTCCTTTGACAAATTAAGAGGCCATGCAATGCATATGCATTCTATACTTTGCCAAAGGAGAATTTCCCTGCCATTCATTCTCACACTCATATCGATCGATCAAGAGAGCAGATCCTCTGTCCATATTTTCTCTGTCCCTCGCTTAAATTTTAACACTTAGCCTTTTACTTAACACTAATTAACTCTAAAATTAAATAAGAGATTATGTGTCAAAATTTAAGTGGGAGGACACAATAATGTCAAAATTTAAGTGAGGAGATACAAAGAGACAGGAAAAATGGAGACAAAAGATCTGCTCTCATCGATCAATAGCTAGGTACCATGGATATCCTATAAGTTTTTTTCCCAGAATAACAGTTAAACTTCAGTTTAATTGTCTATAATTCATGCTAAAGATTAATTTGTTACTCTCTTTTTCCCCTGAATTTATCATTTTAACGCCATCTTACTAATTATAATTCTTAACAATATATAATTATTTTTGTTAGTTTATAATTTTAATGATGACAAATATTATTAGATTTGTATTATTTAATGGACTTGTGTTTTAATTGTTCGGGCTATTTTAAATATGCTTAATATATGTTTAATTGTTTTAGTAGTCCATTGGATACTATCTTTCTAATTTGGGATTGATGAATAGACTTATTTTTTTTTTATGTTGAGGAATATTATTGAAAAGGAGTTTTTTAAGGAACTGTTTTAATTTGCAATTGTTATTGATATTAGATACAACTCTATCAGGAAAGGTTATTTGTTCCTTTACTTCAGCTGCGTTGTTTTTGACTAAAATATTGATATATATTTTATGTCCGTTGGATTTTGAAAGTTGCTTGGGATATTCTAACCAAGTTATGAGGTTTTCATGGTAAACTTATTCTCTGAGTTGGTCAAAACTAAAGAGATATATCAGCTTCATATTCCTTGCTAACCAAATAGTAGCCGTTAGTTTCTTTTTCTATATATATTACTTCTTTTTGGCTTTAACATGTACATCTCTTGAACCTGCAATCAAATTGAAATAATACATCAGAGAACTTTCGTTGTTTTATTTTAGCCATTTATTGTAGTCTGTTAAATTCTTTTGTGTTGAAAATCTATTGTATTTTCTAAAGTACTCATTCATTGTAAACCGAACACAAGCATAGTTTTGACTTGGGGTTTTTTGTTTTAGTTAAGTTGCTCAAAGAAGGATTCAACGGTCTTAGTAGTGAAATGAGTTGCAGAGGTGCAAAAGTTGCAGAGGTGCAAGGGGACATTGATGTTCGAAAATTAGAGTTGAATTTCTTTGAAGAGGGAAGTTTTCTTTGTATTTAATTGGGTCTTATAAGTTAAATAAAGAATCTCTAATACTAGTTGGTATTAGACCTAGCTAGATTAAGCCACTAGACTAGAGGATAGGAGTTGAACCACGTAAAAATCTTTACTTTATTGTTCTGCTATTCTCTTTTCTGTTTGTTTAATTTTTGGTTATTTTACTTTGTTCGTTTGAAGATATACTAATCTAGACACTAAAATAGACATGTCTAACTGTCCGATAATAATAAACGAAGAATATTGTATAAGCTAAAGCACACACTAAAAGCGGCACAGTGTGTGGTATTCGATTTAAATCTATTATGAGAAAATTTCAAAAAAGATTTCACCATTTATCACTTTTTTTTAAACACTTATTCAAAATTGCCTAGGTGTCATTATATATATATATATATATATATATATATATATATATATATGAGTAATTAAGCCATCGTTGAAGTTTAATGGGGTCAATTGACCCCACTGGAAAAAATAATTTATTTTAGGATATATGATAAATTTAGAAAACAAATTAAGTGTAATGAACAAATTGACCAAATTGAAACTTTATAAAAAAATTTAATATCTGGGTCAAATTAAAATTTTTATAACTTTCTCAATTCCATATTACTTCTACCTCTTTATGTATGCATCTTCTTCTAATATTTTAAAATGAATAATAATCTAATTTAGATTATTTTCATAACATAAGGAATTTAAATATTTATTAACAAATTTGTGATTAGAAAGAAGTACTAGGAAGTCAATAAGGGATGTATATATAATATTATTACTTGTTATATTAACAATATTGTAATCAAATTCATGTTCTACATATGCTATCGATCAGAAAAAACAAAATTATCTAAAAAGAATTACCCCGCCAAATTATTTATAAGATCACAATTATATATAATGATTGACCGTACGAACTTAACATGTTCTTGATCTAGTTCATAGTGATTTGAAAAAAGATCATAAAGAAGATGAGATGCAGAATAATGCAAAATTTGAAAATTTCGTTTTGACTTGTAAGAAGTTGGAAGCTGAGAACTAGGTTTCTTTTTTCAGTACAAGGGATTCATAAGTTTTACATGCAACTGGTGCATTATCTTGTAAAGATTTCCAGAAATTAGTGCAAAAATTTTGGCACGTAATAAGAGTTTAGTAGTAAGTATTCATAATTTAAAAGAATGAAATATCTTGTGATCGGTAAAATCTCAATGTCAGTAATCTTGCTATATATGCAGACATAACCTTTTGCATACATATTTGTATTTCTTTACAAGATGTTTTCTTGGGTAAATCCTTAATTACAAGATGCATGTTGACACAAAGTGTTAAACTATTAACCCATCTAGAAACTTAAACTGTTATTTCACATATAATTTATTAATAAATCCACCGTCCAGGTTTCCTAGCCAAAACGTAACTTTGAATAATTAATAAATTAATTAGCTTTTAGGATGGACGATCATGTGACTTTAGATTCCATGACGAACAAATAATGGGGAAAGTAAAAGTATGCATGTTTATGCATGTATGTACGGAAAGTAAAAGTATGCATGTTTATGTATATAAATGGGGAGATATATATATATATATATATATATATATATATATAGAGAGAGAGAGAGAGAGAGAGAGAGAGAGAGACGTATCAAGGAGAAGTAAACCAAGGAAGGAAACAGAAATAGAAGAAGAGTATACAGAAAAAGTCCCTTTAAAGAGATTTGAGCATGCAAAGTTATGGTACTACTACTACTTGTACTAAAGAACAAAACCATAAAGAGTGATTTAAGGAGGAGGAAAGCCAGCAAGCATGGTAATAGTACCAACTTACTACTAAACTCCAATTTTCCTTTTTGCCTTTTGTGTTTTGGCCTTCTCAATCTCATGCATGTGAAGCTATATATGCTAGCTAGAATGGATATATATCAGTCAAGTCTTGTCACTAATTTCGCATCTATTTCCAGGGTTCGTTGTGTTTGATGTTTTCTATTGAAATGGAATGAAGTAATATAACTAATTATAAGAAAATTTTGTATTACTCGAAAATTCTGTGTCCAAATCGCTTAAAAATATAATTTGATCTAGCTTTTATTATAATATACAGAACAACACTTGAAAGTATTTTATAAAATTTAAAAGTATGCTGCATTTTATGCACCAGAAAGTTACAATCAATTAATACTCGTTTAATAACAAAAATCATTTGAAATTTAACTTATACTATATATTTCTATAAAATGTTAAAATAGATTATACCCATTTTAGTCTGTACACATTCTTGTACGGCGGGTTTTCTTGTTGGACATGTGACCCTCAGGCAGTGGAGTTTTTTGGTGCTAAAGTAAATTAAAGGGAAACCAGACTGAAGAGGGAGAGAGAGAGACAGAGAGGAGATTGGGGTCTCGTGATTACTGAAAATGCTTGCTTGGCTGACTCACTCTGACTCTGACTCACTGCGTATAGGCATTCCCGTTTTTCCTTTCCAATTGTAAATTTTGTAAAAACTCAAATTTTAGACGCTTACACCTACCAACCCTAAGCACCTTGTAATATCCAAAAGACCTCTGGTATGAGAATGGTGTAAAAATATAAATAAATAAAATTTTAAAATAATTATATTTAATTTTTATGTTCGCATAGAATTTTTCTATTTTCAATCGTTTTGGGTATATATATATATATATATATATATATATATATATATATATATATTTGTATGTATAATACATACTCGTCATAAGATTTATTTTTAAAAATACGATCCAATATGAGACCGATGAGACATTTAATGGGACAACAAATTTGAATTTCAGGAATTGTGTTAGCACATAAACAAAAAGGATTCTATTAATAATAATTTTTTCCTTTTGTTGAACACAAAGGGTCACGTTTGTATGTAAAAAAATATATATTTAGGATTGGACTATTTATCTTAATTAAATACTACTTCGGAGTTCGAACTATTTTATCCCATGATAGGAGATTAATAGTTCTTTAAATAGTCTTATGGACTATTTTTTGTCATTCTTAATACTATTTACGAGAGATTATATAATCACGTGATCATGAATGTGAGATTAATAGTCCCCTTCATTTTAAGCTATCAAATGACTAGTAGTCTCACATCAAAGGATTACTATAGTTCCTCGTCAAATGATTAAATACTCTAAAATAATATTAAATTAAAATAAATAGTCTAATTTTAAACATGTTTTTTGCAAACAAACATCTCCGAGGAGTATTATATATGTGCATATGTGACTATAGAAGAGAAAAAAGTAGGGCATGTTGGTACATTCTTTATTCTCCAAGATATCCTAACTCACATTACTACTATTATCTTCCTTTTCTTCATCCTATAAAGCCTGTGGATGCATGATCAAGTTCACCTCATAAAGACTAAAGTCATACATATAAACTCGAGAGCTCTATAGCTAGATGGCAATATCCAACACACAAAAGAGAATGGCACTGCGCAGAAAGCTTCGTGTACTGAGAAACCTTGCCAACTCCAAATCTGTATTTCTTTCTTGGATCATCTCTTTCTTTTAAATCTTATATAATTAATTGTTCTTAGTAAGTTTTGGTAAACACCATTTTTTATGTGGATGATATAATTGTCTTCTTGTTTATGAAGGCCAAAAAGAGCTCCATTATCAGGGACACATTTCTCAACAAATACAATAGGTTGATGAAACTTCAACTAGAGGCACTCCAAAAACAATATCTTTACCTAATTCAGCATATCCAGGTGCTCTCTCTCTCTCTCTCTCTCTCTCTCTCTCTCTCTCTCTCTCTCTCTCTCTCTCTCGTAAGGGTGTGTATATATATATACATATATATAAGAATATGGAATCAGACAGTAGTATAACTTTTAAAAGTTACACGCCACAGATTTTAAAAGCTACACGCTCACAGTACTTATTATTTTTATATATATATATATATATATATATATATATATATATATATATATAATGACTCATTCCAAATGAATCAAATAATCATAGGAAATAATTAAAAATGAAGCTAACTATAGCGACGGTTTTATCAATGCTATATAACATAAAAAGTCGATTTTACATCTTTATAGCGACATATAAAATAAATCGTTATAGTTCATTGAAGAGGCAGTATATATATATATATATATATATATATATATATATATATATATATATAGGGAGTTGCTAAATGTGCTCTAATTTTTTTATGATTTGCATTTGTTCTATAATGGTGCTGAATTGGTAAAATTTAGAGCGCGTTCATTTATGTATATGTATTCCTAATTAATTTCACGTTGATGTGAATGGTTTGACAGGAGGAAGTAAAAGTTGAAAAGATTGAAAAAGGATTAATTCAAGTAAGGGTGAAGTGCCTCAAAAAAAGGAAAGATTTGCTAGTAACAATATTAGAGGTATTTGAGAAAATGGGTGTGAATGTTGTCCATGCTAGGGTTTCATGCAACCATAATATCTTTGGTATGGAAGCCATTGCTCAAGCTCAAGCTCAAGCTCATGATCAAGACCAACACCAAGATCCGGATTTTAGAGAAGTGAGTGAAGCTATTCTCAAGGCCATTCATATTCAAAGAGATGATGATCAAGTGGGTGGGTGTGGGTACATGTAAAAATGTTGATGTTCCTGTTCTTGTTTAATGACTAACTAGCTAGTGATCATCTTATGTTATGGACTACATATATATAGGAACATGCATGGTATTTTAGTAGAATGTAACTATCACTTTCATTTTGGAGGTTAGAGGAAGAAAGTGAAGACAAACATTCAATTAAATGAAGTTTGCACTGCTTTTTTTTTTTTGTATTACATGCAGAGTTTTTCTAGATCTGGATTCGATTAAGTTGGCACAACTAGACCATTAGTCAAGTTATTGTATAGTACCGAGTTGTATTTTTTTCAGTATTTATCTATATTTAAGTTAGATCTGGCAATATAGTTAGTTAACTGTTGGGTCAAACCATATTAATTGAAATCAAATGGGTTAGTTAACCATTTTTATTTATTAAGATCGGTTAAAGTTTGGACCCATATTTATTCAGGTCAATTAAAGTTCTGAACCGATTAACCATTTTTCAACCCATATTTATATAACATTTTTTAATTTAAACTGTACACTTTTTCCACGTGATATATTATTGTATAATAGTATGGCCTCGGATCATCAAGACGACTGGCTTAATCATTACTATCTTTGCTTGTGACTTTGAGTAGCACTGTAACTGGAGTAGCAATACTCATATATTGATAATGTTAGACATTTACAACTCATGATAAGTATAGTTTCTTCAATGTAGTAGATAAGTTGGTCTACCGACTTTGCATTAAAATATTAAGTTTGATGAATTTATTTATTGAAAAAAAGTGTACGTTTTAATTTTGTATCGTTTTTGTTCCAAATTATAATTTTTTATTTTTAAAAAATATTTTCAAACTTAAAATTGCGATAATTCTTAAAAAATTATAGAACAATAAAATCTTAAACCTAATAATTTTTATATCATATTATTACTTAATTAATTTAATTGTGACGGTCAAAATTTTATTTTTCAAAAGTTATGTTTAAAAGTCAAAACATCTTAAAATGGTTAATACGGTTAAATGATTTTGAACCATAATCATATAGTTTCAATCCACAACCCATATTAAAAATGGTTAATATAATTTTAGTTCTTAAATGGAACCATAACCATATTTTGAAAATTAAAACCAACCTATAACCATATGTTGTCAGACCTAATTTAAGTTGCAATGCAACTTTCTTTTGTACACGTGTAATTTTTTTTTTATATTAAACTTAATCTAGTGATTACGATGATTAAAAAAACAAAGTAAATTAATATTATTAAGTGAGATCTACTGGTGGCCTGATGATCATGGGCTTCAATTCAGAAGCCCAATATGTTGTTTTGATCTGCTTATAATTCAGTATATCATATAGACTTGTCAGGTTGAAACAATAATTTAGATTATCCAAATTTGTGATTTTCTTGTATATTATAGAATTGTTTTTTAAGCCCATATTTTAGAATTGTTAATTGCG
Organism: Panax quinquefolius; assembly: GCA_020205615.1. Classification (NCBI taxonomy): domain Eukaryota; kingdom Viridiplantae; phylum Streptophyta; class Magnoliopsida; order Apiales; family Araliaceae; genus Panax; species Panax quinquefolius. Next base: position 18,267,443 of record CM035163.1, read on the forward strand.
GAATATATTAACCAGGAAAAAAAAGAAATTCTTTTTTTGTTGTTGTTACCTTATAATATTTGGACTACAATCATGTAGTAGACGATTTGTGGCAAATTATTTTGACTCCCTCTTTTAGGGTGCATTTTACCTTTTAACGTCCACAATATGCATGTGTGTGTATGTGACCATTTTTTATGTGATAGTAACATTGTTGATATAAAAATGTCCACGTACATGAAACCGTGGTTAAGTTTATATTGAGATAGAATCGAAATGTGTAACTTTATTTTATTTTGCTAATTTGGAGGGGGGAGATTTGAATTTAGTTATGTGAAGGTAGGACTCACTGTATGTTCATATAAAAGAGAATAATGTAAAAATATCAACTATACATGTGTAAATATCAGTTCCTTAAAATATCCGAGATTTGTAACAATTTCTTTTGGAACAATTTCTCCTAAATGGATTATTTATTTTAATCGTTGGCAATCATATAAACACTCATTGATTAATAAAGTATACCATTTTATTATATTAATTATGAAGCGTAGACCGATTCCAAGTTGTTCATGAGCTAATTAATTATTTTCCCAAAGCAATACTAAATAGTAGTAATACTTCATAATTATTTAATATAATCATATAATTATAGTGGAATCTTATAGAGGTCAACTAAACTCTTTTTGTTAAACATATATATTATAGAAATTTATATAGTCCCCTAAAAATTAGAAACTTCCGATATTCCTGCAGAATATAACATGGTAAAAACCAATTATTCCACTTCCATATAATTAGGGGTGAGCATTCGGTTATAACCGAACCGAATTGTCTATTCGGTTATAACCGAAAACCGAAATATCGACAAAATAACTATCCGAAATGCTAACCGAATTTTAGAACTAACCGAATAACCGAATACCGAATTACCGAATGCACAATTCGGTAATTCGGATAATAACCGAATAGACATTTGATATTAATAATTAATAATTAATAATTAATTTTCCTATAATTAATAATTAATAATTATTTTTTTAAAAATATTACAATTAATAATTAATAATTAATAATTATTTTTTTTAATTAATATTACAATTCGGTTATTCGGATACCCGAATAATGCATTTTTGGCCGAATCAAACCGAATATTGAATAATAATTCGGATATAACCGAAATTCGAAAAAAAAAAAACCGAAATAATTCGGTTAAAATGGATTCGATTCGGTTTTAGATTCGGTTTTAACCGAATTGTGCTCACTCCTACATATAATATTTCAACTTGTGAATTTTTTTGGCAAAGGCAAATATTTCATTTAAGAAATTGAAAGGCCAAGATCTGAAAGATATGGATAATGACATACTTACAATATATTTTCCCTTTTATTTTACATTTTAGCAGAAAAAACATAAATTAAGAAATGAAATTAATGTTTTGTTTGATTAATTAAAATAAATATACAATCTTAATATTACCCTTCAAAATTTATTGAAAAGAAAATGATAAACAATTTAGTATTTAATGTAGGAATAATATAGTAAATTAAGATATTAATACTTTTTTGAAATTTATAAACGATAAATAAAAAGAAAAAGAACGGAGGTGGGGAGTAGATTGTAAATTTGCTATAAAATTGCCTCCTTGATCCAAATCATAATTAAATATGTAATGTCTCCTGGCTTCCATATAGAGGAGCCAAAAATGGTTAAAATACAACATCCAAAACTGAGCACGAACAACAAAACAAAAACCTTAAACAGAGGCACATATATATCCTTTAAGAATCAAAAACTCCACACTCCCAACTCCCAAGCCTGAATCTTTATAAAACTGACATATATTGCCAATCTAGTTAGTCCTCTAGCTACCTTAACCCTTCCAAATGAACAACCATGTTTTGATCACCACCCACTCTCTAGCTTAGCACAACTCCAAAAAAACAAAACAAACACAAGCTCGTACCAATATATATATATATATATATATATATATATATATATATATATTCACTAAACAACCCACTATCCAAAAACTCATATACACACCAAAAATATATTGATTGAAAGTATTTAAATATTAACATAACAAGAATACCTAAATTTTTTCACAGTTTTAATTGTTGGGATATTTCACATAAATTTTATATCGGATAAATTTAAACGTGGAGAGCTTCAACTTAATAAGTTACCTTTTTAGGTAAGAAAATAGTCCTACATGCTTATTAGGTCAGTCTACACAGGTGTGAACTGTATCAATGATAAATTGATGTGAGATGGATCAATTTTAAAGTTGGTACCTGTTAACGCCAAGATCTTCTGCCACGTCCCAATCACGTAAGACGCCCTGATCCTGCACAATAAACACGATCAACACTAAAAAAGCGACGGCCTAATTGGTCGGGGATACTTCAGCGTGAGAGTCAGTGTCGGTGTTCATAAGAGTTAACAATGAAGGATAATAATATCTAGTGTATTGAGAGAGAATTATCAATTGTTAATGTGTGTACCTTTTGCTTGAAGACCTCCTTGATAGGTTATACTTTCTTTTTGCCATCGTACACCCACCTTCTTGCCCCGACGACCCACTCCTCGTGATTTCCGAAATTGCATGCGGTGTCACCTTTCCATGACCTTTGTTTATGCGCCACGTACGGTTATAATCTCATCCACATTAATGCATTGCAGTTACAACAGTCAACTATCATGTTTTTTCATCATTACTGGTCAAAGATAGAGATATTAAAATATCTAGTGGGTTTATCCACTGATTCGACCCGATCTTAAAAAGAGCCCAACAGGAATAATGTAATGACCAAGCCCAGTAACTTTAAGACTCAACAATGAGGACCCAATGGACTAATCAAATAAGTAGGCCCAATCTATTCGGCCCAATAGGAGAAATATCATGACCCAACATTGCCCCCTAGTTTTTTATTAAATAGGAAGTTTAATAGAAAACTATAAACGGTCCATGATATTTTGGGAGTTGATAGGATCAAAAGAGGACCAAACTGACATTTACCAAGGCCTAAACGGTAAGAAATCAAAATAATAACGTAGGTAGGTTAAAACCGGAAGCTCAATACGAAAGACCCAATAGTGGAATATCTAAGATTTGGCCCGGTTAAAATGTGAGGCTTGAATAGGACGCTAACCTTTCAGATTTCCCATTATGACTAACAATTAAATGCGCCGCCCTCGAGTCTCGTGCAACTGTCAATATAAAAGGCAAACTTCCCCCAAATTGATGGTTTTACCTGCCAATTTGAATTTTAGACTCTTGAGATTTCTTCCTCGCCCCCGAACCCTTATTCCTGCAAAAAAGCCAACAATGGTGGTCCTAAATGCGAACCAGAATTCTCCCCTTCGCGTAACCCCGATCACCACCGTCCCTCCTAGCTCCAATCCTACTGAAGGAGCCTCGAGCTCTAACCCTAAGGCCACCAATCCCAGTGAAAAACCTCTGCCTCCGAAACCTATGCCTAATCCCTCCCACTTCTTCAAAAACAAAGAACAATATCCTCACGTCAACACCCCCTCCATTATTTCTGAGATTGAGTTGCGAAGGATTAAGGCTCGTTACCACATCCCTGATTCCCATTTGATAAGAGCCCCCAAATCTGATGAAGATGTATCAACGTCCAGATGGGTGGACGGCTGTTCCGGTGACTCTGCTCGAAAAGGGGGTTAGGTTTCCTCTTCATGTCTTTCTGGTTACCCTGTTAGGGTTTATTGGGGTAGGATTTTCCCAACTAGTGTCGAACTCCTATATTCACATTTTGGCTTTTATCGCATTCTGTCATGAATTAGGAGTCGAACCTACCCTCGACTTCTTCTTTACTGTATACAAGATTGCACAAACCAGGGAAAAGGGATTCAAAGTTCTGGGCAAGCATGCACAAAAGGCTGGTGAAAAGTTTGAGAGGCGGTCGTTGATAAATACTCCTTCGAGCAATAGAGGATGGCATGAGAAATGATTTTTCGTCAAGGGGCCGAAAATCGCCTCTTTACCGAACTGAACCACTGACGAAAAGACTTCTGCTGATTTTGGCGATATATCCGAAGAACGTATAGCCGAAATGGTTGAATTTTTGAATAATTTTCCGAAGGAGGAGTGGAAACATGGACTCCTTTCTAAGCAGGCATGGCTATATGATCATAAATGTAAGTATCGAACTACTCTTGTGCATATTTCCATGAAACCTTTGATAATCTTGATTCTGATTTGTCATTATATAATCTTTGCAGTGTCTTTGATTAGACCGAAATCTTCAGAGATAAAAGAATTTGAAGACTTTTTGGCTGGGAAGATTACGGATGCAAATGAGGAGCCTCCAACAGAGGAATCTCTCCAAGCCGATCCTCTCATTACTGAACCACCCACTGTCGATCTTCAGATTGATGAACCACAAATTGATGAGCCCATTGTACCTGAAGAATCTCTCAAACCTCGATGAAGAAAGAGAGCTGCTAGGAGATCCAAATCCATCCGCCCGGATACAGACCCTAAGATAGACCCGAAAACAAACCCAAAAATAAACCCTTCATCCATTCCCACTTCTGCACCTCCTGAACCCGCTCCAACCAAGGGATGTCTGTTTGATATACCTCTACACGAACGGGCGAAAGTCCTTCATGTCAAGAAATTGAGGGCACAAATTACCCCCTTAACCGCTGACGAACTTCGAGTGCCCACATCTTTGACCATTATTCCTCCAGCAGTCCCCATAGAAATTCAAGTGCTAGATGATGATGAGCCAATTGAAATCATCCCTTCATTATCTCGTAAGAGAAAATAACCGTCTGATAGTCATCCAGGTTCATCGTCGGCCCCTTCACCAGTTCGTAAACATATTCCTGCCCGGTCGCCCTCTCTAGAAAACATATATATGGATCCATCACCAACTCATCACTAGCCCATGTCTTCCCCTCCAAGACAATCACCTTCTGAGTTTCAACATGACGCTATGGCCTCTCCAACCATGTGGCCTCGGTTTAATGCCAACTTCCCCTTTCGACTGTTTGACGCCTTCGTCCGTGAGACCGATGACCATCGATTTGGTAATAGTTCGAACACGGATCTGCTTAATGAAGGCATGAGCTATCTGGCGAAGGTAAATGGTTTTCTCTTTGATTTCCATGCTTATCTTTATACTTAGATACTTGAAATCGATCAAATAATGCAGAAACGTGTGTAAGCGAATCTTCAGATTCGGACGTCTACGTCCAAAGTCTATTGAAGCCGTAGCCGAAGAAGAGGCAATAAGAAAAGAGAAGCCATCCTGAAGTCAGCTTTGGCTCGGGAAAGGGCTCAACATGAAGGCGTTCTTTACACTAATGAAGGTCTTCAAAAGGAGTTGGCCCAGACCAAAGAGGATGTTAAAACGTCCAATGAATAATTGAAGTCAACTAAGGCCCAATACCAAGAAATTGTCAAGATGAATGCTGACTTCGTTCAACGGAGTGAAATAAGGATGGAGAGAGTTAAAGAGCTAAAGGCCAGCAATAAGATTCTGGCCAAATCGATCGAAAAGCTGGAGTTAGCAGAAACTCGTCATCTGAATAGGCGTCAGAAGCTCGAAGAAGAAATCCGAGAACTCCGGGCTCTTCGGGATCTTGGACCTCCTTTGACTGATGATCTTCGCAAGCAGATCTGTGAAGAGTATCGGAAATCGGATGAGATCAACGGAGAGATCATGAAGATATATTTTAAAGGCTATGAGCTCTGTCGAAGTCGCGGCAAGGAAAAGCTGATATCGGCTAAAGTAGACCCGACTTTGCTCGACTCTTCAGATGGCGAGGATAATGCATGAAGTGAATATTCCTGTTTTCTTTGAAATTGTTAAAAAAATTTGTGAAAATTTCTATCTTTATGTAATCGGATAATGGTATGAATAGTTAATGAAATTGTAACTTTCTTTATCATGACTTCTGTTTGGATTCGTTTCTTATCAATAATTCAACATCAATGACCTGTATGAGCTTAACTTAAGCTATGAATCAGATAAGGCATATAATAATTAAGTTAAGAAATGATATGAACTGAATTCAATAGACTGAACTGAATGAACCGAACTCAACACTTGAACAAAATAAAGTAATGCATACTTATCATTTTCGAAGTGTGAGACAGATCATGTATAAGGTGAATTCGGCTGATCCTCCTTGCACCATCGGGATCTTGTTTACCACTCGGGGTAAAACAAGTATATAAGGACCATGGAATTTGTCTACCATGCGGGGTAAAACAAATATATAAGGACATTTGTCTACCATGCGGGGTAGAACAAATTTAAAAATGACTATGGAATTTGTCTACTATGCGGGGTAAAACAAATCCATGAGGACACTCCTGCCGATAAGGCTACCATCGAATGGCCAGCGAGTCTGCCCCGTCCTCCTTACACCGATGAAGTTTGTCTACCCCGAATGGCCTGACAAATTTACAAGGACCACCTGCCAAAAAGGCTACCATCGAATGGTCAGTGAATCCCCCCCCCCCCCCCCGTCCTCCTTACACCATTGTGAACTTAGGACCAATAAGAGGAAGATCAATTTGCAAAAAAGTGAATCTTTTATTAATGACAAACCACCATTTACAGACTTCCGATAAACTGACTCGATCTCTATTGGAAATATTTTGAAGTCTGTAGGCATGCCAAGTGTTCTTGATCTCGGATCCAGTCAATGCCTTTAACCGATAAGTGTGGGCTTTGGTACTTCAATTACTTCATATGACCCTTCCCAGTTCGGCATCAGTTTTCCCATGTTCTGAGGTATAGACTGTGACGCAACCAAAATTAGGTATACATCACCCATCTTGGGTCGCCACTTACATGGTATGTAATTTAAATACAACTTATTAACATAAGCGCCGTGTGCAATACTGACATAAATCGTGAGTTTAAATACAAATATCATCTACTAGATATTATACAAACTCAAAAAGGAGTCCTCATTATAATTATTATCACACTATTTCACGAGAATAGTGAGGACTACTAATCTTATCTTCGGGACCATCACTCGTTTCCCAGACTCGTCCCAGCCTATATTCTCATTTCCTAAAGAGAAGCGATTGAAAGAAAGGGTGAGCTCAACTAGCCCAAGTAAGAAATATTATGACTAAGATAATGCGAGAATAAATTATCAATAGTCTTCAACAATGTTAAACCGATAAAATACAATAGACAACCGGTTTAAGCTGCGGTGAATATCGATCCATTAAAAGAGTCAAGTAGAAAATAAAGTCTACTATCTTTTAGGTTTTAAAAGGTTTTCATCATTGTTATAGGCGAGACTCGACTTTAATAAATATTCCACATCATCGAATCACCCGCACACACTGACTAAGGATATTCTTTAGTATCACGACCACAATTATTCATGCACTACGGGCCAAGAATATTTGTGTATTCATTAATGGTCATGATCATGCCAACAAATCCATCCATCAATGCACTACTACTAATCGAGGATTTTTACCACATCATTTGTAACATTACGTCATGATTACAAGAATAGTCTCGGTCATAATCATACCAAGTCCATCTATGCACTACTGTGCCGTAGATGACTTTAAAAAAATATAAACATGAGGATGATGACAATGATATAAGAATTCAATAAAACAAGTTCAAGAATTATTTTATCGAGGAATTATTAACGTCCAAATTATCAATATGATATCTTTGTTTTGTAGAGTAAAATTCAAGAATGATCGGAAGAATATTTTCATGAAAAGATCTTAGGATGAAACGCAAATATCGAGGATATTCCACTAATTTCATGGAGTATAGAAGTCAAAGTTTTAACCATTTGGGTATAATAAAGAATGGAATAACAAAAGAAATCACCATGCATGCGATAGACCGCATGCAGACGAGTTATTCCAACAGAATAATAAATAACGGAACTGGTCGGTGAAATTCACACAAGCGGGATGTTCCAATGCAGAATAATAAAGATGGAACCGGATCCGGTAAAAAACACGAGATAGGATATTCAGCGAGAATAATAAAAAGCGGAACCGGTCAAATTGTAAAACACATGAGCAGGATGTTCAGCGAGAATAATAAAAAGCGGAACCGGTCGGGTGTAAAACACACGAGCATGGGATGTTTAACGAGAATAATAATAAAGAAGAACGGTCCAGTCCTGTAAAACACTGCAGACAGGATGTTCCAATGTAATCATAGAAGAATGTCACCAAGTATAGGGTAAAGCAGATATCTGAGGTTATTCCAATGAATAATAAGCAATGGAATAACAATAGTTCTCTTCATGAATAAGAAAGAATAACACCCCTTACATTTGGTAGAAGATTGAATCTTTGCAGAAGCAGTAGTAACAAAATACTCTTCTTCTTCTCTTTTTTATTCTCTATATTTTCTCTCTATAGCTTGAATGAATTCGTGAAAATAATGAAGCCCTAGGCCTCTATTTATAGAAGATTTCTAGCTTAGCACCGCCGTGTGAAAAGGCAAAGTGGCTTGACGGGTTTGGCCTTTGTAATGTGAAGCGACAAGTGGTTCGGCCTTTTGTAATGTGAAACGACAAGTGGTTGACGTCTGGTAAAGGTAATTACTATTAACGAAGGTAAATACTATTGACGAAGGTAAATACTATTCACAAGGGTAATTACTATTGGCGAAGGTAAATCTTACTATTCACAAGGGTAATTACTATTGACGAAGGTAATTACTATTGATTTGAAGGTAAATACTATTCACAAGGGTAATTACTATTGTGAAGGTAATTACTTATTAATGAAGAGACTCTTAGATGATGACATATGAGCCCCCATAAAATAATCAAACTTACCACAAATCATTTTTTTTTTCATCAACACATATTTAATCTTTCAACAATTATTAATCATTTATAACTTGTCGTCTCAATTATTGATTTAATACTATAACATATTATCTGAGATGATCTTTGTGACAATAATTGAATCAATAATATAAGAGATATGATCACGAGAATTCATGTAGTAATAATTGAGCATAGGTGGTGACTTCTCACGTAAGCATCGATAATCAATCTGAGTGTCTACTCTTAACTGACTCCAGCATATTCTTGTACTTTTACCACCGGGTAGTTCAATGCAGTTTTAGCGGTAACACCTCCGTAGTTTATTTTTATAAAATATTTTTGTCGTTTTCTCAATCAAATGCAATAATTACATTGTGGGGTCCACCAATGATTGAGCCATTTATACGAATATTCCCTAACAAAAGAATATTCCCAGGCAAAACGAATATTTTATAACAACTTGCATACTTTGTAAAATTTATAAATATTACCCACAACTATAACATTATATCAAATTTATTCCATAATATTCAAAATAATATTTATAGAAAAATTCATCTTTATTTATAAAGATGGGGTCTTTACAACCTCCCTTCTTATGAAATTTCGCCCTCGAAATTAGTGGTATTCACACTGGTATGTCGAAGAGGTAAGGATACCTTGATTTCATTTTGATTCTAACTCCCAAGTCATTTCCTCAACATCGCGGTTCCTCCACAAACCTTTGACTTGAGGTATAACCTTGGGGCGTAGAATATGTTCCTTCTTATCCAAAATTTGAACAGGAACCTCTTCATACGTCAAATCTTCCATTATTTCGTCCAGTTCTAACTTTCAATAATATGGTTCGGGTCTTTCACATATTTACGTAACATAGATATGTGAAAAACGTTATGAACACGAGACATATTTGGCGGTAAAAGCGAGTCTATAGGCCACAATTCCTACTCGATCGAGGATTAAAATGGACCGGATGAATCGAGGATTAAGTTTTCCTCTCTTCCCAAATCTTGTAACTCCTTTCCATGGAGCAACTCTTAACAACACATGATCTCCTATATCGAATTCCACGTCCTTTCGATGAAGATCAAAGATAACTTTTTTTGTCGATTTTGTGAGGTTTTTTATACGTTGTCGGATCGTTTGAATCTTTTCCGTAGTCATACGTATTCAACTCCGGTCCCAACAACGTTGCTTCACCCACCTCATCCCAAACATTTGGAGAACGACACTTTCTTCCATACAACGCTTGAATGGAGCCATGCCAATACTTGCTTGATAAGCTGTTGTTGTAGGAAAACTCCACCAATGGTAAGAACTTGTCCCAACTCCTTGAAATCAAGGACACGAGTCTTAATAGATCTTCAAGAGTTTGAATAGTCCTCTCCATTGTCCGTCAAAGTCTAAGGATGATATGCCGAAAGCTAAATCGTGAAGTCTGTGCCCATAGCTTTTTGCAAACTAACCCAAAATCGTGAAGTGAATCTTGGGTCTCAATCGAAACTATGGATCCGAGCATACCATGCGATCTTACAATCTCTTTTATGTACATCTGAAAGCAAGGCGTTCAAGTGTATAAGTTTCTCGTATCGGTAAGAAATGAGCGGACTTGGTCAATCTATCAACAATGACCCAAATCGCATCAATGCCTTGAGAAACTTTAGGAAGGCCGTGCTTGAAATCCATGGTAATGTGCTCCACTTCCATTCGGAATTTCAAGTGGTTGCAATGGACCTTTTGGTACTTGATGCTCGCTTTAACTCGTTGACAAGTTAGACACCTTGAGATAAGGTATATCTCTCTCTTCGTATTGCTCCACCAAAATGTATAGCCGAATATCATGATACATTTTGGTACTCCGAGATGGATTGCAAATGGTGTGTTGTGCGCCTCCATCATGATATTATACTTTAAATCGTGGTCGTTAGGAACCTGAAGTCCGGAGTTGACTCGAAGTATTCCTTCTTCATCGATTCTTGCTTCCTAAAGATAGCACCTTCTTGCACTTTTTTTCCTCATACGCATCGGCTCCAGTGCGTAGCTTGGCGAGCAACTTTAACTTTATCGATTAAAGTCGGTTCTACTTTCGTATACTCGCTATCATCACATGCGTCCACAGAGTCTTTAACTCTATCTCCATCCTTTGCAAGTCACACAAAATGGGCCTTTGCGTTGACCACATCGCCTTTCGTCTTGCATATGATTTTCTACTCAATCGTCAACTACCACATTCGCTTTTCGAGGATGGTATTGGATGGTATGATCATAATCTTTCAATGAGTTCTAGCCAGCGTCGTTGTCGCATGTTGAGTTCCTTTTGAGTGAAGAAATATTTGAGGCTTTTATGATCCGTAAAGATCTCCACTTTCTTCCCATACAAGTAATGCCTCCAAATTTTAAGTACAAAGACAACGGTTTGCTGACTCTAGATCATGAGTAGGATAATTCCTCTCTCATATTCTTTGAGTTGTCACGAGGCATAAGGCTATTACTTTTCCATGTTGCATGAGAACACATCCCAACCCTTTGCCGAAGCATCACTTTGTAGATGACAAATCCCTCAGAGCAGGATGGTATTGTCGAGCAGTCTTTGAAATAAGTCTCTCTTGAGTTCTTGAAAACTCTTCTCACATTCTTCGCTCCAACCGAACTTTGTATCTTTACGAGTCGGTGAAATTTGAGTCGATGGAATAGCGATTCGAGAAAATCCTTCCACGAATCTCCGATAATAACCCCACTAAACCGAGAAAGCTACGTACTTTCGGTCATCGATTTAGGTTGTTCCCGACTTTGAATAGCTTGATCTTTCTTTGGGTCAATGGATATTCCATGACTTGATACCATGTGCCCAAGGAATGCTACTTCTTTCGCCGAACTCGCATTTCTTCAACTTGGCATAAAGCTTATAATCACGAAGCTTTTGGAGTGTCGACCTCAAGTGTTGCTTTCATGATCTTCACGGCTTTTGGAATAAATAAGGATGTCATCAATAAAGACGCGACCACAAAGTGATCTAAATAATCCTTGAATACTCGGTTCATCATATCCATGAAGGCGGCGGAGGCATTAGTCAATCCAAAGGACATGACTAGGAATTCATAATGCCGTCATCGAAGTTTAAAGCCAAAATCTTTGGAATGTCGTAGATTCTAATCTTCAATTGGTGATATCCGGAACGAAGATCGATCTTTGAAAAGAATTTGGCTCCTTACAATTTGGTCAAACGGTCATCAATACGTGGCAATGGATACCTATTTTTGATGGTGGCGTGATTGACTCCCGATAATCAATACAAAGTCGCATACTCCCATCTTTCTTCTTCACGAATAGAGCAGGAGCACCCCGAGGAGAAGTACTTAGGGCGAATAAAGCCGATGTCTAACAATTCCTGCGGTTGGGTCTTTAACTCACGAAGTTGATAGGAGCCATTCGATATGGGGCTTTGGAAATAGGTTTTATCTGGGGTTCAAGGTCGATACAAAATTCAATTTCACTACGGGGTAGAACCGGGAAGTTCTTTGGGAATCGTCGGAAATTTATTAACAATAGGAATATCGTTTAAAACTAACGTATTTTTATTTAAATCGTGACATGAGCTAAGAAAGCTTGACATCCGTTTTTCAATAAGCGAATAGCTTTATGGCTTGAGATGACCGTGATTGATTTTAATGGTTTGGTCGTTTGAATTAGCATAATAGGTTGATTAGGAATATGAAAGCTAACAACCTTACGAAAACAATCAATTTTGCATGATAAGTAGTTAACCAATCAATCCCAGAATCACGTCAAATGCAAGTATTTTTAATGAAATAAGATCGACGGGTAATGTGAGGGTACCGATTTGAACCAAACAAGACTTATAAGCGATTGGATGTAATGAAGGTTTCTCCCAACGGAGTTTCCACGAGATAAGTCAAAGTCTAATTTCTCGAGTCAAATTTAATCGATGGCGCAAGTAGGAGAAATAAAAGAATGGGTAGAAGCAGGTATCAAATAAAGTATTGACTTCATTAGAGTTTATGATAAGCTTACCGTGATGACCTCATTCGGATTCCTTGCTCTTTGGGAGGTCACAACAAACGCTTCTCCCTTACCTTCTGGGTTTGAATTTTACGGGATGGCCTTTGGTGCCTCCATCCTATTTGAATTTGTCTTGATGGCAACAAAATCGAGCTAAGTGACCTTCTCTTCCACAATTATAACACGCTTTGGACGGCATGGCCGCATTTTGGATGATGTGTCCTCTCCTCCGCATTTGAAGCATATGATAGGTGGTCTTTCTCCTTCCTTAACAATGGGTCTTTGGTGGCGACGTCTTTCCACCATTATTGAATCTCCGTTTCTTGAAATGTCCATTCTTATTATTTTGATTACGATTACCAGGAAGTGGTTACCATATCGGCCATTGATTCCTCCACGCTTGTTGTTGTCACAAGCCGATGACTACTCTCATTGGTATTATAATTTTCTTAAATTGCTCTCTCTTTTAGTTGTGTTGACTCATTATCGCGTTCCACTAAGCGAGCCCTATTTACAACATCTCGAATACAAACACGGTTTATGAGAAATAAGATGTTGGCGTATCTCCGACTTCAAACCTCTTAAAAACATTCGCGCCATTCTCTCTTCATTATCCACTGAGTGGGGCGCATAAACCGTGATAACTCGCAAATTTTGCCTCGTATTGCGACACGGTCATATTGTTTTGTTCCAACTTGATAAATTCCACCTCCTTCGTATGGCGAATACTTTCGGGAAAGTATTTATCGTTGAAGCGACTCCTGGAACTTCTCCCAAGATATCTTTGAGACAACGGAGTTGAGTATGTTTTTACCGATTCCCACCCGAGAATCTGCCTCTCCGCCAAGCGCAACATAAAGGCGTGAAATGGAACCTTTGCTCCTCGGAGCATCCCAAGACATCAAATATCTTGGTAATCTGCTTTATCCATGCTTCCGCGAGAAGTGGTTTTGGCTCTCCCTTAAACTCGGTGGTCCCAGCTCCTTGAATTGTTTAGCGGTGACCGCTTGAGAGTTTTCCGTGTTTCCACCTACGTTTTGGGCGAGAGTCGCTCTCTTTCTTTGTTGCATAAATTGCATAAAGCCTCACGAACATTTGATCTCTCATCATTTGGTCGGTGTTGTTGTTTGCGTGAGGATTGTCGCCTTCACGATGCACATTATCCACGATTATTGATATGTGGTGAATCAACAATCGCATGCGCTCCATTCTTATTCTCAACATTCTCGGATGTCATTTTCGAGATCTCGCTACAAAACAAAAGGTTAATTGACATGTAACAAATTATCCCTATCTTACGACCAACCAATAAAATAGCACATAAACTTAGGTAGGTCATACTAGCGAAGGTATTCCCGTCTCTCCCTCCTAGTACTATTCTCACATCTTAGCGAGGATCATATCCCAAAGCTCGATACCAAGTTGTGGCGCCCCAAAATTAGGTATACATCACCTATCTTGGGTCGCCACTACACGTAGTCTGAAATTTAAATACAACTTCTTAACATAAGCGTAGGTATGCAATACGACATAAAGCGTGAGTTTAAATACAAATATCATCTACTAGATATTATCTACAAACTCAAAAAGGAGTCCTCATTACAATTATTATCACTTTATTTCACGCAGAATAGTGAGGACTACTAATGCTATCTTGAGGACCATCACTTTCGTTTCCCAGACTCATCCCAAACTATATTCTCATTTCAAGAAGAAAACGGTGAAAGAAAGGGTGAGCTCAACTAGCCCGAGAAGAAATATTATGACTAAGATAATGAAGAATAAATTATCAATAGTCTTCAACAATATTAAAGCGATAAAATACAATAGACAAACCGGTTTAAGCTAATGCGGAATATCGATCCATTAAAAGAGTCAAGTAGAAAATAAAGTCTACTATCTTTTAGGTTTTAAAAGGTTTTCATCATCATTGTTATAGTGAGACTCGAAACTTTAATAAATATTCCACATCATCGAATCACCCCCTTACGCTACGGCTAAGGATATTCTTTAGTATCACGACCACAATTATTCATGCACTACGGGCGAGAATATTTGTGTATTCATTAATGGTCATGATCATGCCAACAATCTGTCCATCAATGCACTACTGACCCTTCGAGGATTTTTACCACATCATTTGTAACATTACGGTCGTGATTACAAGAATAGTCTCTGGTCATAATCATACCAAGTCCATCTATGCACTACATGTGCCAGATGACTTTAAAAAAATATAAACATGAGGATGATGACAATGATATAAGAATTGATAAAAAAGTTCAAGAATTATTTTATCCGGGAATTATTAACGTCCAAATTATCAATATGATCATTGTTTTGTAGAGTAAAATTCAAGAATGATCGGAAGAATATTTTCATGAAAGATCTTTGGATGAAACGCAAATATCAAGGATATTCCACTAATTTCATAGAGTATAGAAGTCAAAGTTTTAACCATTTGGGTATAATAAAGAATGGAATAACAAAAGAAATCACCATGTATGCGATAGATCGCTTGCAGAACGAGTTATTCAATGAGAATAATAAATAACGGAACCGGTCGGTGAAATTCACACCGGCTGGGATGTTCCACGAGAATAATAAAGATGGAACCGGATCCGGTGTAAAACACAGATAGGATATTCCAATGAGAATAATAAAGAGCGGAACCGGTCGGTGTAAAACACACGAAAGGATGTTCGATAGAATAATAAAAAAGGCGGAACCAGTCCGGTGTAAAACATCTGACAGGATGTTCTAATGAGAATAATAAAGGCGGAACCAGTCCGAGTGTAAACACATGCATGAGGATGTTCCAATGAGAATCATAGAAGAATGTCACCAAGTATAGGGTAAGCCAGCGTATCTGAGTTATTCAATAGAATAATAAGCGATGGAATAACAACGAGATTCTTCGTGAATAAGAAGAATAACACCCTTACATTTGGTAGAAGATTGAATCTGCGGCGGTGTAATAACAAAATACTCTTCTTCTTTCTCTCTTATTCTCTCTATATTTTCTCTCTATAGCTTGAATGAATTCGTGAAAAATAATGAAGCCCTAGGCCTCTATTTATAGAAGATTTCTAGCTTAGCACCTTCCGTGTGAAAAGGCAAGTGGCTTGACGATGGTGGTTTGGACGCTGTAATGTGAAACGACAAGTGGTTCGGCCTTTTGTAATGTGAAGCGATAAGTGGTTCGGACGTTCGGTAAAGGTAAATACTATTGACGAAGGTAAATACTATTCACAAGGGTAATTGGCGAAGGTAAATACTATTCACTGAGGATAATTACTATTGACGAAGGTAATTACTTATTGACGAAGGTAAATACTATTCACAAGGGTAATTACTATTGTGAAGGTAATTCTTATTGATGAAGAGACTCTTAGATGATGACATATGAGCCCCCATAAAATAATCAAACTTACCACAAATCATTTTTTTTTTTCATCAACACATATTTAATCTTTCAACAATTATTAATCATTTATAACTTATGTCGTCTCAATTATTGATTTAATACTATAACATATTATCTGAGATGATCTTGTGACAATAATTGAATCAATAATATAAGAGATATGATGCAAAGAAATTCTTTGTAGTAATAATTGAGCATATTTGAGTGACTCACGTAAGCATCGATAATCAATCTGGCGTCTTCTTTAACAACACGCAGTATTCTTTGTACTTTTACCAGGGTAGTTCAAGCAGTTTTAGCAGTAACACCTCCGTAGTTATTTTTATAAAATATTTTTGTCGTTTTCTCAATCAGACAATAATTACATTATGGGGTCCACAATGATTGAGCCATTGCATCGAATATTTCTAACAAAAGAATATTCCCAGACCAAACGAATATTTTATAACAACTTGCATACTTTGCAAAATTTATAAATATTACCCACAACTATAACATTATATCAAATTTATTCCATAATATTCAAAAATAATATTTATAGAAAAATTCATCTTTATTTATAAAAGATGGGGTCTTACATAGGCAACCCGACTTCTCCGAGGATGAAGTCCCCACTTCAAAATCATGAAGCTTTACCCCCTTATTGTAATGCTTGGCCACTCTCCGCTGATATGCTGCCAGCTTGATCAAAGCCACCTCTCTGACTTTTTCCAACAGATCCAAGTTGACCTTTAGTCCTTCTTCATTGTAGATCTCTTTAAACTGACTAACCCGAAGACTTGGGGATCCAATTTCAACAGGGACTAAGGCATCAGTACCTTAGGCCAATCTGAAAGATGAATCCCCTATGGTAGTCCTCGGGGTAGTCCGATAAGCCCACAATACACTGAGCAGCTCCTCTGGCCATCTAGCTTCGTCCAGTCTGCGCTTGATCCCATTCAGCAGCGTTCTGTTTGTCACCTCCACTTGCCCATTCGACTATGGATGAGCCACCGAAGTCTTCTTATGCTGAACTCCCAGCTCTTTCAGAAATCCTTCAAACTTCAATCCCATGAACTGGCATCCATTGTCCGATATCACCACCTTAGGAATTTCGAATTGGAACATTACGAATTCCTTCATGAACTTCAAGCACTCTTGCTCTGTTATCAGCCGGAGTGGCTTCGCTTCTATCCATTTGGTCATATAATCAATAACAACTATGACAAAACTGACCTGACATTTAACTTTCGGCAACGGACCCAGTATATCTACCCCCCAAACAGCGAAGGGTATAGGAGATAAGATCGAGTTTAGCTCTTCTGGTGGCTAATGTGGGATCGGACTATTGAGCTGACATTTCTCACACTTCTTCACATACTCCGTAGCTTCCTTGAAGATAGTAGGCCAGTAGTATCCTTGCCGAAGTACTTTATAAGCGGTGATTTAAGCGACCGTATGGTCATTTGCAAATACCCTCGTGAACCTCCCGAAGAGCATACTCAGCTTCAGATGGAACCAGACATTTCAACAGTGGTGACGAAAATTCCCTTCGATAAAGATCCCCATCAATAAGAACGAAGTTGACACTCTTGTACTTGATCTTCTTCACAAAGACATCGATCGATTCGAAGGAAGGCGCCATCTGCTAGATATTCAATGTAGGGAGTCATCCAACAGTTGGAACGTTCAATGCACATCACGGCTTCATGCTGAATACTCGGCTGCTATAAAACCTCCAAATAAACCGACCCATTAAAAACATCTGCATCCGTAGTGTCCAGCTTCGACAATGCATCGACATTGGAATTGTCATTACGCTCTATGCCCTAAAACTCCTAAGAAACGAAGTACTGAAGCCGGTCTTTCAACTCTGCCAAGTATTTGATCATCCTCGTCCCACGAGCTTCATAATCTCCTGACAACTGTTTAACGACAAACTGAGAGTCGCTGTAAATGATCAGTTTCTGAACTTCTAGACTCTTCGTCAGTCGAACTCCTGCTAGCACTGCTTCGTATTCGGCCTCGTTGTTCGTTGCTCGGAACCCAAATCTGATGGCCTGCTGTAACTTGAACCCCTCCGGACTCGTCAAGATAATCCCTGCTCCACTGACACTCGCAGTAGAAGACCCATCTGCATATAAAGTCCACGAGCTCGACCATGTTTGAAGAAGCGCAATCTTTCGATCAGACGTCTCGAACACGGCATTTCAAAGATCTCGCCGGAGAACGAGCATTCCACCATAAAATTGGCTAAGGCTTGACCCTTGATAGCAGTTCGGGGATGATATTCAATGAAAAATTGGGATAATTCCATCGTCCATGCTGCTAGTCTCCCCGAAACTTCCGGCTTGCCCATTACCTTCTTCAGTGGTTGATCCGTATAGACGACCAGGAGCCGAGCTTAAAAATATTTCCGAAGCTTTCGACTAGCAATTATCAAAGCAAAAACAAATTTTTTAATATTCGGATACCTGGTTTCAGCATCCCTTAGGACATGACTGACATAATAAACCGAATGCTGCTTCCCTCCTGCTTCCCGAACCGTAAGCGACTCCCGACCTTGATGAACTAGCGACCCGGATATAAATACAACGTCTCAGCAGGAGTAGGTTTCACCAATAAAGGAGCCAAAGATAAATATGTCTTTATGCCTTGGAAGGCGTCTTCACACTCCGAAGTCCACTAGAACGTCTTAGCATTCTTCGGTCCCTTCAACGTATCAAAGAATGGCAAGCATCTCTCTGCTGACTTAGACATGAACTTCCTCAAAACTGCAATCCTATCAGTCAGACGTTGAACGTCTTTGAATGACTGAGGAGTCTTCATATTCAGAATAGCCTGGATCTTCTCCGGATTGGCCTCAATCCCCCTTTGACTGACCAGATAGCCCAGGAACTTCCCTGCACCGAGCCCGAAGGTGCACTTTGCAGGATTGAGCCTCAACTTGTGATGGCGGACAGTCTGAAAGCATTCCTCCAGATCATCCAAATACTTCTGAACATCCATGCTCTTCACGATCATATCATCTACGTATACCTCCATATTCCTTCCTAGCTGCTTCTAGAAGACGAAATTCATCATTCTCTGGTACGTGGCTCCAGCATTTATCAAGCCAAAGGTCATCTTCTTATAGGCGTACACCGAATGGTGTGTGATGAAAGCTGTCTTCAGAATGTCCTCCTTGCACATAGAAATTTGATGATAACTTGAAAAAACATCCATAAAGCTTAGTAATGCATACCCTGAAGTGGTATCGATGAGCTGATCAATATGGGGCAGAGGATAGAAGTCCTTCGGACAAGCTTTATTCAGGTTTATGTAGTCGATGCAAACTCGCCATTTCCCATTCTACTTCTGCACCAGCACTACATTTGCCATCCACTCCGGATAATCGATCTCAAAGATGAAGTCAGCAGCTATCAGCTTCGCAATCTCCTCATCAATGATCCTGTGTCGCTTAGGTGCAAAGATCCGCCTTTTCTGCCGAACTGGCTTCTTTGATGGATCCACATCCAATCGGTGCTCGACAATCTTTTGGTTAATCCCAGGCATGTCTTGTGGCTCCCACGCAAAGATGTCCGCATAACAGCAAAGAAGTTCCACAAGGTTTATCCGGAGAGGTTCCGGCAAACCCGAACCGATCTTCACTATTTTGTCTTTCTTTTCGAGGACCAGCTTGATCTCCCATGTCTCTCCTGCAGGATCAACCAATGGCTCCGAACTAGTTTCAGTGAAGGGCTCGATCTCAATTGCCATGGTTTGCTTACGTTTCTTTGACCCTTTACTCCCAGGAAATAACAACGTTAGATACACAAATGGCGGGCTAGATCCAAGTCCCCTGCCACCTCTCCAACTCCGTGTGCTGTGGGGAACTTGATTTTGAAGTGAGGGATGGAAGTCACAGCTTGGAGAGGTGTCAGAGTAGGTCTTCCCAGTATGGCGTTGTAGGCCGAATCTACATGCATAACATAAAATTTACATGTTATTTCTACCTATTGTGGAGCAGTACCGAAAATGACCGGTAGCTCAATAGTTCCTGCCATTTTGGCTGGATCATTGCTGAAGCCGTATAGGGGAGCCTCTTGCCCAACCTCCATCTTTCGCCCATCAAGATGCATCCTATGATAAGTATGGGCGTACAGAATATCCACAGAAGAGCCGTTATCTATCATCATACGCCTCATATCCACCGAACCCACTTGTGCTGTGATCACTAAGGCTCCTTCATGGGGTTCGATGGGCTCCGAAGGATAATCTGCATCACTGAAGGATATAACTGCCCCTGGAAACAGTCTGTCGATCTTCGGGGGAGCACCTTCCATGGACATGACCGAGTCCAGATATCCTCTCCTCTTCTTCCCTGTCAATTTTCCTGCCGTCCCACCGGTTATTACAACAACGACGTGCCTTGGTGGCTGATTCGAAGCAGGTTGCATGGGGGGAACCATTTGGACCGTCTGAACGGTACGGTCAACATTCTGCTGCTCTTGTTGGTCCCTCCCGGCCACATATTGAACCAATAAATCACTTTGAACCTTCCTCTCCACAAAATCTTTCAAATTTCAACACTCATTAGTGTCGTGACCTGCAGCTTGATGATAGCCACAATATTTCCGAGCATTGCCCTGTCCTGACTTGAAGTTATCACGAGGCGGTTCGTAGAACGGTTGGTTCCTGATCTGATCCAGAATCACCGACCTATCCGTATTTATTTTGGTGTAAACCTTGTTCACCTTCGGGGTGGGAGCAGGTGGGCGATTACTTCCATGTCGCCAAGAGTTGTTATACTTCATCGAACTACCCTCGGGCCGATCATTATACCCTCCCCCTTTCTTCTGATCGCCTTCAGCCTGAGGAGCTTCCGTCTCTTTCATTCGGTCCGAGGAAGGACGTTTTAGGCTATTCATAGCCTCCTCCACTACAATATAGCCTTCTGCTTTATCAAAAGCTTCGGCTAAGCTCTTCTGATGGTGAAACATCAACTTCTTTACCAACTTCTCGGACTTCACCAGATCTGGCAGATTGCTCGAAATAACCTACTACACTGAAGATCATTAAGGTCGGACACGACCAAAGCGCCTCCTGAACCTCTTCACATCTCGACGACCTAAGGATTCATTGGTGAAACTGTCGAACTGTGCGAAAAGAACACATGAAGCTTCCTTCTTCTCCGGTTGCTCCCAAAACGAGCATGAAACTTGTCACAAAGCTTGATCCATGAAGATACTGAATCTGCTGGCAAAGTCCCCATCCACTGTCTCGCATCCTTTCTAAATGTTGTGACGAACATATGGAACTTAGCAGCATCTGTGAAATCATAATAATCAATTAGCCGGTCGAACGCCTGGCTATGGTCATAAGGGTCCCCGGACCCATCGTAACTTTCCTTGTAAGACAACTTCTTGGTGGTGTCTGTGTAAGACCCCAAATTATTAATAAATGAAATTTATTTTCCTCTATTTATTATTTTAAAATAGTAAGGGTTGATTTGATTAATGTAGATAGTTATGGGTAAAATACATAAATATTTGAATAAGCAAGTGGTTATAAAATATTCATTATTGCTAAAGAATATTCGTTTGGTCGTGGAATACTAAATCTTCGTCGGGGAATATTCGTATGTATTTGCCTTGATCTTTTGTGGGCCCCATAACGTAAAAGCGATTGGATGAAGAAAGCGACAAATATAAGTTGTTTATAAATAACAACGTAGTTATTACAGATTAATCTTGTTGGAATACCCGGTGGTTAAAACACACTAATGTCTGGCGTTGTTGACAAAAGATAGCACGGTATTGCACCAATTATTGATTCTTACGTAAGAAGACACTACTCGATAATTGTTACGAGTAATTACTATTCAATATTTTATTGATTCAATAATTCTTTGCATTGATATTTTATATTCTTCGTTGTTTCAATAAATTGTCATTACACAAGTATTTTCCATTATCGGAGAAATAATTCATATTATCTGAATAATATTATTGGATAACATTATTGGCAATGTCTAGAAAGTTCTGTCTAAGGAGAGGTTTGGTCACCTAATTGCGGGCCAAGATGGAGAAATCCTTATTGGAAAGCCCCCTCTTTCTTGGGAGCGGCACGGTTGCCAAGATCTTGTGATTCTGTAATATTATTTGTGAATAATTAATTATTGATTTATATGATGAGGAAAATATTGATTTTATGTGGATATAGATGGAGAAAATTTTTAAAATGACAATTGTTGAAAATTAATATTTTATCATTTTCTGATAAAATAATTCATTTAAATATATTATTAACGGTGATATTTTTATAATGAATGTAGGATATATGAGTATATGAGGAGGAAGAGTATTTTTGTGGCATTAAATGTTTAACACATATTTTGTGTGTTGGTGGACACAATTATCGAATAGAAATTTGATTATAGCTTTGTAAAATAAATGCATTTGTGGATTTCGGTCAATTTCATTTGGAATTTGGAAAAACTTTCTTACGTAAAGTTGTAGAGAATTGAATTTCCTATAAAGAGTCGTGAGATTGAATTTTCGACAAAAGGGCTATTTATTATGAATTATTGAAGTTTTGAGTTCAAATAATTGATTTTGGGAGTTTTAATTAATTATTTTGAGAAAAACGTTTTTGGTGAGTTTTGTGAACCTCATTTAACATGTGTTATGGCTGAAATCAGATTTCAAAGGTGGGCTAAGGAATTTTGTTTATAAATAATATTATTATATTCAATTTTCTACTTTGGTGTTCTAAGCATTTTCCTATAATAGGGAGCTTAGGTTAGAATTGAAAATTACACGTAAGCCAAGTTTTTCTCTATATTCTCTCGATATTTTGAGTGTATTCTTGTGAGTATTTTGAGTATACTTTGAGTATAGCTATCTGATCTGAGTTCAAGTCATGCTTTATATCAGGTGTTTCAACTAGAAATCTTGTCTTTCGAGGTAAGTGGATATTTTTTTTTTCGTAATGATATTATTTCTTCAATATCATTATCTTGAAATATTGGTTGGAAATTTTATCAAATTTGGAACTTTTTCATATCGGGAGTTCTTATTCATGAATTCTTATTCACGAGTTCTTATTCATGAGTTCTTATTCATGAGTTACTTATTCACGAAGTACTATTCAGTAAGCGTGAAGATGTTTTTTTGTGAAATTTCTATCTTTTGGTGTCGAGTTACTTATTCACGTATCGATTAATTATTCATGTATCGACACTATTCACGAATACGAGACTTTATTCACCAAAAATGAAATTTCTTCTTTTTGTCAAAATATCAATTATGGATACTAGCTTTGATTGTATCCATGTTTTGATCATTCTTGAATTTTACTCCACTCGATAACTTATGAAGTATTTTTGAACTTGGATTGTTTAAAATACGAATCCTTAATATTTGTTCTTTTGTTTCAATCTTTGGATTCGTTTTCTTTGAAATATTTTTCATCATCCTCGGTCCTAAATAATGATATTCTTGAATATCTTTGGCACGTAGTGCAAAGATGAATGATTTCTTGATGAATATCTTTGGCCCGTAGTGCAAAGATGAGCAGTGTTGAGATGAACATGATCGGTGATTAATATCTTTGGCCGTAGTGAAAAGATGAACAAGTGTTTAGATGAACATGACTAATGATGAATATCTTTGGCTGTGAGTACAAAGATGAATATTTGATTCGGATATATATTGATTGATGTTCTGAGGGGATAAAATATCGACGATGAACTTTTAAATTCATACATAGAAGATAGTAGTTTGCATTCTCTACTTAACTCTTCAAATGAATTATTATTTCCGCTGCGAATATTGATTTAAAATTTGTTGTCTATTGTATTCTATTAGATTTTTCCCTGTTGAAGACTAACGATAATTTGTTGTATATTATCTTAGTCATAATATTCTTTACTAGGCTAGTTGAGCTCACCCTTTTCCTTTTTGTTCCATTTTTCTTCTCAGGAGGCGAGAATGTAGTGAGTACTAGTCGGGGTATGGAATGAAGGTTCTAGAGAGAGTTATTTAGTAGTCCTCACCATTTTCGTAAAATAATGTATCAATAATTATGATGGAGATTTATTTGCGTGTGGATATTGTCTAGATGGCAATATCTGTATTTAAACTCACAATTTATATGTTGTAATAATAAAGTTGTAGTTATTTCTGTACCATGTATTTAGCGACTTAGAATGGGTTGGATGGAATGGAACTATTTTGGGGGCGTCACAGTTGGTATCAGAGCTTAGGGATATGATCTCTGGCGGAGATCGGGGAATAGAACTAGGAGGGGAGAGACGAGTAAATCCTTCGCTAGTGTGTCCTACCTAAGCTTATTTGTTAGTTGGTCAGTATATAGGGATATTATGTGATATATTGATTTCCTTAATTAACCCTTATTTTATGACAGTATTTGAGAATGTCGACTGAGAATATTAATAGTGGAGTAAATGAGATCGTGTAGATGCTGTCTTTACCAACGAGGAGAAACGTCAGAGGGTGGCAATGTACCTCCCGTGAACAACACCACCGAAAGCGGAGCGATGAGCGAGGGATGTTTAGAAGCTTTTTGCAGTTCATGCAAAATCGCACGAGGAGACTTCGTGTTCAAAATACTGGGAGAAATGATAGCAATTCACGGGTTGTCACAACAAGCGATTCAAAGAGTTGGGACCACGAATTTAAGGGAAAGCCAGATCCGATCATGGCGGAAACATGGGTCAAGCAAATTACCAAGATATTCGATGTCTTGGGATGCACGGAGGAACGAAGGTTCCATTCGCCACCTTTATGTTCCGTGGCGAGGCGATTCTTGGTGGGAATCGTGAAGATTACCCATCCAAATTGCACTCAAAGATGTCGTGGGAGACGTTTCGAAAGCAGTTCAATGACAAGTACTTCCTGAAAGTATTCGGTTATATGAAGGAAGTGGAGTTTATTAGATCGGGAGCGAGAATAACATGGCGGTGTCCCAAAGACGAGGGAAGTTCAGCGGAGTTATCCAGGTTTGCACCTCATTTGGTGGAGAATGAGGCATTATGACGCGGATGTTTCGAGAGGTTTGAAACAAGATACGTCAATATCTCATTTCTCATAATTTTTTCTCTATTCGGATGTTGTCAATGAGGCTCGATTGTTAGAGTGAGATAACGAAATACGTTCAACCGAGGGACCATAACCGAGGATCATACTAGAAGATAGCGATCATCGAATAACGATAACCGGCGGAGAAAGAAGAATACGGGAAAGCGCGGTTACCACTCGGTGGTAATCGTGGCCATGAAAAATAGAAGAAGCGAGTGGGAGGAGGAGATTTTAAAAGAGGAGATTCAATAACGACCATGTGAAGAGTTCAACGCCAAGAATAAGCTGGTTCCAAGGAGAGAGAAAGACCATCGGTCGTATGTTACAAATCTGCGGGAAAGAGGGACATATCACCAAACCGCACAGCAGTTTAAGATATGCTATAATTGTGGAAAAGAAGGACATATCGCTCGAGATTATGCAGTATCGAAACCAGATCCAGCGGGAATGGTGACTCAAAAGGATGTCCAGAAAAGGTCAAAGTCAGCGGTTCTCGGAAGAGCGTTTGTCATGGCCGGTAAAATGCGAGGAACCCGAATGAAGAAGTTATGCAGGTTAGTTAATTATAAATTCTTGCGAAGTTTATACCTTACTAGATTTAGGTTTACCCATTCTTTTATCTCTTTCTTGCGCTCAGCGTTTGAACTTGACTACGGAGAAATTAGACTTTGACCTATTTATGGAGACTCAGTTAGGAGAAACTTTCATTACATCCGTTGTTTAGAAATCTTTCTTGATTCAGTTGGCACTATCACATTACTGTTAACCTTATTTCTATAGAGATATTTGCTTTTGATGTGATTTTAAGGTTAACTACTCATCATGCCGAAATTGATTACTTTCGTAAGGTTGTTAGTTTTCATATTCCTAAGCAACCTGTTATTTGAATTCAAGCAATCAAACCATTGTAATCAAACATTTTCATATCAAGCCATGAAGTCATTCGTTTATTACGGATGTCAAGTTTTCTTAGTCCATGTTATGGATTTGAATAAAGACACGTCGATTTGAATAATATTCTGTTGTTATTAATTTTTTCCGACGTATTTCAAGAATTTCTTGGCTTACTCCCAAAGCACGATATTAAATTTTGTATCGACTTTGAACCCGAAGACAAAACTCATTTCTAAAATCTCATATCGAATGGCTCTATTGAACTTTGAGTTTAAAATTCAACTATAAATTTGGTACCGAGCCTTTATCTGGTGACTTCATTTGTGGAATGCATCGAAGCCAGGACTCTCCATAGGGGACACCATATTCGATGCGATAAGTAAAGCGATAGGTGTCATTGTAACGTCTTTATCCAAGGTTGGGATATGAGTCACGATTGAGAACAACCTAAGTCGAATCGAAATACATAGCTTTCAGAAGCTTAGTTGGTTATTATCGGAGATTCGTTGAAGGATATTCTCGAATCGCCATTCCATTAACGGTGACTCGTAGAGATACAAAATTCGAATGGAGCAAGGAATGTGGGAAGAGCTTGAAGAACTCAAGAGGAGACTCATTTCAAACACATGTTACGACAATGCCATCTGGAAAAGCGAACGTGGTAGCTAACGTGTTGAGTAGAAGATCGTATACAAAAATGAGTACGATATTGTCAAAGACTCATTTCAGTATAATTTACAAATAATAGAGATGGAGATGAAAACTCTAGGTACCCACGTGATGATATCTGAGTATAATCGACTTTAATCGATAAAGTTAAAGTTGTTCAAGCTACACACCTGGGTGATGAATTTGAAGAAGGAGGTGCAAGAAGTTGTTATTTCAAAAGCGAGAATCGGTGAGGTGAGGAAAGCTCAAACCTTCGATTTATTAATCCATTTGAAATTCTCGATCGAATAGGAACCGTGGCCTATAGACTCGCTTTTACCGCCAAGTATGATGGCGTTGTTCATGCGTTTTCACGTATCAATGTTATGTAAATATGTGAACGACCCGAACCACGTCATTGAGTTAGAACCGGATGAGATAAAGAAGACTTAACATACGAGGAGGTACTGTCAAGATCATGGATAGGAAAGAACATGTCCCATGTCTGAGGTTATACCACAAGTTAAAGTTTTGTGGAGAAACCATGCTATTGAGGAAATGACCTGGGAGTTAGAAACGAAAATGAAAGCGAGGTATTCTCTTCTTTTCGAAACACCAGGAACGTACGTCAATTTAGAGGACGAAATTTCATAAGGAGGGGAGGTTGTAAGACCCCAAATTATTAATAAATGAAATTTATTTTCCTCTATTTATTATTTTAAAATAGTAAGGGTTGATTTGATTAATGTAGATAGTTATGGGTAAAATACGCAAATATTTCGAATAAGCAAGTGGTTATAAAATATTCATTATTGTCGGGGAATATTCGTTTGGTCGTGGAATACTCGTATTGTCGGGGAATATTCGTATGTGGTATGATCTTTGTGGGCCCCATAATGTGTAAAGCGATTGGATGAAGAAAATGACAAATATAAGTTGTTTATTAATAACTTGGCGTAGTTATTCACAATTAATCTTGTTGGAATACCCGATTGGTTAAAAACACACTAATACGGCGTTGTTGAGCAAGAAGCACTGCGGTATTGCACCAATTATTGATTCTTACGTAAGAAGACCTTTACTCAATAATTTTTACAAGTAATTACTATTCAATATTTTATTGATTGATAATTCTTTGCATTGATATTTTATATTCTTGTTGTTTTGATAAATTGTCATTACACGGTATTTTCCATTATCGACAATAATTCATATTATCTGAATAATATTTTTGGATAACATTATTGGCAATGTCTAGAAAGTTACATCTCAAGGAGAGGTTTGGTCACCTAATCAGGCGCAAAGAAGAGAGAAATCCTTATTGGAAAGCCCCTCTCTTTTCTGAGGAGCGGCTACGGTTGCGATCTTGTGATTCTGTAATATTATTTGTGAATAATTAATTATTGATTTATATGATGAGGAAAATATTGATTTTATGTGGATATAGATGGAGAAAATTTTTAAAATGACAATTGTTGAAAATTAATATTTTATCATTTTCTGATAAAATAATTCATTTAAATATATTATTAACGGTGATATTTTTATAATGAATGTGGGATATATGAGTATATGAGGAGGAAGAGTATTTTTGTGGCATTAAATGTTTAACACATATTTTGTGTGTTGGTGGACACAATTATTGACCGAAATTTGATTATAGCTTGTAAAATAAATGCATTTGTGGATTTTGGCCAATTTACATTTGGAATTTGGAAAACTTTCTTCCGCAAAGTTGTAGAGAATTGAATTTCCTATAAAAATTCGTGAGATTCAAATTTTCGACAAAATGGCTATTTATTATGAATTATTGAAGTTTTGAGTTCGAAATAATTGATTTTGGGAGTTTTAATTAATTATTTTGAGAAAAACATTTTGGTGAGTTTGTGAACCTCATTTAACATGTCTATGTATGGTGAAATCAGATTTCAAAGGTGGGCTAAGGAATTTTGTTCATAAATAATATTATTATATTCAATTTTCTACTTTGGTGTTCTAAGCATTTTCCTATAAATAGGGAGCTTAGGTTAGAATTGAAAATTACATTTAAACTGAAGTTTTCTCTATTTCTCTCTTGATATTTTGAAGCGTATTCTTGTGAGTATTTTGATTATACTTTAGGTATAGCTATAATTGCAAGTTCAAGTCATAGCTTTATATCCTAGGTGTTTCAACTAGAAGTATTAGAACAACCCCAAAATAGGTCCATTCCATCCAACCCATTCTCGAAGTCGCCAAATATATGGTAACGAAAAAAACAACTACAACTTTATTACAACAATTGTCGTGCAAAATACAACAACACATATCTTTGTGAGTTTGGATACAAATATATACCAATCAGTAGTACGTCACGTGATGACACCTTACATAAAGGTATAGTCAAAAACTATTTTAGAAATTAGAATCTTTGGGAAGTGCTCAAGGAAACCTTCATATACTGGGAGGCCATGCTTTTAGGTTATGGTAGATATCATATGGCCTGCAATTATCCTTGGTTGATCCAATAAACCCCAAAAAAAAACGAGAAGATTACTATCATATTCTTCCCAATGGTGAGTCTTTCTTGACATATCATTATCTCCATTGTCTCTAATTGGGTATTATACTCCAAACAAACACCAAGATTATATAGGTAGTGCTTGTAAATATATCAAAGCAAGTGGATGAGCACAACCATGTCTTATGATAACACGAGGTTGTATGTCATTAGACATCTTGTATGATAGTGACAAAACACCCTTCCAAGTTAAATTCACCTCACCCTCAACATCTATAGACCACCACTCTATTCCTCGCTATCCCCGCCGACCCCAAATTTACACTTTTATTACCTGAAAGGAATTGTGAAACAAAAGGGTGAGCACAACTAGCTCAGTAAAGAATATTATGACTAAAGATAAATAAATTATCAATAGTCTTCATCAGTAATAAATCAGAGATTTAGAACATATGGTAGATGATAAAACTTTTCAACCATAGTTGCAGCGAAACGAGCAATCCATTAGAAGAGTCAAATAGACTATAAAGTCTATTGTCTTCTCCATGTTAAAAATCCACCAACAATGTTTTATCCCTGTAACATCAATCAACAATTCCTGTCCACAATCACGTGTATAACTCATAATCGTAATTGTAGTTCTAAATTCCTTTCCTCATCCAAGACAAAGATAATTTTCATCACTTGTCTTTACCTGAAACATCAAAGATCATGGTTATACCAAATCACAGTTCCTGTTCATAATCATACTAATAAATTCATCTTTGCACCACGGGCCAAAGATATTCATCAACAGTTCATCTTTACACTACAGGCTAAAGATATTCAACAACGGGTCATCTTTGCATTACAAGCCAAAGATATTCATCAATAATTCATCTTTGCACTACAGGCTAAAGATATTCAACAACGGGTCATCTTTGCATTACAAGCCAAAGATATTCATCAATAATTCATCTTTGCACTACAGGCTAAAGATATTCAACAACAGGTCATCTTTGCATTACGAGCAAAAGATATTCATCAATAATTCATCTTTGCACTACTGGCTAAAGATATTCATCAGTTGGTCATGTTCATTTAAACACTGTTCATCTTTGCACTCTAAAGCCAAAGATGTAGCGCCCAAAAAAATAGTATACATCACCCATTACGAGTTGTCATACATATGGTACGTAAAACAACTACAACTTTATTATTACAACAAGAAAGCGTGAGTTTAAATACAAATATTATCTTCAGACAATATTTATACTCAAATAAATCCTCATCACATTTATTGATACATTATTTTACAAAAATGGTGAGGACTACTAAACAATCCTTTCTAAAACCTTCATTTCCATACCCAGACTGCATTCGCTATATTCTCGCCTCACGAGAAGAATGGAACAAAAGGAAAAGGGTGAGCTCAACTAGCTCGATAAAGAATATTATGACTAAGATAATATACAACAAATTATCGTTAGTCTTCACGAGGAAAAATTTAATAATATCTGATAGACAACAAGTTTGAGATCAATATTCGCAATGAAATAATAATTCATAGAAGAGTTACGTAGAGAATGAAATCTCATCGTAATCTATGAATTTAACGATCCATCATCAATATTTTATCCTCGTAACATCAATCAATATTCATCTCAAATCAAATATTCATCTTTTTTCTACAGGCCAAAGATATTCATCAATCGGTCATGTTCATTTCAACACTGTTCATCTTTGCACTAAAGGCCAAAGATATTCATCGATCGGTCATGTTCATTTAAACACTGTTCATCTTTGCACTACTGAGGCCAAAGATATTCTTGAGAAATCATTCATCTTTGCACCACTGAGCCAAAGATATTCAATAATATCATCATTTAAGACCGAGGATGATGAAAAATATTTTAAAGAACGAATCCATTGAAACAAAATGACAAGGATTAAGGATTAATGATTAGTACTTTGTTTTATCCATGTCCAACAATACCTCAAAAATAATCATGGTGGTGTAAAATTCAAGAATGATCAAAACATGGATACAATCAAAGCTAGTATCCGAATAGATATTTTGGACGAAAAGAAGAAATTTTATTTTTCTATTGAATAGTCCAGAGTATCGTGACTAGTGTCAGTATACGTGAATAGTCTGCCGATATCGTGAATAGTAACTTTCGACACCAAAAGATAGAAATTCTACAAAAAAACATTTTCACGCTTCATGAATAGTACTCGTGAATAAGAATCGTGAATAGTTACTCATGAATAGTAACTCGTGAATAGTAACTCATGAATAAGTAACCCCGACATGAAAAAAATTCCAAATTTGATAAAAACTTCAGATCAACATTTCAAAGATAATGATATCAAGAAATAATATCATTCGAAAAAAATAATATCCCTTACCTCAAAGAATCATTGCCGGAAGGAAAGGCTCAAGTGATCTTTGAATGAAACTCAGATCTTGAAAGAACTCTCAAAGTATCTAAATACTCACAAAATACGCTCAATAATATAGAGAGAGAAAGAGAAAACTTTGTTTCGGTGTGATTTTCAATTCTAACTTAGCCCTCTATTTATAGGAAAATGTTAGCTTACAACAAGCGAGACTTGACACTGCTGCACCGATGGCTTTACTCGCTACTATTGCCACCCACCACATTTGAAATAAAATTCAGCACATTTCTTCACCAACCACAAGTGGGGCCCACTCAATTCTAGAATTTTCCACCAAAATCAATTATAAACCTAATTTCCGAATTCGACACCTCTTAAAATTCACAACAAATCATTCGTGCATTTTAAGCTGCTCAAAATTTGTGGACATATACTCAACTTATGTATGTATAACATACCCAAAAATTACCACCATCCAGCGGTCGGATTAAAAATTATAACCCATAATATATCAAAAACCCCGATTTAATTTTTAATACCTCCAATCCGATAAAATATCGATAAAACACCTCAACATTAATTTTTTCATTTATAACCACATAAATAAATCCATCATTTATATCCACATAAAATAAATATTTCTTTATCATATGAATTAATAATTAATTATTCACAAATAATATTACGAGAATCACAATTATGACAACGGTAGCCGCTCCTCAGAAAGGGGGCTTTCCAATAAGGATATCTCCTTCATGGCGCGCAATTAGGTGACCAAACCTCTCCTTAGATGTAACTTTCTAGACATTGCCAATAATGTTATCTAATAATATTATTCAAATAATATGAATTATTGATCCGATAATGGAGATAATGCAATGACAATTATTGAACAACAATAATATAAAATATCAACGCAGCAATTATTGAATCAATAAAATAAAATATTGAATAAGAATTCACCGTGAAAATTATTGAGTAAAGGCCTTCACGTAAGGATCAATAATTCAACAATATGCGGTAATATCGGTGTCTTCTTTGCGGCAACCACGCCAGACATCGTATTTTAACCACCGGGTATTCCAACAGTTTTAATTCAGAATAACTACGCCCGTTATTTTTAACCAACTTATATTTGTCGCTTTCCTCATCAAATCTTTTTAGTTATGGGGCCCACACATGGTCGCTACTGTCGCATTTAATATTCCCCGACGAAGCATTTAATATTCCACGACCAAACGAATATTCCAAACAACAATGAATATTTTATAACCACTTGCTTAGTTTGAAATATTTGCGTATTTAACCCTTAACTATCCACATTAATCAAATCAACCCTTACTATTTCAAAATAATAAATAAAGGAAATTCCTTTTATTTAAAAAATTTCGGTCTTACAACCTCCCTCCTTATGAAATTTCGTCCTCGAAATCGACGACGTACACTGGTGTGTTTTGAAAAGGTGAGGATACCTCGCTTTCATTTCCGTTTCCAATTCCCGTGTCATTTCCTCTATAGCATGATTCCTCCACAAAACTTTAACTTGTGGTATGACTTTCACAGCGTAGGGACATACTCCTTCCTATCCAAGATCTTGACAGTACCTCCTCATACGTTAAGTCTTTATTTATCTCGTCCGGTTCTAACTCAATAACGTGGTTCGGGTCTTTCACATATTTACGAAATATGAGATATGTGAAACACATTATGAACACGAGACATACTCGAAGGTAACGCAAGTCTATAGGCTACATTTCCTACCTCGGTCAAGAATTTGAAATGGACCAATAAATCGTGGATCGAGCTTTTTCTCTCTTCCCAAATCTTGTAACTCCCTTCCACGGAGCAACTCGCAACAATACATGATCCCCTACATTAAATTCCACGTCCCTTTCGATGAAGATCCGCATAACTCTTTTGTCGATCTTGTGCTGCGTTTGTATATCGTTATCGAATCATTTGGATCTTTTTGGTAGTCATACGTCATTACTAACTCGGGTCCCAACAATGTTGCTTCACCCACCTCATCCCAACATATCGAGAGAACGACATTTTCGTCCATATAATGCTTGAATGGAGCCCCACCTACACTTGCACGAGCAATTGTTGTTGTAGGAGAATTCCACCAATGGTAAATACTTATCCCAACCGCCCTTGAAGTCTAGGACACAGAGTCTTAATAAATCTTCAAGAGTTTGAATAGTCCTCTCTGATTGTCCGTCCGTTTGGGGATGGTATGCCGAACTAAATCGCAAATCTGTGCCCATAGCTTTTTGCAAGCTAACCCAAAATCTTGAAGTGAATCTTGGGTCACGATCCGAAACTATGGATACAGGCATGCCATGCAACCTCACAATCTCATTTACGTACATACTAGCAAGACGTTCAAGGGAATAAGTCTCCCGTATCGGCAAGAAATGAGCAGATTTGGTTAATCTATCAACAATAACCCAAATAGCATTGATGCCTTGAGAAACCGTAGGAAGACCCATAACGAAATCCATGGTAATGTGTTCCCACTTCCATTTCGGAATCTCAAGTGGTTGCAACGGACCCTTAGGTACTAGATGCTCCGCCTTTACACGTTGACAAGTTAAACACATCGAGATAAACTTTGCAATCTCTCTCTTCATATTGCTCCACCAAAATGTATGTCAAGATCACGATACATTTTAGTACTTCCGGATGGATTGCAAATGGTGTATTGTGTGCCTCCATCATAATCTTGTACTTCAAATCGAAAGTCGTTAGGAACACAAAGTCTAGAGTGGACTCAAGTATTCCTTCTTCATCAATTCTCGCCCTAATAGCTCCTTCTTGTACTTTCTTCTTCATACGCATCATTTCCAATTTCGCCTCGGTGGCTTGAGCAACCTTAACTTTTCTATTAAAGTTGGCTCTATACGTATACTTGACATCATCGCACTTTCGCTCCGCGATATGATCTTCTACTCAACGCGTCCTACCACGTTCGCTTTTCGGGATGGTATTGAATAGTGTGGTCGTAGTCTTTCAATAGTTCGAGCCAACGTCGCCGCCGCATGTTGAGTTCTTTTTGAGTGAAGAAATATTTAAGGCTTTTATGGTCCGAATATATCTCCACTTTCTCCCCATATAGATAAGTGCCTCCATATCTTTAAGCGCGAAAAACGATTGGCCGCTAACTCTAGATCATGAGTAGGATAATTCCTCTCATACTCTTTAAGTTGTCGCGAGGCATAGGCTATGACTTTCCCACGTTGCATGAGAACACATCCTAACCCTTTTGCTCAAGCATCATTTGAGATAACAAATCCATCCGAACCAGATGGTATTGTTAGAACAGTGCGAAATAAGTCTCCTCTTAAGCTCTTGGAAACTCTTCTCGCATTCTTCACTCCAAACGAATTTTGTATCCTTCCGAAGTTAGCCGAGTTAATGGAGTAGCGATTCGAGAAAACCCTTCCACGAATCTCCAGATAATAACCGTTAAGCCCAAAAGCTACGACTTCATCCACCGACTTCGGTTGCTCTAACTTTGATTGCTTCAATCTTCGCCGGATCAACAGATACTCCATGTTTCGACACCACGTGCCCAAGGAATGCTACTTCCTCGCTTTAACTCGCATTTCTTCAATTTGGCATATAGTTTGTTTTCACGAAGCCTTTGGAGTACCAAACTTCAAATGGTGCTCATGATCTTCACGACTTTTGGAATATATAAGGATGTCATCAATAAAGACAACAACGAAATCGATCCAAATATTCCTTGAATACTCGGTTCATCATATTCATGAAAGCCATAGGAGCATTAGTTAGTCCGAAAGACATGACTAAAAATTCATAATGCCCATACCGAAGTTACGAAAGCGCGTCTTTGGAATATCCTCGATTCTAATCTTGGTGATGATATCCGTAGCTAAGATCGATTTTGAAAAGAATTGTGCCCTCTGCAGACTTGGTCAAACAAATCATCAATGCGAGGTAGAGGATACCTATTCTTGATGGTGACATGGTTCAATTCCCGATAGTCAATACAAAGTCGCATACTCCCGTCTTTCTTTTTACAAATAAAACAGGAGCACCCCAAGGAGATGTACTAGGATGAATGAAACCGATGTCCAACAATTCTCGTAGTTGGACCTTTAACTCTGAAATTCAATAGGAGCCATTCGATATGGGGTTTTAGAAATGGGCTTTGTACCGAAGTTCAAGATCAATAAAGAATTCAACTTCACGCTCGGGGTACCAGGAAGTTCTTCAGAAATACGCGGGAAAGTCAATAACAACAGAATATTATTCAAATTTGACGTGTCTTTATTCAAATCCATAACATGGGCTAAGAAAGCTTGACATCCATTTTCAATAAACGAATAGCTTTATGATTAGATATGACCGATGATTGATTTTAATGGTTTAGTTGCTTGAATTGCATAACAGTCGAGGTTGGTTAGAATATGAAAACTAACAACCTTACGAAAACAATCAATTTTGGCATGATGAGTAGTTAACCAATCAATCCCTAAAATCACATCAAAAGCAAGTATCTTTAAAGAGATAAGGTCAACGAGGTAAGGTAATGGTGCCAACTTGAATCAAACAAGATTTATAAACAGTGGATGTGATGAAAGTTTCTCCTAACGGAGTTTCCACAGATAGATCAAAGTCTAATTTCTCCGAGTCAAGTTTAAACATTGAGCACACGCAGAGAGATAAATGAATGGGTAAAGACCAGATCAAGTAAGGTATAAACTTCGCAAGAATTTATAAATAGCTTATTCCGTAATCACCTCGTTTGGGTTCCTCGCATTATGACCGACCACAACAAACGCTCTTCCCGGAATCGTTGACTTTGATTTTTCTCGATGATCTTTTTGAGTCACCGTCCTCATTGAACTAGGTTTCGCCACTCGCACAATCTCGAAGCGATATGTCCTTCCTTTCCACAACTATAGCATACCTGAAGCTGTTGTGGGCGTTTGACCGATATGTCCCTCTTTTCCGCATTTGTAAGATACGACCGGTGGTCGTTCTCCTCCCTTAGAACCGATTCACGCAAGACTGCTGCGTCTTCACATAGTCGTTGTTAAATCTCCTCTTTTAAAATCTCCTCCGACTCGCTTTCTTCATTTTTCACGACCATGATTACCACCGAGTGGTTACCATTTTCGTCCATTCATTTCTTTCTCCGCAGTTATCATTATTTCGTTGATCGCTATCTCGTACGATCCTCGGTTATGGTCCTCATTGACCGCATTTCGTTATCTCGCCTAATAATTGAGCCTCATTTATAACATCGAATAAAGAGAAAGTTTATGAGAAATGAGATATCGACGTACGCCGGGTTTCAAACCTCTAAGAAACATCCGCGTCATACGTTCCTCTTTCTCTCCCAAATGAGGCAAAACTGGATAACTCTCGCAAACTTTGCCTCGCATCGAGACACCGTCATGTTGTTTTGCTCTAATCGATGAACTCCACTTCCTTCATACGACCGAACACTTTCGTGAAAGTATTTGTCATTAAATAGTCTCTCAAACGCTCTCCCAAGACATGCTGAGTGCGTAATTTGGATGGTACGCGCTTCACGCACTCCCACCAAAGAGTCTGCTTCGCCACGGAACATAAAGGTGGCGAATGGAACCTTCGTTTCTCCCGCATCCCAAGACATCGAATATCTTGGTAATTTGCTTGACCCATGTTTCCGCCATGATCGGATCCGGTTTTCCTTTAAATTCGTGGTCCCAACTCTTTGAACTCGCATTTGTGACAACCCGTGAATTGCTATCATTTCCTCCTCAGTATTTTGAACACGAAGTCTCCTCGTCGATTTTGCATGAACCGCAAAAGCTTCTAAACATCCCCTCGCTCATCATCATTCGCTTCAATTGGTGTTGTTCACGGGAGGAACATTGCCACTGTTGCACGTTTCTCCTCGTTGGTAAGTACATTCATCTCCACGGTCTCATTTACTCCAATGTTAATATTCTCACGACATTCTCAAACATTGCCATAAAACAAGGGTTAATTAATGAAATCAATATATCACATAATATCCCTATATATCTCGACTAACTAACAAATAAGCTTAGGTAGGACACACTAGCGAAGGATTTACTCGTCTCTCCCTCCTAGTTCTATTCCCCGATCTCCGCCAGAGATCATATCCCTAAGCTCGATACCAACCCTGTGGACGCCCCCAAAATAGGTATACATCACCCATTCGAGTTGTCAATACATGGTATGTAAACAACTACAACTTTATTATTACAACGAAGAAAGCTGTGAGTTTAAATACAAATATTATCTTCTGTACAATATTTATACTCAAATAAATCCTCATCACATTTATTGATACATTATTTTACAAAAATGGTGAGGACTACTAAACAATCCTTTCTAAAACCTTCATTCCATACCCCGACTACGTACTCGCTATATTCTCGCCTCCTGAGAAGAATGGAACAAAAAGGAAAAGGGTGAGCTCAACTAGCTCAGTAAAGAATATTATGACTAAGATAATATACAACAAATTATCGTTAGTCTTCAACAGGAAAAATTTAATAGAATACAATGCACAACAAGTTTCAGATCAATATTCGCAATGAAATAATAATTCATAGAAGAGTTACGTAGAGAATGAAATCTATCTGTAATCTATGAATTTAAAATCCATCATCAATATTCTATCCCCCGTAACATCAATCAATATTCATCTGTAATCAAATATTCATCTTTGCACTACAGCCAAAGATATTCATCAATCGGGTCATGTTCATTTCAACACTGCTCATCTTTGCACTAAAGGCCAAAGATATTCATCATCGGGCCATGTTCATTTAAACACTGCTCATCTTTGCACTACTGTGCCAAAGATATTCTTCAGAAATCATTCATCTTTACACTACTGGGCCAAAGATATTCAATAATATCATCATTTAAGATCGAGGATGATGAAAATATTTTTAAAGAACGAATCCAGTGAAACAAAATGACAAGGATTAAGGATTAATGATTCGTACTTTGTTTTATCCATGTCCAACAATACCTCAAAAATAATCATGGTGGTGTAAAATTCAAGAATGATCAAAACATGGATACAATCAAAGCTAGTATCCAGAATAGATATTTTGGACGAAAAGAAGAAATTTTATTTTTCTATGAATAGTCCAGACACGTGAATAGTGTCAGATATCGTGAATAGTGTCGTATACGTGAATAGTAACTCTCGACACCAAAAGATAGAAATTCCACAAAAAAAAACATTTTCACGCTTCATGAATAGTACTCGTGAATAGTAACTCGTGAATAGTAACTCATGAATAGTAACTCGTGAATAGTAACTCATGAATAGTAACCCAGACATGAAAAAATTCCAAATTTGATAAAAACTTCAGATCAACATTTCAAAGATAATGATATGAAGAAATAATATCATTTCTGAAAAAAATAATATCCCTTACCTCAAAGAATCAAGATTTCGGAAGGAAAGGCTCAAGTGATCTTTGAATGAAACTTAGATTGAACAAAGAACTCTCAAAGTATCTAAATACTCACAAAATACGCTCAATAATATAGAGAGAGAAAGAGAAAACTTTGTTTTTCGGTGTGATTTTCAATTCTAACTTAGCCCTCTATTTATAGAAAATGTTAGCCGTACCAAAAGAGACTTGACTTCGCCACCGATGGCTTTACTCGCTACTATTGCCACCCACCACATTTGAAATAAAATTCAGCACATTTCTTCACCAACCACAAGTGGGGCCCACTCAATTCTAGAATTTTCCACCAAAATCAATTATAAACCTAATTTAGAATTCGACACCTCTTAAAATTCACAACAAATCATTCGTGCATTTTTAACGGTTCAAAATTTGTGGACATATACTCAACTTATGTATGTATAACATACCCAAAAATTACCACCATCCAACGGTCGGATTAAAAATTATAACCCCCGCAATATATCTCAAACCCCCGATTTAATTTTTAATACCTCCAATCCGATAAAATAATCGATAAAACACCTCAACATTAATTTCTTCATTTATAACCACATAAATAAATCCATCATTTATATCCACATAAAATAAATATTTCTTTATCATATGAATCAATAATTAATTATTCACAAATAATATTACGAGAATCACAATTATGATAACTAGGTCATTCCCGGAAAGAGGGCTTTCAATAAGGATCTCTCTCATTGGCGCCGCAATTAGGTGACCAAACCTCTCCTTAGAGCAGAACTTTCTAGACATTGCCAATAATGTTATCTAATAATATTATTCAAATAATATGAATTATTGATCCGATAATGGAGATATAATGCAAGTGACAATTATTGAACAACAATAATATAAAATATCAACGCAGTAATTATTGAATCAATAAAATAAAATATTGAATAAGTAATCATCTGTGAAAATTATTGAGTAAGTGCCTTTTACGTAAGGATCAATAATTCAACAATCTGTATGCAATACCGGTGTCTTCTTTGTGCAACCACGCCAGACATCGTATTTTAACCATAGGGTATTCCAACGGTTTTAACTCAGAATAACCACGCCAAGTTATTTTTAACCAACTTATATTTGTCGTTTTCCTCATCAAATCGCTTTTCACATGGGCCCACACATGGTCGCTAGTGGTGCATTTAATATTCCCAGATAAGTATTTAATATTCCACGACCAAACGAATATTCCCCAAACAATGATGAATATTTTATAACCACTTGCTTATTTTGAAATATTTGCGTATTTAACCCTTAACTATCCACATTAATCAAATCAACCCTTACTATTTCAAAATAATAAATAAAGGAAATTCTTTTTTATTTAAAAATTTTCGGTCTTACAAAAGATATTCTTGTAAATCATTCATCTTTGCATTGGTTTTATCCACGTCCAAAAATACCTCAAAAATAATCATAGTGGTGTAAAATTCAAGAATGATCAAAACATGGATACAATCAAAGCTAGTATCCAGAATAGATATTTTAGACGAAAAGAAAAATTTTCATTTTTCTATTGAATAAGTCTTCAGATTCGTGAATAGTCAGTATCGTGAATAAGAACTCAGACACCAAAAGATAGAAATTCCACAAAAAACATTTTCACGCTTCATGAATAGTACTCATGAATAGTAACTCGTGAATAGTAACTCATGAATAGTAACCCCGACATGAAAAAGTTCCAAATTTGATAAAAAGTTCCAACCAATATTTCAGCATAATGATATTGAAGAAATAATATCATCTCGAGAAAAAATAACATCCCTTACCTCGAAAAGACAAGACTTCTAGTTGAAACACAGGATATAGTCTTTGAAGGAACTTGCACCGAATCTAACAATACTCAAAGTATACTCAAAATACTCACAAGAATACGCTCGATAATATAGAGAAAGAGAGAAAACTTGTTTACGGTGTGATTTTCAATTCTAACTTAGCCCTCTATTTATAGGAAAATGTTAGACGTCAAGCAGACTTGACCAGAACTTTGATGGCTTTACTCGCTACTATTCCACCCACCAAAAATCAGCCATCTTCCCTAACAACCAAGAGTGGGGCCCACTCAATTCTAGAATTTTCCACCAAAACCTAATTTCGAATCGAGTTACCTCTTAAAATTCATAACAAATCATACATTCATTTTAACGGTTCAAAATTTGTGTACATATACTCAACTTATATATGTATAACATATCCAAAATTACAACGATCCAACGGTCGGATCAAAATTTATAACTCACTTAATATAGTGAAGAACAATCGATTTTTCGGACTATTAGTCCTTCTGGACCGATTTCATTCAAAATTTCACCACGAAATATCTACAAAGAATTTTTGGGTGATTCAAATTTCTCTGATTAGCTTACTTCTAGGGCTTTCTTTTGATATATGGCTCATCTCTTAACTCATTATACATTAAAGAGTTATGGATTTTACAAAATCAAGTAATAAACTAATTTTTCTAAAAATCCCATATTTTGTTCTCCATTTCGACAAATCTCGATAAAACACCTCATCATTAATTCCT
The DNA here is from genome assembly GCA_020205615.1 of Panax quinquefolius. Classification (NCBI taxonomy): domain Eukaryota; kingdom Viridiplantae; phylum Streptophyta; class Magnoliopsida; order Apiales; family Araliaceae; genus Panax; species Panax quinquefolius. Next base: position 18,309,199 of record CM035163.1, read on the forward strand.
TCACTTATAACCACATAAATAAATCCATCATTTATATCCACATCAAATAAATATTTTCTTATCATATGAATCAATAATTAATTATTCACAAATAATATTACGTAATCACATTTATGACAAACTGAATGCTCCTCAGAGGAAGAGGGGCTTTCAATAAGAATTTCTCCTTCTTGGCGCCGCAATTAGGTGACCAAACCTCTCCTTCGATGTAACTTTCTAGACATTGCCAATAATGCTATCTAATAATATTATTCAAATAATATGAATTATTGATCCGATAATGGAAAATATCAGATGTCTGATATAATTATTGAACAACAATAATATAAAATATCAACACAGCAATTATTGAATCAATAAAATAAAATATTGAGCGATAATTATCGTAACAATTATTGAGTAGTGTCTCACGTAAGAATCAATAATTGAAAAAAATATCTTGCAATACCGTGTTCGCATTTGTGCAACAACGCCGTATTACTTTACTTTACCAACCGGGTATTCCAACAATGTTAACTGTGAACGATTACATTAGTTATTTATAAAAACTCAAATTTGTCGTTTTCTCCATCCGACGGTTATTACATTATGGGGCCCCAAATGATCTATGCTGGCGTGCAAATACGAATATTCTCCGATGAAAAATATTCCACGACCAAACGAATATTCCCGACAACAATAAATATTTTATAGCCACTTGCTTATTTTGAAAAAAATTCATATATCACCCTTAACTTTAACCTTTTATCAATTTAACCATTTACTGAATAAAAAAATTGAATACTTTTATTTCATAAAATTCGGGGTCTTACAAGTACTGTCTTTCGAGGTAAGGGGTATTATTTTTTTTCGTAATGATATTATTTCTTCAATATCATTATGCCGAAATATTGGTTGGAAATTTTTATCAAATTTGGAACTTTTTCATATCGGGGTTACTATTCATGAGTTACTATTCACGAGTTACTATTCATGAGTTACTATTCACGAGTTACTATTCACGAGTACTATTCATGAAGCGTGAAGATGTTTTTTTGTGAAATTTCTATCTTTTGGTGTTGAGAGTTACTATTCACGATATATCGACATTATTCACTTAATACAAAGACTATTCACCTAAAAATGAAATTTTTCTTTTTGTCCAAAATATCTATTATGGATACTAGCTTTGATTGTATCCATGTTTTGATCATTCTTGAATTTTACTCCACTCGATTACTTATGAAGTATTTTTGAACTTGGATTGTTAAAAAAATACGAATCCTTAATATTTGTTCTTTTGTTTTCTTTGGATTCGTTTTCTTTGAAATATTTTTCATCATCCTCATCCTAAATGATGATATTCTTGAATATCTTTGGCCCTGGAGTGCAAAGATGAATGATTTCTTGATGAATATCTTTGGCCCAGTAGTGCAAAGATTTAAGCAGTGTTGAGATGAACATGATTAATCGATTAATATCTTTGGCCCGTAGTGCAAAGATGAGCAGTGTTTAGATGAACATGATTAATCGATGAATATCTTTGGCTCAGTAGTGCAAAAGATGAATATTTGATTCGTATATATATTGATTGATGTTACTGGGGGATAAAATATCGACGATGAACTTTTAAATTCATACATAGAAGATAGTAGTTTGCATTCTCTACTTAACTCTTCTAATGAATTATTATTTCCACTAGTAATATTGATTTAAAATTTGTTGTCTATTGTATTCTATTAGATTTTTCCTGTTGAAGACTAACGATAATTTGTTGTATATTATCTTAGTCATAATATTCTTTCTTCGGGCTAGTTGAGCTCACCATTTTTCCCTTTTGTTCCATTTTTCTTCTCGGGAGGCGAGAATGTAGTGAGTACTAGTCGGGGTATGGAATGAAGGTTCTAGAGAGAGTTGTTTAGTAGTCCTCACCATTTTTGTAAAATAATGTATCAATAATTATGATGGGGATTTATTTGCGTGTGGATATTGTCTAGATGGCAATATCTGTATTTAAACTCAAAGTTTATATGTTGTAATAATAAAGTTGTAGTTATTTCTGTACCATGTATTTGGCGACTTAGAATGGGTTGGATGGAATAGACCTATTTTGGGGGCGTCACAGTCTGCCTTCTCCTTAAGAATATCCGAGGAAAAGGGAGATGCCTTCTTTTTCGGAGTATCCTTCACCTATTGAACCAGCTAATTGCTTCCGGAGCTCCTTCAACTCCTTAACCAAGAAATTCACACCTTCTGGTTGCGAGGCGACTTCTTTCTCTGGATATTTCTTCCTCTTCTGAATGGACCGACCTCCTCTATCGGAAACCACTCCCCTTGATGGACTTCTGGATTTACTCCGACGTGTGGCCCTACCCTCACGATGAGAGTGCTCATGACGCTGATCTCTCCTTCTACTTTCTGGCACGATCTCTCTTGACCTACTCCTTTATCTGCCACCATCCCGGCCTTGAGAACCGACGAGAATAATTGCTCCCTTCGATGCCTCAGGAGTTCTGCTCCTCGATCTCCTTCGGTCATGGGAACGGCCCCGAGATACATGCACTGAATGCTCTGGTTCCTTCCCCTCTCGCCGTGGTACCTTCTTATGCCGGCTATGCTTCTCGGACTGGACATAAATGGACGCCTCATCCTTCAGATCGGCCATCCGAAGCATTTGCACAGCTATATCTTCTCTTTGCTTTAGAAGAACTTCTAAAGCTTTATCTGCCTCTTCGGCCATCCTTGCCAACTTGGCAGTTTTGTCATCTCGACCACTTCGGTGGTGCGTTTTAGGCGGAGAACCCTCCATCTGTCTCCGATCCTGATCACGGTCTTTATCATCAACGAACACCAACCTCCGTCTGGCCCCACCATGAGCTCTCGAACGAGAACCCTTGGAAACATGCTTGGAAGCAGTGCTCTCACTCTCATGAGCACTCTTCGAAGGACCCAGACGATCCTTGACAAAAATGTGTTGGACAGACGAGCTGACAGCCCTCGGTTGTCCTTCTGGCGTATCTGCTCTACTCCTCACCATCTTCCGACGTAGAACAAATAGATCTCTGTGATTGAAAATTTCAAGACACTAGAACTCACCCTTCCTTCTAGCGCCAATGTTAACGTCAAGATCTTCTGCCACGTCTCAATCACGTAAGACGCCTACGATCCCGCACAAGAAACACGATCAACACAAAAGCTTCGACGGCCGATCAGTCAGGTGAGGCATAGCTTCAAAGCGTGAGAGTCGGTGTCGGTGTTCACAAGAGTTAACAATGAAGGATAATAATATCTAGTGTATTGAGAGAGAATTATCATTGTTAATGTGTGTACCTTTTGTCAAGACCTCCTTGCTAGGTTATCTTTCGCCTTGCGGCCATCAAGTGCCACCCACTCACCGTCGACCACATACCACTCCTCAAATGATTCGCCGACATTGCGCATGCAGGTGTCACCTTTCCATGCAATCGTTTATGTCACCAGTGGGTTATAATCTCATCCACATTAATGCATTGCGATTACAATACCAACTATCATGTTTTTTCATCATTCTTGGTCAAAGATAGAGATATTAAAATATCTCAGTGGGTCGATCTCTTGATTAATCCGATCTAAAAAAAAAGAGCCCAACAGGAATAATGTAATGACCAAGCCCAGTAACTTTAAGACTCAACAATGAGGATCCAATGGACTAATCAAATAAATAGACTCAATTTATTCGGTCTAATAGAAAAAATATCATGACCCAACAGTACCCACATGTTTTCTCCTCAATAAAATGAAAGGCAATTTCTTGAATATTCTTCTTAAAAAATAATAACGTACTCAATAAGAAATATTAGCACTTTTGAAGTTACATTCAAAAAAAAATGAAAACTTGTTAATTTATTTCATAAAGTGCGAACAATTATTTTCTAAAATTATATTTTATTTTTATATGAAAACACTTTCTCCAATATACCCTAACCATAGATTCAAATTTGTGGACAACAAACTTTAGAATTTTGAATCTTCCATTCAGAAATTTAAAGTATGTGCGTGTTCTATATATATATATATACACATATACGTACGAGATACGACATTGTAATATTAACATATATTCTTCGTAAAAATAGGGATATATAAATAATATGAATATATCCTAGTTGGGATCGGAGTGAATTCCTAGTGCCAACTGTGAAAAAGAAACTCATGAGGAAGTTTCCCATTGATGAATGAATACTAGTAGTGAGAAAAGTTGTAAATCAAGGATTTATACAGAGATTTATTAATTTATTTATATAAAAATACAAAACAATTAATTTATTATGTAAGGATGCGTAGAGAGATGCAACATGTGGGGAGTGGGGCGGGGGGAGGGGGGAGGGACGAGGGGGGGGGGAGGGGGGGAAGAAAGTCAGAGAAGGCAAATATAAGTCATCCAATTTAATCCATTTTACGTTACAAATGATTTGCTAAAACAATAATTAATTATAAAAATCATTTGATTCACCCTAGATTCTAGAAGATTAGATTTTCTTTAATAAATTCTAATATTAAAAACATCCAACCAGCATTTTCCTCCATTATTTTCGGAGCAAACAAACGCAGCTTGTCAATTCAATGTTATCCAAAGCTAATGTGTAGATAAATAAAAAATTAAAATGCTAAATACTTCTAAAAATTAGATATATAATCTGACTTTTGAAGTCATACGATGGCATACTAAACTTCAAAATTTGTATGATTCAAAAAACTTTAAATTGAAATAAATTTTGTGATTAATAGTTTTTGTTATATCTTATACAATTATAAGAATTTTATCAACTAAAATTAAATATATTCACATCAATTTAAAATTTAATATGTCCTCATTTGATCTTAAAAATCAAATTGTATTTTTAATTTTGTAACAGATGGAAAAAAATTTAATAACCAAAATATTATGTTCCCTTCATCTTTATAAATGAATTTTATTTGTTGTCTTTTGTTGATAATTGTGTGAAGAAAATTAAATTTTAGTTTGTATATCTAAAACAAATGTGTAAGTGGGAGCAATGCAAACGTAGTATTATTATATTTTTTCTTTTGTCTCAATCTTTATTAAATTAAAAAATACTTCTCCTCTATTTTTGTTTCTTTAATTAGAATAATTAAAACCTTAACTAGCTCTTAAAACTAATTAGTACATCTATAAACCCTCTGTTCTCGCTCAACTCTCTCCCCACAACGGGCCACAAGTGACATTATATTTGTTTAAATAAATTGAACTTTTTTATATAAAAAATCCAATTTTCTTTTTTCCAGAGTTGACGCAAGCAATATTATTAGATCGTACAGTTTGGGATCCAGAGAAGGCGATTCTTGATTAAAATTTGAATAATAAGCCCGAAAAAGATCCTCTGTATGATTCGGCATTGTGTATTAATGATAAAAATTGAAAATTTGAAATATATTATAAAATACTATTAAAAACAAAAACAAAAATGATGATCAAGAGAGAAGAGCATTCTCATTTCATATATTTTAATTGTATGTCTCTAACCCATCATCTTTACAATGCTACTATTTATGGTACAAGAATATCAATACTAAGAGGTTACAAAACTCAAAGGTCATGAGTTTCAAACCTTAAAGGATATGAGAGTTACAAAGCTTAAAATTAATTACAATAAAGAGGGGTATAGGAATGTATCTAGACATGGGTAAGAATGTATCTAGACATCCACACACTATGTATAATTTTATAACACTCCCCCTTGGATGTCTATTGTATAGCCATACGCATTGAAAGATGTCTCAATAAAAACCTTACCAGAAAAAACCGAATGGAAAAAAATATTGGTTAAGGAAAAAAGAGTGCAGCGCGTATTAGCTCCCCCTCATGAATATATCCTTAAGTCCTTCAGCTGTCGCATTCTAATATTGTGACGCAATCCTTCAAACGTTACAGTTAGTAATGCTTTTGTGAACAAATCTGCTAGATATTTTTTTGAGCGAATTTGCTGAACATCAATGTTACCACACTTTTCAATGTCATGTGAAAAAGAATTTTGATGAGATGTGCTTTGTTCTATCTCATTTGATGTATTCTCCTTTTAATTGAGCTATACATGCAGCATTGTTTTCATATAGAAGGGATGAAGTTCTTTTGTAGCAATTTTCTAAGAATATGCCTCGTTAAAAATCTTACCAAATAAAAACCCAGTGAAAAAAAAAATTGGCGAAGGAAAAGAGTACAATATTCTTGTATAACTTTTAGTGTATTGGGATTGCCTCATTAAAACCTTGCAAAGGAAAACCCAGTGGAAAAAAACCTTAGCGAAAGAAAAAGAGTACAATCAGCACATATCCTTTTTACTCCCTTTCATAAGTACATAGAATTTTCATTTTTCATGGTAAAAATATCATTAAGTCAAAGTATGTCAATATTGTGCACCATCTTCTTCAAAATCATAGTTGGTAATGACTTAATGAATATATCAACCAAATTATCACATTATCAATATTGCCATTCTTCTGGGGCTCATGTGTATAAAATAATTTTGGTTCAATATGCTTGGTTCTATCACCATTTGGATTAAATAATCCCAAATCAATAATCTCACGAAGATAACGTAAAATATGTTTAATTTCATTACAATATCTTCGAGTTGGTGCATAACTATACATTGCTAGTAAATTAACAGCAAATGTTATATCAGGTCTTGTCAAATTTGCAAGATACATCAAAGTACCAATTACATTAAGAAAGAGTACTTCAGGACCAAATCACCAATTTCATAAAGATATGGTACTTCAAGACCAAGAGTTTCTTTATTATTTTCTTGTGGTCAAAACGGATCTTTCTTGATATCAAGTGACCAACCCATCATTGGAGTACTCAAAGGATTAACATTATCCATGTAAAGTTACTTCAGGACTTTTTCTGTGTATGTTGATTGATGAACAAGAATTTCATAGTTCAATTTGTAGGCCAAGACAAAAATTTGGCTTACCAATATCTTTCATCTTAAATTAGTTGTTTTTGTCGACTCTTCTGGAGCAAGATCTTTCATCAATAAATATAATAATAATAACAAATCCAGATTATGATTTTTTTTGATAAAAATGCATGTATAAATTGGATTTTTCTCAAATCCTTCTTTCAAAAGATATCCACTTAGGCGATTATACCACAATATGCATCTGGATTGCTTTAACCTATATAAAGATCTTTATAGCTTAATAAAATACATATTTCGAGATGTAGAATTAAATGCTTCAGGCATTTTATATCCTTCAGGGATTTTCATGTTTATATAATGATCCATACAGATATGATGTAACAACATCCATTAATTTCTCTTTCTACCAAGCTAATTAAAAATCTGAATGTAATTGTGTCCATTATAGGAGCACATGTTTCTTTATAATTAATATCATGTCTCTACGAAGAAACCTTGTTCTACAAGTTGCGCTTTGTACCATATAATTTTATTTTTCTTATTTCGTACAAATACCCATTTGTATTCAACAAGCATTACACCTTAAGGTGTTCGGACTACAGGTCCAAAAATTTCACATTTACTTAGTGAATTTAATTCTGCTTGAATCACCTCTTTCTACATTGGCCAAATATTTCTACATTCATCAATGATTTGTGGTTCATATATGTGACGCCCCCAAAATAAGTATACAACACCCATTCTGAGTCGTCAATAACATGGTACAGAAACAACTACAACTTTAATAATACAACATAAAAACTGTGAGTTTAAATACAAATATTGTCTTCTAGACAATATCAACACTCAAATAAGTCCTCATTACAATTATTGATATATTATTTTACAAAAATAGAGAGGACTACTAAAACAACTTTCTAAGACATTCATTCCATACCCCGACTAGTATTCGCTACATTCTCGCCTCCTGAGAAGAAAAATGGAACAAAAAGGAAAAGGGTGAGCTCAACTAGCCCAGTAAAGAATATTATGACTAAGATATTATAGAACAAATTATCGTTAGTCTTCAACAGGAAAAAATATGATAAAATACAATAGACAACAAGTTTCAGATCAATATTCGCAGCGGAAATAATAATTCATAGATGAGTTACGTAGAGAATGAAATCTACTATAATCTATGAATTTAAAAGTCCATCATCATTATTTTTCCCTGTAACATCAATCAATATTCATCTTGAATCAAATATTCATCTTTGCACTACAGGCCAAAGATATTCATTAGTTGGTCATGTTCATCTCAACACCTGTTCATCTTTACACTACGGGCCAAAGATATTCATCAGAAAATCATTAATCTTTGTACTACAAGCCAAAGATATTCAGTAAAATCATCATTTAGGACTGAGGATGATGAAAAATATTTTAGAGAAAACGAATCCAGTGAAACAAAAGAACAAATATTAAGGATTCGTACTTTAAACAGTCTGAGTTCAAAAATACTTCATAAATAATCATAGTGAAGTAAAATTCAAAAATGATCAAAACATGGATACAATCAAAGCTAGTATCCATAATCGATATTTTGGAAAAAAAACGAAAATTTAATTTTTCTGTGAATAGTGTCGTATTCGTGAATAATGTCGTATACGTGAATAGTAACCCCGACACTAAAAGACAAGAATTTCAAAAGAAAATACCAATAATCCGGCAAAATGATATTAGAAGAAATAATATCATTTTTAAAAAAATAATATCATTTTTAAAAAAATAATATCCCTTACCTCGAAAAAAAAAAGACTTCTAATTTGGAATAGGATATAGTCTTTGAAGTAACTTCAGACCGTATAAAGCAACACTCAAAGCATCAAAATACTCACAAGAATACGCTCGATAATATAGAGAGAAAGAGAGAGAAAACTTCAGTTTCTGGTGTAATTTTCAGTTCTAACCAAAGCACTCTATTTATAGGAAAATGCTTAGAACACTAAATCAGAAAATTTAATATAATAATATTATAATTAAACAAATTCAAACCCACCTTAGACCAACTGAATTCAGCACATTTATATCACATGTGGGATTGCAAATAACGTTTTTCTAAAATAAAACAATTAAAACTTCCAAAAATTAGTTATTTTGGAACTTCGGAGCTTCAATAATATAAAACAAATAGCCCTTTTATCAGAAAAATTCGAACCTCATGTCTGTTCCATAGGGAATTCCATTCTCTACATCTTTGCAGGAGAAAGTTTTTCCAAATTCCAAACAGAAATTGACCGAAATCCACAAACGAACGATTTTACAAGCTATAATCAAATTTCAGTCAAGAAATGGGCCCACAAACATATTTAACATGTTTTAAACAATTTTTAGTGACAAAAATACTATTCCTCCTTATTTATTCATATATTCCACATTCATTGTAAAAATTGTAAGACCCGGTTTTTATAAATAAAGATGAATTTTCTATAAATATTATTTTTGAATATTATGGAATAATTTGATATAATGTTATAGTTGTGGGTAATATTTATAAATTTTGCAAAGTATACAAGTGGTTATATTATATTCGATTGGTGGGGAATATTCGGTTTAGCGGGGAATATTAAATACAACTGGCTCAATCATTGGTGGACCCTAGCGAAATTATTGTCGGATTGAGAAAAAGACAAAAATATTTTATTGAAATAACGGCGGAAGTTTTCTGGTTGATCTTGTTGAACTACTCGGTAGTAAAAAAAATGCGATGTCGTGTGGTTGCGTAGTAGTAGCTGCGGGTATTGATTATTGATCTTATGTGAGAAGTCACTTGGTTTGATTCCATTATTGTCGATTAATAATATGAATTATTATAGCGATAATGACGTTTTATTTTATTAAGTATTATTAGCGTAATAAAAGCGAAACATCTTTTATATAAAGCAGAATACTTTATTAAAGTTATTTTATAAATAAAATATATTATATTTTATTATGCATAGTGTTTTGCATAGTGTTTTTTTTTGCATAGTGTTTGCATAGTAAAATGTTTTTATATAAATAGAATATATTATATTTTATTTAAAAGATTTTGCTTTAAATATGGACCGTCAGATTAAAGTAAATCAATACTGGATAGTTCATGGATTAATTCTTATGCATTCCATTTTCTATAAATAGAAGCTCATTCCTTCATTATTTTCTTACGAATTCATTGAAACTAGAGAGAGAAATTATAGAGAGAAAGCTATAGAGAAAGTTATAGAAAGAAGAAGAGTATTACTTTTACTTCATTACTTCTATATTAGGTTCTTTTACGGTGAGGGGTGTTATTCTTTCTTCTTGAAGAGAACTTACATTATTCCATTCCTTTATTATTACATTGGAATAACTTTTGTAAAAGTGGCATACCCTATACATAACTTTGTATATCTGGCGGTATACCTATACTTGGTGAAATCCTTATGTTATTCCATTGCTTATTATTACATTGGAATAACTTTTGTATCTGTGATTTACCTATACTTGGTGACATTCATTCTTTATTATTACATTGGAACATCACATGCATGTGTGTTTTACAGGACTGGTTAAAATCTTTATTATTATTACATTGGAACATCACATGCGTGTGTTTTTAGGAGGACTGGTTGGTTAAAATCTTTATCATTACATTGGAATATCTATACATGTGTTTTACAGGATGCAGTTCCATCTTTATTATTACATTGGAACATCACATCGGTGTGAATTTCACACGACACAGTTAGATTATTATTGATACATTGGAATAACACACATACATCACAATCTGCATGCGTGGTGATTTCTTTTGTTATTCCATTCTTTATTATACCCGGTTGGTTAAAACTTTGACTTCTATACTCCATGAAATTAGTAGAATATCCTTGATATTTGCGTTTCATCGATATCTTTTCATGGAAATATTCTTACGATCATTCTTGAATTTTACTCTGAAAGCGATATCGTGTTGACATTTGGGCGTTAATAATTCTGGATAAAATAATTCTTGAACTTGTTTTATTGAATTCTTATATCATTGTCATCATCCTCGTATTTATATTTTTTTAAAGTAAATACGTGGCTGTAGAGCATGGATGGACTTGGTATGATTATGACCGGGGATTATTGATTGTAATCATGGTAGTAATGTTACAAATGATGTGGTAAAAAAAAATCCTCATGGTAGTAGTGCATTGATGGGCCGATTGTTGGCATGATCATGACCATTAATGAATACCACAACTATTCTTGGTAGTAGTGCGGGAATAATTGTGATCGTGATACTAAAGAATATCCTTAGTAGTAGTGCGGGGTGATTCGATGATGTGGATTATTTATTAAAAGTGAGTCTCGGCTATATATGATGATGAAAAACCTTTTAAAATCATAAAAGATAGTAGATTTTATTTTCTACTTGACTCTTTTAATGGATTGCATATTCAGCTATGATTAAAGCGGGTTTGTCTATTGTATTTTATCGGTTTAACATTGTTGAAGACTATTGATAATTTATTTTGCATTATCTTAGTCATAATATTTCTTCTTGGGCTAGTTGAGCTCACCCTTTCTTTCTTTGTTCTCTTGAAATGAGAATATATTTGGACGAGTCGGGAAGCAGTGATGGTCTGAAGATAGCATTAGTAGTCCTCTTTATTACGTGAAATAGTGTGATAATTTGTAATGAGGACTTTTTGTTTGAGTTTGTATAATATCTAGTAAGCGATATTTGTATTTAAACTCACGGTTTATGTCGTATTATACACGGCAGTTATGTTAATAAGTTGTATTTAAATTACATACCATGTAAGTGGCGACCCAAGATGGGTGATGTATACCTAATTTTGGGGCGTCACGGTTAGTATCAAAGCTAAGGATATGATCCACAGCTAAGATGTGAAAAAGTACTAGGAGGGGGAGGCGGGGAATACCTTATTTAGTATGACCTACTAAGTTTTTGTCTTTATTTTATTGGTGGATCGAGAATATAAAGATAATTGTTAAATGTCAATTAATCTTTTGTTTTGTGGCGATGTCTGAAAATGACATCGAGAATGTTGAGAATAGCTTGATGGAGCACAGAGCGATCGTTGATTCACCACATATCGATAATCGGGATAATGTGCATCGGGAAGGCGACAATCCTCATGCAAACAACAACTTGACCAAATGATGAATGATCAAATGTTAGGAGGCTTTATGCGATTTATCTGGCAATGATGAGGCGACTCTGTCCAAAAGCGTGGGGTGGAAACACGGAAAACTCTCGGCGGTCACCTTGCTAAACAATTCAAGGCTGGGACCACCGGAGTTTAAGGGAAGCAAAACCACTTACGGCGGAAGCATGGATAAAGCAGATTACCAAGATATTTGATGTCTTGGGATGCTCAGAGAGCAAAGGTTCCCCTTACGCCTTTATGTTGCGGAGGCGGATTCTTGGTGGGAATCGGGTAAAAGCGTACTCGACTTCTTTGTCTTGAAGATATCTTGGGAGAAGTTCGAGAGAGGTACATTCAGCGACAAATACTTTCTGAAAGTATTAGCCACATGAAGGAGGTGGAGTTTATCAAGTTGGAACAAAACAATATGGCCAGGTGTCATGATCTGAGGCAAAATTTGCGGAGTTATCACGGTTTTCGTCCCACTTGGTGGATAATGAAGAGAGAATGGGCGCGAATGTTTTAAGAGGTTTGAAGTCGGAATCGTCGACATCTTATTTCTCATAAAGCGTGTTTGTATTGGATGTTGTAAATAGGGCTCGATTAGTGGGTAGCGATAACGAGTCAAGCCTTGACTAAAAAGAAGAAGCGTAAGCAAAGTTATAATACCGGTGAGAGTAGTCGTGAGCGGTGACAACAAGCGTGGAGGAATCAGCGGGCGGATATGGTAACCACCGGTGGTAATCGGGGCCAAAACAATAAGAATGGACATTTCAAAAAGCGGAGATTCAATGATGATGGAAAGGCGTCGGCCTGACACCGTTGTTAAGGAAGGAGAAAGACCACTATCGTATGCTTGAAAATCGCGGAAGAGGGACACATCGGTCCGAAGCTGTGCCATCTTAGTCAAAGCATGTTATAATTGTGGAAGAGAAGGTCACTTAGCTCGATTTTGTCGTTCTAGAAGACAAATTCAACTAGGATGGAGAGCACCAAAAAGTAGGAAAAAAGTCAAAACCGGTGGTCTGAGGAGGCGTTTGTTGTGACCTCCGGAGAAGCAAGGAACGAATGAGGTCATCACGGGTAAGCTTATCATAAACTCTAATGAAGTCTACACTTTATTTGATCTGGGTTCTACCCATTCTTTTATTTCTCTACTTGCGCTCATCGATTAAATTTGACTCAGGAGAAATTAGACTTTGACTTATCTGTGGAAACTCAGTTGGGAGAAACCTTCATTACATCCTTTGTTTATAAGTCTTGTTTGGTTCAAATCGGTACCCTCACATTACTGTCGATCTTATTTCATTAAAAATACTTGCATTTGGCGTGATTATTACAAGGATTGATTGGTTAACTACTTATCATACAAAAATTGATTGTTTTCGTAAGGTTGTTAGCTTTCATATTCTAATCAACCTATTATCGAATTCAAACGACCAAACCATTAAAATCAATCACGGTCATCTCAAGCCATAAAGCTATTCGTTTATTGAAAAATGGATGTCAAGCTTTCTTAGCTCATATCTGATTTAAAAAAAAAATAAATCGGTTTTGAGCGATATTTCTATTGTTAATAAATTTCTGACGTATTCCCGAAGAACTTACGGCCTACCCAGGCGTGAAATTGAATTTTGTATCGACCTTGAACTGGTACAAAACCTATTTCCAAAGCCCATGTCGAATAGCTCTATTGAACTTGAGGAGTTAAAGACCCAGCTGCGAGGAATTGTTAGACATTGGCTTTATTCGTCCTAGTACTTCTCCTTGGGGTGCTCTGTTACTATTCGTGAAGAAGAAAGATGGGAGTATCGACTTTGTATTGATTATCGGGAGTTGAATCATGTCACCATCAAAAATAGGTATCCATTGCCGCGTATTGATGACTGTTTGACCCGGTTGCGAGAGCAAATTCTTTTCAAAGATTGATCTTCGTTAGGATATCACGATTGAAGATTAGAACCGTGACATTCCAAAGGCGGCTTTCGGAACTTCGATGCGGGCATTATGAATTCTAGTCATGTCCTTTGGATTGACTAATGCTCCTCTTTGCCTTCATGGATATGATGAGCAAGTATTGAGGAATATTTAGATCACTTTGTGGTCGTCTTTATTGATGACATCCTTATTTATTCCAAAATAGTGAAGATCATGAGCAACACTTGAAGGTGACACTCCAAAAGCCGTGAATATAAGCTTTATGCGAGTTGAAGAAATCGAGTTACGGCTTGAAGAAGTAGCATTCCTTGGGCACGTGGTATCAAGTCGTGGAATATCATTGACCGGCGAAAGATTGAAGCTATTCAAAGTGGGAACAACCTAAATCGATGGCCAAAATCGTAGCTTTCTCGGTTTTATTTGGTTATTATCGGAGATTCGTGGAAGGATTTTCTCGAATCGCTACTCCATTATTTCGGTGACTCGAAAAGATCTGAAAGTTCGGTTGGGCGAAGAATGTGAGAAGAGTTTTCAAGAACTTCGAAGAGACTTATTTATTTTGTTACGACAATACCATTTGGCTCGGAGGATTTGTCATCTCTGATGATGCTTGAGCAAAGGGTTGGGATGTGTTCTTTATGCAACATGGAAAAGTTATAGCTATGCCTCGCGACAACTCAAAGAATATGAGAGGAATTATCCCTACTCGTGATGCGGGTTAGCATTTATTATCTTCACTTAAAATTTGGAGGCATTACTTGTATGGGGAGAAAGTGGAGATCTTTACGGATCATAAAAGCCTCAAATATTTCTTCACTCAAAAGGAACTCGACATGCGACAACGGCGTTGGCTTGAGCTATTGAAAGATTATGATCGTACCATCGATACCATCACGGAAAAGCGAGCGTGGTAGGCGATGCATTGAGTAGAAGATCGTATGCAAGAAATCTGAGTGCGTTATTGTCAACACAAAGGCCCATTTTGTGTGACTTGCAAAGGATGGAGATAGAGTTAAAGACTCGAGGGGGCGCGTGTGATGATAGCACAAATATCTGAGTAGAGCCGAGCTTTAATCGATAAAGTTAAAAGGCTGCTTCATTCTACGGACACGGAGTGATGCGTATGAAAAAGAAAGTCTGAGAGGTCTTATATCTTAGGAAGCAAGAATCGATGAAGAAGGAATACTTGAGTCGACTCCGGACTTTGTGTTCTAACGACCACGATTTAAAGTATAATATCATGATGGGGCGCCTGACACACCATTTGCGATCCATCACAGGAGTACAAAATGTATCGTGATATTAAAGTAAATACATTTTGGTGGAAGCGATATGAAGAGGAGATAAATATTTGTTTATCTCAAGGTGTCTAACTTGTCAGCGAGTTAAGCGGAGCATCAAGTACCAAAAGGTCCATTGCAACCACTTGAAATTCGAGAATGGAAGTGGGAGCACATTACCATGGATTTCGTTCTGGGGTCTTCTAAGGTTTTCTCAAGGCGTTGATGCGATTTGGGTCATTGTTGATAGATTGACCAAGTGCGCTCATTTCTTAAACCGTCGAGAAACTTATACACTTGAGCGTCTTGCTCGTATGTACATAAGCGAGATTGTAAGGCTGCATGGTATATGCGGTATCCATAGTTTACGATCGAGACCGAAGATTCACTTCACGATTTTGGGTTAGTTTGCAAAAAGCTATGAGCGCGGACTTACGATTTAGCTTCGGCATATCATCCTCGAGACAGACGGACGATCGGGAGGACTATTCAAACTCTTGAAGATCTATTAAGACTACTGTGTTCTTGATTTCAAGGGAGTTGGGACAAGTTTTTACCATTGGTGGAGTTTTCCTACAACAACAGTTATCAAGCAAGTATTGGCATGGCTCCATTCGAGCGTTGTATGGAAGAAAGTGTCGTTCTCTCGGTATCTTTGGGATGAGGTGGGTGAAAGCAGCGTTGTTGGGGCCGGAGTTGAATGCGTATGACTACGGAAAAGATTGAAGCGATCAAATGACGTATAAAAACCTCACAAAATCGACAAAGAGTTATCTTGATCTTCATCGAAAGGGCGTGGAATTGATATAGGAGATCGTGTGTTGTTAAAAGTTGCTCCATGGAAAGGAGTTACAAGATTTGAAAAGAGAGGAAACTTAATCCTCGATTCATCGGTCCATTTTAATCCTCGATCGAGTAGGGCGTGGCTATAGACTAAACTTTCTGTGAATATGTCTCGTGTTCATAGCGTTTTCACATATCCATATTACGTAAATATGTGAAAGACCGAACCATATTATTGAGTTAGAGCCGGACGAAATAGCGGAAGATTTGGCGTATGAAGAGGTTCTGTTCAAATTTTGGATAAGAAGGAACATATTCTACGCTCGAGGTTATACCTCGAAGTCGAAGTTTTGTGGAGGAACCACGATGTTGAGAAATGACTTGGGAGTTAGAATGCGAAATGAAATCAAGGTATCCTTACCTCTTGACATACCAGTCGTACCCCCTAATTTCGAGGCGAAATTTCATAAGAAGGGAGGTTGTAAGACCCGGTTTTTATAAATAAAGATGAATTTTCTATAAATATTATTTTTGAATATTATGGAATAATTTGATATAATGTTATAGTTGTGGGTAATATTTATAAATTTTTGCAAAGTATCAAGTGGTTATATTATATTCGATTGGTGGGGAATATTCGGTTTAGCGGGGAATATTAAATACAATGGCTCAATCATTGGTGGACCTAGCAAGAATTATTGTCGGATTGAGAAAAAGACAAAAATATTTTATTGAAATAACGGCGGAAGTTTCTGGTTGATCTTGTTGAACTACTCGGTAGTAAAAATGCGATGATGTCGTGTGGTTGCGTAGTAGCTTTGCGGTATTGATTATTGATCTTATGTGAGAAGTCACTTAGTTTGATTCCATTATTGTCGATTAATAATATGAATTATTATAGCGATAATGACGTTTTGTTTTATTAGTATTATTAGCGTAATAAAAGCGAAACATCTTTTATATAAAGCAGAATACTTTATTAAAGTTATTTTATAAATAAAATATATTATATTTTATTATTATTATAGTAGTGTTGCGTAGTGTTTTGCATAGTGTTTGCATAGTAAAATGTTTTTATATAAATAGAATATATTATATTTTATTTAAAAGATTTTTCTTTAAATATGGATAGTCGGATTAAAGTAAATCAATACGGGGGATAGTTTCATGGATTAATTCTTATGCATTCCATTTTCCTATAAATAGAAGCTCGTTTCCTTCATTATTTTCTTACGAATTCATTTGAAACTACAGAGAGAAATTATAGAGAGAGAAGCTATAGAGAAAGTTATAGAAAGAAGAAGAGTATACCGCTACTTCTTACTTCTATATTAGGTTCTTTTACGGTAAAGGGAATTGTTATTCTTTCTTCTTGAAGAGAACTTACATTATTCCATTCCTTTATTATTACATTGGAATAACTTTTGTAAAAAGTGGCATACCTATACATAACTTTTATATCGTGGTATACCTATACTTGGTGAAATCCTTATGTTATTCCATTGCTTATTATTACATTGGAATAACTTTTGTATCTGTGATTTACCTATACTTGGTGACATTACTTGGTGACATTCATGTGTTTTACAGGACTGGTTATCTTTATTATTTTGGAACATCACATGCGTGTGTTTTTACAGGACTGGTTAAATTTTATTATTATTACATTGGAACATCACATGCGTGTGTTTTACAGGACTGGTTAAAATCTTTATCATTACATTGGAATATCTATCATGTGTGTTTTTACAGGATGCAGTTCCATCTTTATTATTACATTGGAACATCACAGCCGGTGTGAATTTCACGACACAGTTAGATTATTATTATTACATTGGAATAACACATACATCTGCAATCTGCATGCGTGGTGATTTCTTTTGTTATTCCATTCTTTATTATACCCGGTTGGTTAAAACTTTGACTTTATACTCCATGAAATTAGTAGAATATCCTTGATATTTGCGTTTCATCGATATCTTTTCATGGAAATATTCTTACGATCATTCTTGAATTTTACTCTCTGAAAGCGGTATCATGTTGACAATTTGGGCGTTAATAATTCTGGATAAAATAATTCTTGAACTTGTTTTATTGAATTCTTATATCATTGTCATCATCCTCATTTTATATTTTTTTAAAAGTCATACGTGGCACTGTAGAGCATGGATGGACTTGGTATGATTATGACGAGGATTATTGATTGTAATCATGGTAGTAATGTTACAAATGATGTGGTAAAAAAAAATCCTCGATTGGTAGTAGTGCATTGATGGGCGATTGTTGGCATGATCATGACCATTAATGAATACACAACTATTCTTGGGCGTAGTGCGGGAATAATTGTGATCGTGATCTAAAGAATATCCTTGGTAGTAGTGCGGGGTGATTCGATGATGTGGATTATTTATTAAAAGTGAGTCTCGGCTATACTTGATGATGAAAAACCTTTTAAAATCATAAAAGATAGTAGATTTTATTTTCTACTTGACTCTTTTAATGGATTGCATATTCATTGCTATGATTAAAGCTGGTTGTCTATTGTATTTTATCGGTTTAACATTGTTGAAGACTATTGATAATTTATTTTGCATTATCTTAGTCATAATATTTCTTCTTGGGCTAGTTGAGCTCACCCTCTTTCTTTCTTTATTCTCTTGAAATGAGAATATAATTTGGGACGAGTCGGGGAAGCAGTGATGGTCTGAAGATAGCATTAGTAGTCCTCATTTATTACGTGAAATAGTGTGATAATAATGTAATGAGGACTTTTTGTTTGAGTTTGTATAATATCTAGTAGAGCGATATTTGTATTTAAACTCACGGTTTATATCGTATTGTGTACAGCAGTTATGTTAATAAGTTGTATTTAAATTACGTACCATGTAAGTGGCGACCCAAGATGGGTGATGTATACCTAATTTTGGGGGAAGGATATGATCCTGGCTAAGATGTGAGAAAAGTACTAGGAGGGAGAGGCGGGGAATACCTTATTAGTATGACCTACCTAAGTTTTTTGTCTTTATTTTATTGGTGCATCGAGAATATAAAGATAATTGTTAAATGTCAATTAATCTTTTGTTTTGTGGCGATGATCTGAAAATGACATCCGAGAATGTTGAGAATAGCAATGGAGCACAAAGCGATCGTTGATTCTCCACATATCAATAATCGAGGATAATGTGCATCGAAGGCGACAATCCTCATGCAAACAACAACACCGACCAAATGATGAATGATCAAATGTTCGGAGGCTTTATGCAATTTATGCAACAAAGAAAGCGAGAGGCGACTCACGCCCAAAACGTGGGGTGGAAACACGGAAAACTCTCGGGCGGTCACCGCTAAACAATTCAAGGAGGCTGGGACCACCGGAGTTTAAGGGAGAGCAAAACCACTTACAGCGGAAGCATGGATAAAGCAGATTACAAGATATTTGATGTCTTGGGATGCTCAGGAGAGCAAAGGTTCCTTCACGCGCTTTTATGTTGCGCTGAGAGGGATTCTTGGTGGGAATCGGTAAAAGCGTACTCAACCTTCTTTGTCTTGAAGATATCTTGGGAGAAGTTCCAGAGGTACATTCAACGACAAATACTTTCGAAAGTATTCGCCACATGAAGGAGGTGGAGTTTATCAAGTTGGAACAAAACAATATGACCGTGTCATGATACGAGGCAAAATTTGCGGAGTTATCACGGTTCGCCCCACTTGGTGGATAATGAAAGAGAATGGCGCGAATGTTTTTAAGAGGTTTGAAGTCGGAATACGTCAACATCTTATTTTTCATAAACCGTGTTTGTATTCGGATGTTGTAAATAGAGCTCGAGTTAGTGGAGTAGCGATAACGAGTCAACGCAACTAAAAGAGAAGCGGTTGACAAAGTTATAATACCGGCGAGTAGTCATCGAAGCGGTGACAACAAGCGTGGAGGGAATCAGCGGGCCGATATGGTAACCGCCCGGTGGTAATCGGGGCCAAAATAATAAGAATGGACATTTCAAGAAACGGAGATTCAACAATGATGGAAAGAGCGTCAAGACCAAAGACCGTTGTTAAGGAAGGAGAAAGACCACTATCATATGCTTCAAATGCGGAGAAGAGGACACATCATCCGGCGTATGCCATGCAAAAGTCAAAGCATGTTATAATTGTGGAAGAGAAGGTCACTTAGCTCGATTTTGTCGTTTCATCAAGACAAATTCAACTAGGATGGAGGCACCAAAGTAGTCCCGGTAAAAGTCAAAACCAAGAGCTGGTCTGAGGGAGGCGTTTGTTGTGACCTCCCAGAGAGCAAGGAACCCGAATGAGGTCATCACGGGTAAGCTTATCATAAACTCTAATGAAGTCTACACTTTATTTGATCTGGGTTCTACCCATTCTTTTATTTCTCCTACTTGCGCTCATCGATTAAATTTGACTCAGGAGAAATTAGACTTTGACTTATCTGTAGAAACTCCGTTGGGAGAAACCTTCATTACATCCCTTTGTTTATAAGTCTTGTTTGGTTCAAATCGGTACCCTCACATTTACTGTCGATCTTATTTCATTAAAAATACTTACATTTGGCGTGATTTGAGGATTGATTGGTTAACTACTTATCATGCAAAAATTGATTGTTTTTCGTAAGGTTGTTAGCTTTCATATTCCTAATCAACCTATTATCTTGAATTCAAACGACCAAACCATTAAAATCAATCACGGTCATCTCAAGCCATATAAAGTTATTCGTTTATTGAAAAATGGATGTCAAGCTTTCTTAGCTCATATCACTGATTTAAACAAAAAAAATACGTCGATTCGAAGCGATATTTCTATTGTTAATAAATTTCTGACGTATTTCTAGAAGAACTTCACAGCCGCCCCAGGCGTGAAATTGAATTTTGTATCGACCTTGAACACAGTACAAAACCTATTTCCAAAGCCCATATCGAATAGCTCTATTGAACTTCGGGAGTTAAAGACCCAATGCGCAGAATTGTTAGACATTGGCTTTATTCGTCCTAGTACTTCTCCTTGGGGTGCTCTGTTCTATTCGTGAAGAAGAAAGATGGGAGTATCGACTTTGTATTGATTATCGGGAGTTGAATCATGTCACCATCAAAAATAGGTATCCATTACCCACGTATTGATGACTGTTTGACCCGATTGCAAGGAGCCAAATTCTTTTCAAAGATTGATCTTCGTTAGGATATCACCAATTGAAGATTAGAACCATTTGACATTCCAAAGGCGGCCAGAACTAAATGCGGGCATTATGAATTCTAGTCATGTCCTTTGGATTGACTAATGCTCCGCTTTGCCTTCATGGATATGATGAACAAAGTATTCAAGAAATATTTAGATCACTTTGTGGTCGTCTTTATTGATGACATCCTTATTTATTCCAAAAGTCATGAAGATCATGAGCAACACTTGAGGGTGACACTCCAAAAGCTTCGTGAATATAAGCTTTATGCCGAGTTGAAGAAATCGAGTTCGGCGAAGAAGTAGCATTCCTTGGGCACGTGGTATCAAGTCATGGAATATCCATTGACCAAGAAAGATTGAAGCTATTCAAAGTCGGGAACAACCTAAATCAATGATCAAATACGTAGCTTTCTCGGTTTAATTTGGTTATTATCGGAGATTCGTGGAAGGATTTTCTCGAATCGCTACTCCATCGACTCGGTGACTCGAAAAGATACAAAGATCGGTCGGTGAGTTAACGAGTAGCGATTCGAGAAAATCCTTCCACAAATCTCCGATAATAACCATTAAGCCCGTAAAGCTACGTGATTTGATTCATCGATTTGGTTGCTGTTCCAACTTTGTATTGCTTCAATCTTCGGCGGGTCGACAGATACTCCATGTTTTGACACCATGTGCCCAAGGAACGCTACTTCCTCAAGCCGTAACTCGTGATTTCTTCAACTTGGTATATAGCTTGTTTTCACGAAGCCTTCGAGTACCAAATTTTAAATAGTGCTCATGATCTTCACGGCTTTTAGAATATATGAGGATGTCATCAATAAAGACAACAATGAACTGATCCAAATATTCCTTGAATATCCGGTTCATCATATCCATGAAAGCCGCATGAGCATTAGTCAATCCAAAAGACATGACTAAGAATTCATAATGCCCGCATCGAAGTTCTCAAGGCATCTTTGAATATCCTCGATTCTAATCTTCAAATTGATGATATCCGTAATCTAAGATCGATCTTTGAAAAGAATTGGTTCTTCCAATCGGTCAAACATGTCATCAATACGAGATAATGGATACCTATTCTTGATGGTGACATGGTTCAATTCTCGATAGTCAATACAAAGTCACATACTCCCGCCTTTTCTTCTTTACAAATAAAATAGAGCACCCCAAGGAGATGTACTCAGATCTAATGAAATCGATGTCCAACAACTCCCCGTAGTTGGACCTTTAACTCCTCAAGTTCAATAGAGCCATTCGATATGGGGTTTTAAAATGGTCTTTGTACGGGTTCAAGATCAATAAAGAATTCAACTTCACGCTCGGGGTAAGCCGTGAAGTTCTTCGAAAAATACGTTAGGAAATTTACTAACAACAGGAACATTATTCAAATCTGACGTGTCTTTATTCAAATCCATAACATGGTCTAAGAAAGCTTGACATCCGTTTTTCAATAAACGAATAGCTTTATGACTTGATATTACGATGATTGATTTTAGTGGTTTAGTTACTTGAATTGCATAACAAGTCAAGTTGGTTAGGAATAT
Source organism: Panax quinquefolius (assembly GCA_020205615.1). NCBI lineage: Eukaryota > Viridiplantae > Streptophyta > Magnoliopsida > Apiales > Araliaceae > Panax > Panax quinquefolius. The sequence continues at coordinate 18,332,001 of CM035163.1, forward strand.
GAAAACTAACAACCTTATTTAAAACAATCAATTTTGGCATGATGAGTAGTTAACCAATCAATCCCTAAAATAACATCAAAAGCAAGTATCTTTAAAGAGATAAGGTCAACATGTAATGTGATGGTGCTAACTTGGATCAAACAAGATTTATAAGCGATGGATGTGATGAAAGTTTCTCTAACTGAGTCTCCATGAGATAAATCAAAGTCTAATTTCGTGAGTCAAGTTTAAACGTTGAGCACAAGTGTAGGAGAGATAAATGAATGGGTAAAGACCCCAGATCTAGTAAGGTATAAACTTCACAAGAATTTATGATTAGCTTACCCGTGATCACCTCGTTTGGGTTCTCACATTTTGACCGACCACGACAAACGCTCTTCCAAGAACCGTTGACTTTGACTTTTTTGGGATGATTTTTGAGTCACCATCCCTCATTTGGACTTGGTTTTCATTCGCATAATCTCGGCGATATGTCCTTCCTTTCCACAATTATAACATACCTTAAACTGTTGTGGGCGGTTTGGACCGATATGTCCTTCTTTCCGCAAGATTTATAGATATCTGACCGGTGGTCGTTCTCCTCCCTTAGAACCGATTCTTCTTTGGTGTTTGACGTCTTCACATTGTCATTGTTGAATCTTCTTTTTAAAATCTCCCCGACTCGCTTCTCCTATTTTCATGGCCATGATTACCACCAGGCGCGTTACCATTCTTGTCAGTATTTTTCTTTCTCCATTACGGTTATCGTTGTTACGATGGCGCCATCACCCAGTATGATCCTGGTTGTGGTCCCTCAGTTGACCATACTCGTTATCTCGCTTCTAATAATTGAGCCACATTTTACAACATCCGAATAGAGAGAAATTTATGAGAAATGAGATATCGGCGTATGTCGGGTTTCAAACCTCTCGTAAACATTCGCCATCATCGTTCTTCATTCTCCACCAAATGAGGTGCAAACACGGATAACTCTCTGCAAACTTCGCCTCATCTTTGGGACCTTGAAATCATGTTGTTTTGTTCCAATCTAATAAACTCCACTTCCTTCATCATACGACGAATACTTTCGTGAAAGTACTTGTCATTGAACGATTTCTTAAACGTCTCCCAAGACATCTTGAAAAGTAATTTGGATGGGTACACTTCATGATTCCCACCAAGAATCGCCTCATTACTACGGAACATAAAGGTGGCGAATGGAACCTTCTATTCCTCAGCATCCCAAGACATCGAATATCTTGGTAATTTGCTTGACCAGCGTTACGCTTTAATCGGATCAAAGCTTTCTAACTCGTGGTCCCAACTTTTTTGAACTGTTTGGGTCATTGTAAGACCCCAACTTTTATAAATAAAGATGAATTTTCTATAAATATTATTTTTGAATATTATGGAATAAATTTGATATAATGTTATAGTTGTGGGTAATATTTATAAATTTTGCAAAAGTAAGCAAGTTGTTATAAAATATTCGTTTGGTTAGGGAATATTCTTTTTGTGGGGGAATATTAAATACGACGGCTCAATCATTGGTGGACCCCATAATGTAAGTATTGTCGTAGTTAGAAAGCGACAAAATTATCTTTCTATAAAAATAACGGCAGAGGTATTACCGTTAAAAGCTGTTGAACTACCCGGTAGTAAAAGTACAAAGAATCTGGCGTAGTTGTATAGTAGCACACGATATTGATTATTGATCTTTACGTGAGAAGTCACTCATTTATGCTCAATTATTGCTCTGATAATTCACGATCATATCTCTTATATTATTGATTCAATTATTGTCACATTATCATCTCGTATAATATGTTATAGTATTAAATCAATAATTGAGGCGACAAGTTATAAATGATTAATAATTGTTGAAAGATTAAATATGTGTTGATTAAAAATAAAATGATTTGTGGTAATATTTATTCAATCATTGATGTATATAAAGAGTCATTATGAGGCGTTTGTGGTAAGTTTGATTATTTTATGGGGGGGCCCATATGTCATCATCTAAGAGTCTCTTCGTCAATAAGTAATTACCTTTCACAATAGTAATTACCTTTGTGAATAGTAATTACATTCGTCAATAGTAATTACCTTTACCAGACGTCAAACCACTTGCCGTTTTATATTACAGGCGTCGAACCACTTGTCGTTTCACATTACAGGTGTCGAACCACTTGTCGTTTCACATTACAGGCGTCGAACCACTTGTCGTTTCACATTACAAAGATCAAACCACTTTTCTTTTCACATCACGATTCGTCAAGCCACTTGCCTTTTCACATGGCGGTCTTTAGCTAGAAATCTTCTATAAATAGAGGCCTAGTGCTTCATTATTTTTCACTTAATTCATTCAAGCTATAGAGAGAGAAGTAGTAGAGAGAAAGTATAGAGAGAATAAGAGAGAAAAAAGAAGAGTATTTTTTCTTTGCATCTTCCGCAGATTCAATCTCCTACTAAAAGTAAGGGGTGTTATTCTTTCTTATTCATGAAGAGAAGCTGTTGTTATTCCATTGCTTATTATTCATTGGAATAACCTATATACGTGAGTTTACCTATACTTGGTGACATTCTTCTATTATTCTGTTGGAACATCACATCTGTGTGTTTTACATTGGACTGGTTAAAATCTTTATTATTATTCTATTGGAACATCTGCTCTGCGTGTTTTACACCGGACTGGTTAAAATCTTTATTATTATTACGTTGGAACATCACATACATGTGTTTTACTGTAGGACTGGTTCCATTCTTTATTATTACATTGGAATATATCATCATGCATGCGTTTACGCTGTAGGACTAGTTCCGTTATTTATTATTACATTGGAATAACTTTCGCTTGTCATGCGGTCTATCGCATGCATGGTGATTTCTTTTATTATTCCATTCTTTATTATACCCGGTTGGTTAAAACTTTGACTTCTATACTCCATCAAATTAGTGGAATATCCTTGATATTTGCTTGCTTCATCCAAAGATATCCTTTCATGGAAATATTCTTCTCAAGATTCTTGAATTTTTACTACAAAGCAAGATTTGTCGATTTGGATGTTATTGGTTCCTAGATAAATTAATTCTTGAACTTGTTTTATTGAATTCTTATATCTTTGTTGTGACGCCCCCAAAATAGGTATACATCACCTATTACGAGTTGTCAATACATAGTACGAAACAACTACAACTTTATTATTACAACAAGAAAGCGTGAGTTTGAATACAAATATTATCTTACAGACAATATCTATACTCAAATAAATCCTCATCACATTTATTGATACATTATTTTACAAAAATGGTGAGGACTACTAAACAATCCTTTCTAAAACCTTCATTCCATACCCCAGGCTTCGTACTCATTATATTCTCGCCTCACGAGAAAAATGGAACAAAAAGGAAAAGGGTGAGCTCAACTAGCTTCGATAAAGAATATTATGACTAAGATAATATACAACAAATTATCGTTAGTCTTCAACAGGGAAAAATATAATAGAATCTGATAGACAACAAATTTTAAATCAATATTCGCAGTGAAATAATAATTCATTAGAAGAGTTAAGTAGAGAATGCAAACTACTATCTTACATGTATGAATTTAAAAGTTCATCGTCTATCTTTTATCCCTATAACATCAATCGATATACATACGGAATCAAATATTCATCTTTGCACTACTGGGCCAAAGATATTCATCGATTAAGTCATGTTCATTTAAACACTGTTCATCTTTGCACTACTGGCCAAAGATATTCTTCAGAAATCATTCATCTTTGCACTACTGAGCCAAAGATATTCTTAAGAAATCATTCATCTTTGCACTACTGCCAAAGATATTCCATAATATCATCATTTAAGACCGGGGATGATGAAAATATTTTTTAAAGAAAGCGAATCCGGTGAAACAAAATGACAAGGATTAAGGATTAAGGATTCGTACTTGGTTTTATCCACGTCCAAAAATACCTCAAAAATAATCATAGTGGTGTAAAATTCAAGAATGATCAAAACATGGATACAATCGAGTTAGTATCCGAATAGATGTTTTAGACGAAAAGAAGAAATTTTATTTTCGATTGAATAAGATCAAGATACGTGAATAGTCTTGAGTATCGTGAATAGTAACTCAGACACCAAAAGATAGAAATTCCACAAAAACATCTTCACGCTTCATGAATAGTACTCGTGAATAGTAACTTCGTGAATAGTAACTCATGAATAGTAACTTCGTGAATAGTAACTCATGAATAGTAACCCATGAATAGTAACCCCAGACATGAAAAAGTTCCAAATTTGATAAAAATTCCAACCAATATTTCAAAGATAATGATATTGAAGAAATAATATCATTTGAGAAGAAAATAACATCCTTACCTCGAAGATCAAGTCTTTAGCTAGAAATAGGGTATAGTCTTTGAAGGAACTTGCACTTAATCTAGCAATGCTCAAAGTATACTCAAAATACTCACAAGAGAACGCTCGATAATATAGAGAGAAAACTTAGGTTTTACGGTGTGATTTTCAATTCTAACCCAAGCACCTATTTATAGGAAAATGCTTAGAAACACCAAAGCGAAAATTTAATAAAATAATAATATTTCTTAAAAATATTCAAGCCACCTTAGAAATCTGATTTCAGATCATTTATAACACATGTGAGCCACTCAATTACAACAAAAACGTTTTTCTTACAAAAAATATTTTAAACTCCCCAAAATCAATTATTTGAACTTGAACTTCAATAATTCATAATAAATAGCCCTTTCATCAGAAAATTCGAATCTTGCGAGTTTTTATAGGAATTTCAATTCTCTACAACTTTGCAGAAGAAAGTTTTCCAAATTCCAAATAGAAATTGACCGAAATCCACAAGCAGACGATTTTACTGTTTATAATCAAATTTCGGTCGATAAATGGGGTCCATTGAGCATGTTTAACATGTTTTAAACATTTATTGCAACAAAAATACTCTTCCTCCTCGTATACTCATATATTCCACATTCGTTGTAAAAATATCACCGTTAATATATTATTAAAATAATATATTTAAATGAATTATTTTATCGAGAAAAGATAAAATATTAATTTTCAACAATTGTCATTTTAAAATTTTCTCCATCTATATCCACATAAAATCAATATTTTCCTCATCATATAAATCAATAATTAATTATTCACAAATAATATTACGAATCACAATATTGATGACGAGTGCGGTTTCAGGAAAGGGGCTTTCGATAAGAATTTCTTCTTCTTTGGCAATGATTAGGTGACCAAACCTCTCCTTAGGCAGAACTTTCTAGACATTACCAATAATGTTATCTAATAATATTATTCGAGATAATATGAATTATTGCTTCGATAATGAAAAATCTTGTGTAATGACAATTATTGAAACAACAATGAATATAAAATATCAACGCAAAGAATTATTAACTCAATAAAATATTGAAGCGAGTAATTACGTAACCATTATTGAGTAGTGCCTTCACGTAAAAATCAATAATTGGTGCAATACTGGTATCTTCTTTGTTCAACAACGGCGTATTAGTGTGTTTTAACCATAGGGTATTCCAACGATGATAACTGTGAATAACTACTATAGTTATTATTTAAAAACAACTTATATTTGTCGTTTTCTTCATCCAATCGCTTTTCAGTTATGGGGCCCACACACGGTCGCATGGTCGTCATACGAATATTCCCAGAAACGTAAGCTAATATTCCACGACCAAACGAATATTCCCGATAATAATGAATATTTTATAACCACTTGCTTATTTTGAAATATTTGCGTATTTAACCCTTAACTATCCACATTAATCAAATCAACCCTTACTATTTCAAAATAATAAATAAAGGAAATTCCTTTTTATTTAAAAATTTGAGGGTCTTACAACCTCCTCTCCTTATGAAATTTCGTCCTCGAAATTGGACGTACGTACACAGTGTTTGAAAAGGTGAGGATACCTCGCTTTCATTTCCGTTCCAATTCCCGGTCATTTCCTCTATAGCATGATTCCTCCACAAAACTTTAACTTGTGGTATGACCTTTCTTGGCGTAGGACATGCTCCTTCCTATCCAATATCTTGACAGTACCTCCTCATACGTTAAGTCTTTGGCTATCTCAAATGGGTTCTAACTTCAATAACGTGGTTCGGGTCTTTCACATATTCTGAAATACTGAGATATGTGAAACACATTATGAACACGAGACATACTTTGAGGTAACGTGAAGTCTATAGGCTACATTTCCTACTCGGTCAAGAATTTGAAATGGACCAATAAATCGTGGATTAAGCTTTCCTCTCTTCCCAAATCTTGTAACTCCCTTCCATGGAGCAACTCGCATGACAATACATGATCCCTACATTAAATTCCACGTCCTTTCGATGAAGATCCGCATAACTCTTTTGTCGATCTTGTGCTTGCTTTTGTATCGTTGTCGAATCATTTGGATCTTTTCGGTGAGTCATACGTCTTAACTTCGGGTCCCAACAATGTTGCTTCACCCACCTCATCCCAACATATTGGAGAAGCGACATTTTCGTCCATATAATGCTTGAATGGAGCCACACCTATACTTGCACGATAAGCTGTTGTTGTTGAAGAGAATTCCACCAATGGTAAATACTTATCAACTACCCTTGAAGTCTCAGGACACGAGTCTTAATAGATCTTCAAGAGTTTGAATAGTCCTCTACGATTGTCCAGGTGGTTTGGGGATGGTATGCGAACTAAATCGCAAATCCGTGCCCATAGCTTTTTGCAAGCTAACCCAAAATCTTGAAGTGAATCTTGGGTCACGATCCAAAACTATGGATACAGGCATGCCATGCAACCTCACAATCTCATTCACGTACATACTAGCAAGGCGTTCAAGTGAATAAGTCTCCGTGTCGGCAAGAAATGAAGCGAGACTTGGTTAATCTATCAACAATAACCCAAATAGCATTGATGCCTTGAGAAGCCGTAGGAAGACCAAGAACGAAATCCATGGTAATGTGTTCCACTTCCATTTCGGAATCTCAAGTGGTTGCAACGGACCCTTAGGTACAAGATGCTCCGCCTTTACGTTGTAAGTTAAACACATCGAGATAAACTTTGCAATCTCTCTCTTCATATTGTTCCACCAAAATATATGTGAAGATCACGATACATTTTAGTACTTCCGGGATGGATTGCAAATGGCGTATTGTGTGCCTCCATCATAATCTTGTACTTCAAATCGAGTCGTTAGGAACACAAAAGTCTAGAGTGGACTCAAGTATTCCTTCTTCATCAATTCTCGCTTAGGAATAGCTCCTTCTTGTACTTTCTTTCTTCTTCATGCATCATCACTCAAGATTCGGTGGCTTGAGCAACCTTAACTTTTCTATTAAAGTTGGCTCTATACGTATACTTGACATCATCGCACTTTTCGTTCGCATATGATCTTCTACTCGATGCGTCAATTACTACGTTCGCTTTACCGGGATGGTATTGAATAGTGTGGTCGTAGTCTTTCAATAGCTCGAGCCAGCGTCATTTGCCGCGTGTTGAGTTCTTTTGAGTGAAGAAATATTTAAGGCTTTTTATGGTGCGAATATATCTCCACTTTCTCTCCCCATATAGATAGTGCCTCCATATTTTTAGTAGCAAAACGATTGCTTTGCTAACTCTAGATCATGAGTAGGATAATTCCTCTCATACTCTTTAAGTTGTCATGAGGCATAGGCTATGACTTTCCCACGTTGCATGAGAACACATCCTAACCCTTTGCGAAGCATCGGCGTAGATAACAAATCCATCCGAACCGGATGGTATTGTTAGAACAGTCGGTTTAGAAATAAGTCTCTCTTAAGCTCTTGGAAACTTTTCTCGCATTCTTCGCTCCAAGCGAATTTTGTATCCTTAGAGTTAATTTGAGTTAATGGAGTAGCGATTCGAGAAAACCCTTCCACGAATCTCCGATAATAACCGGCTAAGCCCAAAAGCTACTCATCTTGATCCACCGACTCGGTTGCTCCAACTTTGTATTGCTTCAATCTTGGCGGATCAGCGAGATACTCCATGTTTCGACACCACGTGCCCAAGGAATGCTACTTCTCAAGCGAACTCGCATTTCTTCAATTTGGCATATAGTTGGTTTTCACGAAGCCTTTGGAGTACCGACTTCAAATGGTGCTCATGATCTTCACGGCTTTTGGAATATATGAGGATGTCATCAATAAAGACAACACAACGAATTGATCCAAATATTCCTTGAATACTCGGTTCATCATATCCATGAAAGCCGCAGGAGCATTAGTTAGTCAGAAAGACATGACTAAGAATTCATAATGCCCATACCGAGTTTAAGGCGGTCTTTGGAATATCCTCGATTTAATCTTCAATTTGATGATATCCGAGCGAAGATCGATTTTTGGAAAGAATTGTGCCCTTGCTTATGTTGGTCAAACAAGTCATCAATACGAGGTGAGGATACCTATTCTTGATGGTGACATGGTTCAATTCCAGATAGTCAATACAAAGTCGCATACTCCGTCTTTCTTCTTTCTGAATAAAAGCAGGAGCACCCGAGGAGATGTACTGGGGCCAGATGAAACCGATGTCCAACAATTCTCGTAGTTGGACCTTTAACTCTGAAGTTCAATAGGAGCCATTCGATATGGGGTTTTAGAAATGGGCTTTGTACGGGTTCAAGATCAATAAAGAATTCAACTTCACGCTCGGGGTAATCGAGAAGTTCTTGAAATACGTCGGGAAAGTCAATAACAATGAAATATTATTCAAATTTGGCGTGTCTTTATTCAAATCCATAACATGGGCTAAGAAAGCTTGACATCCGTTTTTCAATAAGCGAATAGCTTTATGATTAGATATGATAGTGATTGATTTTAATGGTTTAGTTGCTTGAATTGCATACAACAAGTTGGTTAGGAATATGAAAACTAACAACCTTACGAAAACAATCAATTTTGGCATGATGAGTAGTTAACCAATCAATCCCTAAAATCACATCAAAAGCAAGTATCTTTAAAGAGATAAGGTCAATGGTAAGGTAATGGTGCCAACTTGAATCAAACAAGATTTATAAAGCGGTGGATGTGATGAAAGTTTCTCTAACGGAGTTTCCATAGATAGGTCAAAGTCTAATTTCTCCCGAGTCAAGTTTAAACGTTGAGCACATGCGGGAGAGATAAATGAATGGGTAGCACCGGTATCAAGTAAGGTATAACTTCGCAAGAATTTATAAATTGCTTACCCGTGATAACCTCGTTTGGGTTCCTCGCATTATGACCGATCCACAACAAACGCTTCTTCCGGAATCGTTGACTTTGACTTTTACGGGACGATCTTTTGAGTCACCGCCCCATTGAACTAGGGTTATTCTGTACAATCTCGAAGCGATATGTCCTTCCTTTCCATAATTATAGCATACCTTGAACTGTTGTGGGCGGTTTTGACCGATATGTCCCTCTTTCCGCATTTTATAGCATATGGTGGGTGGTCGTTCTCCTCCCTTAGAACCGATTCTTCTTGCAAGACCTTTGTCTATCTTCATACGGTCGTTGTTAAATCTCCTCTTTTAAAATCTCCTCGACTCGCTTCTTCTATTTTCATGGCCATGATTACCACCGAATGGTTACCATTTCTGTCAAAATCATTTCTTTCTCCATGAGTTATCATTATTCTGTTGATCGCTATCTCTCGATACGATCTCGGTTGTGGTCCTCTCGGTTGGCGTAATTACTCGTTATCTCGCTTCTAATAATTGAGCCCTGCACAACAACATCTCAATAAAGAGAAAATTTATGAGAAATGAGATCTTGACGTATCTTGGGTTTCAAACCTCTAAGAAACATCCGGCATCATCGTTCCTCATTCTCCACCAAATGAGGTACAAACACGGATAACTCTCGCAAACTTTGCCTCGTCTTCGAGACACCGTCATGTTGTTTTGTTCCAATCGATGAACTACACTTCCTTCATACGACGAACACTTTCGGGAAAGTATTTATCATTAAATAGCTTTCAAACGTCTCCCAAGACATCTTTGAAGTGTATTTGGATGGAGTACGCTTTCAGACTCCCACCGATGAATCTCGCCTTCGCCACGGAACATAAAGGTGGCGAATGGAACCTTCGTTCCTCCGTGCATCCCAAGACATCGAATATCTTGGTAATTTGTTTGACCCATGTTTCGCCATGATCGGATCGGCTTTCCCTTAAATTCTGGTGGTCCCAACTCTTTGTTGCTTGCTTTGTGACAACCCTGGTGAATTGCTATCATTTCCTCCTCAGTATTTTGAACACGAAGTTTCCCTCGTCGATTTTACGTGAGCAAAAAACTTCTAAACATCCCTCGTTCATCATACGCTTTCAATGGTGTTGTTCACGGGGAGGAACATTGCCACTGACTGCACGTTCTCTCTCGTTGGTGAGTACGAGGCATCTCCACGGTCTCATTTCCATTGTTAATATTCTCGATCGACATTCTCAAATAATCATTATAAAACAAGGGTTAATAAAGGAAATCAATATATCACATAATATCCCTATATATCTTGACCAACTAACAAATAAGCTTAGGTAGGACACACTGGCGAAGGATTTACTCGTCTCTCCCTCCTAGTTCTATTCCCGATCTCCGCCGGAGATCATATCCTAAGCTCGATACCAATTGTGGCGCCCCAAAATAGGTATACATCACTATTACGAGTTGTCAATACGTAGTGCGAAACAACTACAACTTTATTATTACAACAAAGAAAAGCGTGAGTTTGAATACAAATATTATTTTCTAGACAATATCTATACTCAAATAAATCCTCATCACATTTATTGATACATTATTTTACAAAATGGTTAGGACTACTAAACAATCCTTTCTAAAACCTTCATTCCATACCCAGACTCGTACTCGCTTATATTCTCGCCTCCACGAGAAAATGGAACAAAAAGGAAAAGGGTGAGCTCAACTAGCTCGATAAAGAATATTATGACTAAGATAATATACAACAAATTATCGTTAGTCTTCAACGGGAAAAATATAATAGAATACAATAGACAACAAATTTTAAATCAATATTCGCAATTTGAAATAATAATTCATTAGAAGAGTTAAGTAGAGAATGCAAACTACTATCTTCTATGTATGAATTTAAAAATTCATCGTCTATCTTTTATCCTGTAACATCAATCAATATACATCGGAATCAAATATTCATCTTTGCACTACTGAGGCCAAAGATATTCATCGATTGGTCATATTCATTTAAACACTGCTTTCATTTTTGACTACGGGCAAAGATATTCTTGAGAAATCATTCATCTTTTGCACTGAGCCAAAGATATTCTTAAGAAATCATTCATCTTTGCACTACTGTGCCAAAGATATTCCATAATATCATCATTTAAGACCTGGGATGATGAAAAATATTTTTTAAAAAGCGAATCCGGTGAAACAAAATGACAAGGATTAAGGATTAAGGATTCGTACTTGGTTTTATCCACGTCCAAAAATACCTCAAAAATAATCATAGTGGTGTAAAATTGAGAATGATCAAAACATGGATACAATCGAGTTAGTATCCGGAATAGATGTTTTGGACGAAAAGAAGAAATTTTATTTTTCTATTGAATAAGACACAGTATCGTGAATAGTCTTGAGTATCGTGAATAGTCTTAGTATCACGTGAATAGTAACTCCGACACCAAAAGATAGAAATTCCACAAAAACATCTTCACGCTTCATGAATAGTACTGCGTGAATAGTAACTCGTGAATAAGAACTCATGAATAAGTAACTCGTGAATAGTAACTCATGAATAGTAACCCATGAATAAGTAACCCAGACATGAAAAAAGTTCCAAATTTGATAAAAATTCCAACTAATATTTAAGCATAATGATATTGAAGAAATAATATCATTTGAAGAAAATAACATCCTTACCTCGAAAGATCATCTTACAAATTAGAATCTAGGGTATAGTCTTTGAAGGAACTTGCACCGTCTAGCAATGCTCAAAGTATACTCAAAATACTCACAAGAATACATTTCGATAATATAGAGAGAGAAAACTTGATTTACGGTGTGATTTTCAATTCTAACCTAAGCACCCAATTTATAGGAAAATGCTTAGAACACCAAAGCGAAAATTTAATAAAATAATAATATTTCTTAAAATATTCAAGCCCACCTTAGAAATCTGATTTCAGATCATTTATAACACATGTGAGCCACTCAATTACAACAAAAAACGTTTTTCTTACAAAAATATTTTAAACTCCCAAAAATCAATTATTTGGACTTGAACTTCAATAATTCATAATAAATAGCCCTTTCATCAGAAAATTCAGAATCTTGCGAGTTTTATAGGAATTTCAATTCTCTACAACTTTGCAGAAGAAAGTTTTTCCAAATTCCAAATAGAAATTGACCGAAATCCACAAACAGGCGATTTTACAAATTTATAATCAAATTTGGTCAATAAATGGGTCCCATGAGACATGTTTAACATGTTTTAAACATTTATTGCAACAAAAATACTCTTCCTCCTCGTATACTCATATATCCCACATTCGTTGTAAAAATATCACTTAATTAATATATTATTAAAATAATATATTTAAATGAATTATTTTATCGAGAAAAAGATAAAATATTAATTTTCAACAATTGTCATTTAAAAATTTTCTCCATCTATATCCACATAAAATCAATATTTTCCTCATCATATAAATCAATAATTAATTATTCACAAATAATATTACAGAATCACAATATTGACAACCGTGTAGGTTCAGAGAAAGAGGGGCTTTCAATAAGAATTTCTTCTTCTTGGTGGCATGATTAGGTGACCAAACCTCTCCTTGAAGCAGAACTTTCTAGACATTGCCAATAATGTTATCTAATAATATTATTAGGATAATATGAATTATTGCTTCGATAATGAAAAAAAATCTTGTGTAATGACAATTATCAAAAACAATGACAATATAAAATATCACGCTAAACAATTATTAACTCGATAAAAAATCTTTGAAGCGATAATTATCGTAACCATTATTGAGTAGTGCCTTCTTACGTAAGAATCAATAATTGGTGCAATATCTGGTATGCTCTTGTTCAACAACGCGTATTAGTGTGTTTTAACCATAGGGTATTCCAACAAGATACTTGATGAATAACTACGCCAGTTATTTAAAAATAACTTATATTTGTCGTTTTCTTCATCCAATCGCTTTCAGTTATGGGCCCACACACATGGTCAAGCGCCGTATGCATACGAATATTCCCGACAAGCATCTGAATATTCCACGACCAAACGAATATTCCCAAACAATAATGAATATTTTATAACCACTTGCTTATTTTGAAATATTTGCGTATTTAACCCTTAACTATCCACATTAATCAAATCAACCCTTACTATTTCAAAATAATAAATAAAGGAAATTCCTTTTATTTAAAAATTTTGGGGTCTTACATTTGTCATCATCCTCATGTTTATATTATGTTGAAAGTCATCTCGTGGCTCAGAAGTGCGTAGATGGACTTGGTATGATTATGACCGAGACTATTCTTGTGTAATCATAACCGTAATGTTACAAATGATGTGGTAAAATCCTCAAAGTGTCTGTAGTGCATTGATGGGATGATTGTTGGCATGATCATGACCATTAATGAATATACAAATATTCTCGCCCGTAGTGCATAAATAATTGTGGTCGTGATACTAAAGAATATCCTGGTCAGTAGTGCGAGGGTGATTCGATGATGTGGAATATTTATTAAAGTTGAGTCTCGGCTATAACAAATGATGAAAACCTTTTAAATCATAAAAGATAGTAGATTTTATTTTCTACTTGACTTTTTAATGGATTGTTGTTCTATTTGTAGTTAAACTTGATGTTCATTATATTTTATCGCTTTAACATCACAGAAGCTAATGATAATTTATTCGCATTATCTTAGGCAAAATAATTCCTAATTGAGTAGTTTAAGCCCCCCTTTTTTTTCATTGTTCTCTTCAGGAAATGAGAATATAGCTGGGACGAGTCGAGGAACGGAGTAATGGTCCAGAGGATAGCATTAGTAGTCCTCACTATTCTGTGAAATAGTGTGATAATAATTGTAATGAGGACTCTTTTTGAGTTTGTATGATCTCTAGTAGACAATATTGTATTCAAACTCACGCTTTATGTCGTATTGCATACCTACGCTTATATTAGTAAGTTGTATTTAAATTCTGTACCATGTATCTGATTACCCAGGATGGGTGATGTATACCTATTTTTGGGGGCGTCACAGCTGTGATAAACCGTGCGTTGTTATCATTTCCACCTGTATTTTGAACACGGGTCTCCCTCGTCTGATTTTGCATGAACTGGAAAAAGCTTCTAAACATCCCGTCGTTCATCATCTGCTCAGTGGTGATGTTCATAAGAGGAACATTGCCAGCCTGTTACACGTTCTCCTCGTTGGTGAGTAAAGGTGTCTCCACGGTCTCATTTACTCCACTGTTAACATTCTCATTCAACATTCTCATTCGACATTCTCAAATACTGCCATAAAACAAGGGTTAATTAAATAAATCAACATATCACATAATATCCCTATATACTGACCAACCAACAAATAAGTTTAGGTAAGACACACCTAGCGAAGGTTTTACTCGCCTCTCCTCCTAGTTCTATTCCCGATCTCCGCCAGTAAATCATATCCCTAAGCTCGATATTAATATGGACGCCCCCAAAATAGGTATACAACACCCATTCTCGAGTCACAATCGATACATGGTACGTAAAACAACTACAACTTTAATAATACAACATAAAAAGCTGTGAGTTTAAATACAAATATTATCTTCTAGACAATATCAACACTCAAATAAGTCCTCATTACAATTATTGATATATTATTTTACAAAAATGGTGAGGACTAATAAAACAACTTTCTAAGACCTTCATTCCATACCCCGACTAGTACTCGCTACATTCTCGCCTCCTGAGAAGAAAAATGGAACAAAAAGGAAAATGGTGAGCTCAACTAGCCCAGTAAAGAATATTATGTGACGCCCCCAAAATAGGTCCAATCCATCCAACCTATTCTGAGTTGCCAAATACATGGTACAGAAAATAACTACAACTTTATTATTACAACAACACATATGCTGTGAGTTTTGATACAAATATGTACCAACTGTGACTCATATCCCAACTGTGGACAACACCTCACAGTGATACTTTACATAAAGGTACAGTCAATAACTATTTTAGAAATTAAAATCTTAGAGAAGTGCTCAAGGAAACCTTCGTACATAGGAGGCCATGAATCTAAGTTATGATAGATATCATATGTCTAGAGAATTATCCTTGGTTGATCCAATAGACCCCAAAGAAAAATGAGAAGATTACTATCATATTTCTTCCAATGGTGAGTCTTCTTTTGACATATAACTATCTCCACTGTCTACAATTGAAAATTACATTTTAACCAAACTCCAAGATCATATAGGTAGTGCTCGTAGATATACTCAGCAAGAGGATGTGCATAACCCTGTCTTATGATAACACGAGGTTGTATGTCATTAGACATCTTGTATGATAGTGGCAAAACACCCTTCCAAAGTTGGGTTCACCTCACCCTATTTGGTTCACCAAAATTAAATATCAAATGACATATACAATATGACACACTTATCTAAAGTTTTCAATAAAAGTATTTCTATACTATTTAGGGAGAACCTCAACAGCTATAGACCACCGTTCTATTGCCCTATTATCCCCGCTCCACCCGGCAACACTCTTATTGCCTGAAAGAAATTGTGAAGCAAAAGGGTGAGCACAACTAGCTCAGTAAAGAATATCATGACTAAAGATAATTAAATTATCAATAGCCTTCGTCAGTAATAAATCAGAGATTTAGAACATATGGTAGATGATAAGACTTTTCAACCATAGTCGCAGCGGAACGAGCAATCCATTAGAAGAGTCAAATAGACCATAAAGTCAATTATATTCTCCATGTTAAAAGTCCACCAACAATATTTTATCCCTGTAACATCAATCAACAGTTCCTTTCCACAATCATATGAATAACTCATAATCATAATTGTAGTTCTAAATTCCCCTTCTCATCTAGGACGAAGATAATTTTCATCACATTTTTTTACCTGAAACATCAAAGATCATGGTTATACCAAATCATAGTTCCTGTTCATAATCATGTTAATAAGTTCATCTTTGCACTACGAGCCAAAGATATTCATTAACAGTTCATCTTTGCACTATATGCCAAAGATATTCAGCAACATGTCATCTTTGCACTACGGGCCAAAGATATTCAACAACAGGTCATCTTTGCACTACGGGCCAAAGATATTCATCAACACTTCATCTTTGCACTACAGGCCAAAGATATTCAACAACATGTCATTTTTGCACTACGGGCCAAAGATATTAATATCTCAAAGAAATATATAATCATTTCAGAATTTATATAAACAATAATTATAACTATGTTGATCAATTCACTTTTACACTTAAGCTAAAAATATTCAATTGTAAATTCAATGGTCATGACTATACCAGTCAACGATTCAACTTTGCACTACTGGCCAAAGAGAACCCATAGTCACAATCATACCAATAATCTACCCATCTTTACACTCAAGTCAAAGAGAAATTTCTTCACCAGGATTATACAAAATGTTATATATGATAATAAAAATAATATGATCAAAACATGGATTTAATTTCAAGAGTAAGATTCATAAATCAACAATAACTTGGTCAGAAAAAGAAACCAATTTTTTCGTGAATAATACCCCGTGAATAGTAACTCGTGAATAGTAACTCATGAATAGTAATTCATGAATAGTAACCCCGACATGAAAAAGGTAGAAATTCCACAATAAAATTCATACCAATATTTCAGTATAATGATATTGAAAGAATAACATTTCTTAAACATATAAACAATTTATTTCAATTGTTTACACTTTACTAAATAATGCATTTAATCACCAATAAGATTTCATCACCAATAACAAAAGTGAAGAATTGATAGTTGCACCCGAGATAGTCGCAGAGGTAACAGCTGAGAGTGAGGAAGAAGAGGTACCTGAAGAGAGTTTATTAGAGGTATTTTATGATCAAAATGTAGAATTGCAAAATCATATTCATGAGTTAGAAGAAGCGAAATTTGAAGAATTGCGGCGATCGTGGAGTGAAAAGGATCTACGATTCAAGCTTGTGTTACTCGATATGTGATGCTTGAATGTAAGCACACTCTCAAGCGAGTATAAGATGATAAAGTGGAATCTGAATTTGAAAGAAGAAATAACTGAACGAGTGAGAATGAGTGATGCATGGGTAAAAGCTGCACGACGCATTGATATTATGGAAAGAGATGTCCAATCTAAAAAAGAGAAGATTTAACGATGGCGGAAGGCGTTGGTAGCGAGATCAAAGCACCATCAACAAATTCTAGGGGAAGAGAACGATCGCCAATTAGATGCTACAGATGCGGAGAGGAGGGACATATAAGGTCAAACTGTTCAAAGCCTTCCAAGGTATGTTTTAGTTGTGGAAAAGATGGTCACATAGCTCAATTTTGTCCTATAAGCGAAATCAAGTCCGGTTGGGACGTTGGCACCAGAAAGCGGATCTGAAAAAAGTCAAAGTCAAGCGGTTCTCGGAAGAGTGTTTGTCATGGCGGTCAAAATGCGAGAAACCCGAACGAAGTTAGCAGGTTAGTTAATTATAAATTCTTGCGAAGTTTATACCTTACTAGATATTGGGGTTCTACCCATTCTTTTATCTCTTGCTTTTGCGCTCAACGTTTGAACTTGACTACGGAGAAATTAGACTTTTTATTTATGGAGACTCCGTTAGAGAAACTTTCATTACATCCGTTGTTTAAAACTCTTGCTTGATTCAGAGTTGGCACTATCACATTACTCGTTAACCTTATTTCTATAGAGATATTTGCTTTTGATGTGATTTTAAGGTTAACTACTCATCATAAATGCAAAATTGATTACTTTTGTAAGGTTGTTAGTTTTCATATTCTTAAGCAACCTTTTATTCGAATTCAAGCAATCAAACCATTGTAGTCAAACATTTTCATATCAAGCCATGAAGTCATTTGTTTATTACGGATGTCAAGTTCTTAGTCCATGTTATGGATTTGAATAAAGACACGTCAGATTTGAATAATATTCCTGTTGTTATTAATTTTTCCTGACGTATTTCCTGAAGAATTTCTTGGTTTACTCCCAAAGACTGATATTAAATTTTGTATCAACTTTGAACCCGGTACAAAACTCATTTCTAAAATCTCATATCGAATGGCTCCTATTGAACTTCAGGAGTTAAAAATTCAACTATATAATTTGGTACCTGAGCCTTTATCTGGTGACTTCCTTTGTGGAATGCACCGAAGCCAGACTCTCTGTAGGGGACACCATATTCATGCGATAGTAAAGCGATAGGTGTCATTGTAATGTGCTATCCAAGGTTGGGATATGAGTCACGATTGAGAACAATCTAAAGTCAGAATCGAAATATGTAGCTTTCAGGCTTAGTTGGTTATTATCGGAGATTCGTTGAAGGATATTCTCGAATCGCTATTCCATTAACGCAAATTGACTCGTAGAGATACAAAATTCAAATGGAGCAAGGAATGTGGGAAGAGCTTCAAGAACTCAAGAGGAGACTCATTCAAAGACATGTTCGACAATGCCATCCTAGAAAAGTTTAACGTGGTAGGCGACGTGTTGAGTAGAAGATCAGATACTGAAATGCAGTACGATATTGTCAAAGACTCATTTCAGTATAATTTACAAATAATAGAGATGGAGATGAAAACTCTAGTTACCCACGTGATGATATACTGAGTATAATCGACTTTAATCGATAAAGTTAAAGTCGCTCAAGCTACACACCGAGCTGATGAATTTGAAGAAGGAGGTGCAAGAAGTTGTTATTTCAAAAGCAAGAATCGGAGGAAAGCTCAAACCTTCGATTTATTAATCCATTTGAAATTCTCGATCGAATATGAACTGTGGCCTATAGACTCGTTTTATCGCCAAGTATGACGCGTGTTCATAAAGTTTTTCACGTATTGATGTTACGTAAATATGTGGACGACTCGAACCACGTCATTGAGTTAGAACCGGACGAGATAGCCGAAGACTTAACGTACGAGGAGGTACCTGTCAAGATCTTGGATAGGAAGGAGCATGTCCTATGTACCGAGGTTATACCACAAGTTAAAGTTTTGTGGAGAAACCATGCTATTGAGGAAATGACCTGGGAGTTGGAAACGGAAATGAAAGCGAGGTATTCTCATCTTTTCGAAACACTGTGTATCGCACGTCAATTTCGAGGACGAAATTTCATAAGGAGGGGAGGTTGTAAGACCCCAAATTATTAATAAATGAAATTTATTTTCCTCTATTTATTATTTTGAAATAGTAAGGTTCGATTTGATTAATGTGGATAGTTATGGGTAAAATACGCAAATATTTATAATAAGCAAAGTGGTTATAAAATATTCATTATAAATTTGGGAATATTCGTTTGGTCGTGGAATATTAGATCGCTTTGGGAATATTCGTATTTACTGCCTTGATCTTTTTGTGGGCCCCATAACGTGAAAGCTTATGGATGAAGAAAACGACAAATATAAGTTGTTTATAAATAATTGGCAGTAGTTATACACAATTAATATCGTTGGAATCCTGGTGGTTAAAACACACTAATACGCCGTCGTTGAACAAGAAGACACCAGATTGCACCAATTATTGATTCTTACGTGAAGAAGGCACTACTCAATAATTGTTACAAAGAATTATCGCTCAAGATTTTATTTTATTGATTCAATAATTGTCGTATTGATATATTATATTATCGTTGTTTCAATAAATTGTCATTACACAAGATTTTCCATTATCGGAGCAATAATTCATATTATCTGAATAATATTATTGGATAACATTATTGGCAATGTCTAGAAAGTTACGCTCTAAGGAGAGGTTTGGTCACCTAATTGCTACGCAAGAAGAGAGAGATCCTTATCGAAAGCCCCTCTTTCTCGGGAACTACCGGTTTGCAAGATTTGTGATTCTGTAATATTATTTGTGAATAATTAATTATTGATTTATATGATGAGGAAAATATTGATTTTATGTGGATATAGATGGAGAAATTTTTTTAAATGACAATTGTTGAAAATTAATATTTTATCTTTTTCTGATAAAATAATTCATTTAAATATATTATTTTAATAATATATTAATGGTGATATTTTTACAATGAATGTGGGATATATGAGTATATGAGGAGGAAGAGTATTTTTCCTGGCATTAAATGTTTAACACATATTTTGTGTGTTGGTGGACACAATTATCGAACCGAAATTTGATTATAGCTTTGTAAAATCGCCTGCTTGTGGATTTTGGTCAATTTCATTTGGAATTGAAAAATCTTTTTTCTGCAAAGTTGTAGAGAATTGAATTTCCTATATAAAGTCGCGAGATTCGATTTTTTCGATAAAAGGGCTATTTATTATGAATTATTGAAGTTTTGAGTTCAAATAATTGATTTTTGGGAGTTTTAATTAATTATTTTGAGAAAAACGTTTTTGGTGAGTTTTGAACCTCATTTAACATGTGCTATGGCTGAAATCAGATTTCAAAGGTGGGCTAAGGAATTTTGTTTATAAATAATATTATTATATTCAATTTTCTACTTGGTGTTCTAAGCATTTTCCTATAAATAGGAGCTTAGGTTAGAATTGAAAATCATACCGTAAACCAAGTTTTCTCTCTATTTCTCTCTATATTATCGAGCGTATTCTTGTGAGTATTTTGAGTATACTTTGAGTATTGCTATATACGGTGCGAGTTCAAGTCATAGCCTATATCCTGTTTCAACCAAGACTGTCTTTTCGAGGTAAGTGGATGTTATTTTCTTCTCAAATGATATTATTTCTTCAATATCATTATCTTTGAAATATTGGTTGGAACTTTTATCAAATTTAAAACTTTTTTCATGCTTCTGGAGTTACTTATTCATGAGTTACTATTCACGATTTACTATTCATGAGTTACTATTCACGAGTTACTTATTCACGAGTACTATTCATGAAGCGTGAAGATGTTTTTTTGTGGAATTTCTATCTTTTGGTGTCTGAGTTACTATTCACGATATCAAGATTATTCACGATATCGACACTATTCACTTATCACTTGACTATTCAATAGAAAAATGAAATTTCTTCTTTTCGTTCAAAATATCTATCTCGGATACTAGCTTTGATTGTATCCATGTTTTGATCATTCTTGAATTTTACACCACTATGATTATTTTTGAGGTATTGTTGGACATGGATAAAACAAAGTACTAATCCTTAATCCTTAATCCTTGTCATTTTGTTTCCTTTGGATTCGTTTTTTTAAAATATTTTCATCATCTTCATCTTAAATGATGATATTATGGAATATCTTTGGCCCGTAGTGCAAAAGATGAATGATTTCTTGATGAATATCTTTGGCCCGTAGTGCAAAAGATGAACAGTGTTGAGATGAACATGACCGATCGATTAATATCTTTGGCCAGTAGTGCAAAGATGAACAGTGTTTAGATGATAACATGACTAATCGATGAATATCTTTCGGCTCAGAGTGCAAAGATGAATATTTGATTCCGATATATATCGATTGATGTTACAGGATAAAATATCGACGATGAACTTTTAAATTCATATATAGAAGATAGTAGTTTGCATTCTCTACTTAACTCTTCTAATGGATTATTATTTCATTGCGTAATATTGATTTAAAATTTGTTGTCTATTGTATTCTATTAGATTTTCCCCTCGTGAAGACTAACGATAATTTGTTGTATATTATCTTAGTCATAATATTCTTTATTGGGCTAGTTGAGCTCACCCTTTTCCTTGTTGTTCCATTTTTTTTCTTCTCGGGAGGCGAGAATGTAAATAGTACTAGTCGGGGTATGGAATGAAGGTTCTAGAGAGAGTTGTTTAGTAGTCCTCACCATTTTGTAAAATAATGTATCAATAATTATGATGGAGATTTATTTTGCGTGTGGATATTGTCTAGATGGCAATATCTCGTATTTAAACTCACAGCTTTATATGTTGTAATAATAAAGTTGTAGTTATTTTGTACCATTTATTTGGCGACACTCGAGTGGGTTGGATGGAATGGACCTATTTTGGGGCGTCACGGTTTGGTATCAAAGCTTAGGATATGATCTCTGCGAGATCGGGGAATAGAACTAGGAGGGGAGAGACGAGTAAATCCTTCGCTAAAGTGTGTCCTACCTAAGCTTATTTGTTGGTTGGTCATAATATAGGGTATTATGTGATTTGTTAATTTATTTAATTAACCCTTGTTTTATGATAGTTTTTAAGAATGGGTCACGAGAACGTTAACAATGGAGTGAATGAGATCGTGGAGACACATCTAATCGCCAACCAGGATAATGTGATGTCAAAGTGAAGAAGGAATTAGAGATATCCATGTGGTGAGTGAAGAATTGATAGTTGCTTTTTTGAGATAGTCGCAGAGTAGGTAATAATGAGAGTGAGGAAGAAGAGGAAGAAGAGGTACCAAGAGAGTTTATTAGAGGTATTTTATGATCAAAATGTAGAATTGCAAAATCATATTCATGAGTTAGAAGAGCAGGCTGAAGAATTGCAGGCAGTCGTGGAGCAAAAGGATGAGCTTGTGTTACTCGATATGTGATGCTTGAACAGAAGCACTCTTTGGCAGAGTATAAGATGATAAAGCTGGAATCTAAGCTGAAAGAAGAAATAACTGAACGAGTGAGAATGAGTGATGCATGGGTAAAAGCTGCACGACGCATTGATATTATGGAAAGAGATGTCCAATCTAAAAAAGAGAAGATTTAACGATGACGGGAAGACGTCGGTAGCAGCATCAGCACCATCAACAAATTCTAGGGGAAGAGAACGATCGCCAATTAGATGCTACAGATGCGGAGAGGAGGGACATATAAGGTCAAACTGTTCAAAGCCTTCCAAGGTATGTTTTAGTTGTGGAAAAGATGGTCACATAGCTCGATTTTGTCCTATAGCGAAATCAAGTCCGGTTGGGACGTTGGCACCAGAAAAGTGATACGTAAAAGTCAAAGTCAACGGTTCTCGGAAGAGTGTTTGTCGTTGATGGGGTCAAAATGAGAGAAACCCGAACGAAGTTAGCACGGGTTAGTTAATTATAAATTCTTTAAGTTTATACCTTACTAGATACCTGGTTCTACCCATTCTTTTATCTCTCTTGCTTTAGCGCCAACGCTTGAACTTGACTACGGAGAAATTAGACTTTGACCTATTTATGGAGACTCGTTAGAGAAACTTTCATTACATCCGTTGTTTAAAAATCTTGCTTGATTCAGTTGGCACTATCACATTACCGTTAACCTTATTTCTATAGAGATATTTGCTTTTGATGTGATTTTAAGGTTAACTACTCATCATGCCGAAATTGATTACTTTTGTAAGGTTGTTAGTTTTCATATTCTTAAGCAACCTTTTATTCGAATTCAAGCAATCAAACCATTGTAGTCAAACATTTTCATATCAAGCCATGAAGTCATTTGTTTATTACGGATGTCAAGTTCTTAGTCCATGTTATGGATTTGAATAAAAGACACGCCGATTTGAATAATATTCTGTTGTTATTAATTTTTCCGACGTATTTCAAGAATTTCTTGGTTTACTCCCAAAGATCGATATTAAATTTTGTATCGACTTTGAACCCTAAGACAAAACTCATTTCTAAAATCTCATATCGAATGGCTCCTATTGAACTTCGTGGAGTTAAAAATTCAACTATATAATTTGGTACTGAGCCTTTATCCGGTGACTTCCTTTGTGGAATGCATCAAGCCGACTCTCTGTAGGGGACACCATATTCATGCGATAGTAAACCGATAGTGTCATTGTAATGTGCTATCCAAGGTTGGGATATGAGTCACGATTGAGAACAATCTAAGTCGGTGAATCGAAATACGTAGCTTTCAGGCTTAGTTGGTTATTATCGGAGATTCGTTGAAGGATATTCTCGAATCGCTATTCCATTAACGCAATTTGACTCGTAGAGATACAAAATTCAAATGGAGCAAGGAATGTGGGAAGAGCTTCAAGAACTCAAGAGAGACTCATTTCAAGACATGTTCTGACAATGCCATCCTAGAAAAGCGAACGTGGTAGCCGACGTGTTGAGTAGAAGATCGTGATACAAGTACTGAGTACGATATTGTCAAAGACTCATTTCGTATAATTTACAAATAATAGAGATGGAGATGAAAACTCTAGTTACCCACGTGATGATATACGAGTATAATCGACTTTAATCGATAAAGTTAAAGTTGTTCAAGCTACACACCGGAGCTGATGAATTTGAAGAAGGAGGTGCAAGAAATTGTTATTTCAAAAGCAAGAATCGGAGGAAAGCTCAAACCTTCGATTTATTAATCCATTTGAAATTCTCGATCGAATATGAACTGTGGCCTATAGACTCGTTTTATCGCCAAGTATGACGCGTGTTCATAAAGTTTTTCACGTATTGATGTTACGTAAATATGTGGACGACTCGAACCACGTCATTGAGTTAGAACCGGACGAGATAGCCGAAGACTTAACGTACGAGGAGGTACCTGTCAAGATCTTGGATAGGAAGGAGCATGTCCTATGTACCGAGGTTATACCACAAGTTAAAGTTTTGTGGAGAAACCATGCTATTGAGGAAATGACCTGGGAGTTGGAAACGAAATGAAAGCGAGGTATTCTCATCTTTTCAAACACTGTACGTCACGTCAATTTCGAGGACGAAATTTCATAAGGAGGGAGGTCAGAAGACCCCAAATTATTAATAAATGAAATTTATTTTCCTCTATTTATTATTTTGAAATAGTAAGGTTCGATTTGATTAATGTGGATAGTTATGGGTAAAATACGTAAATATTTATAATAAGCAAGTGGTTATAAAATATTCATTATCGTTTGGGAATATTCGTTTGGTCGTGGAATATTAAATCATCTTGTCTGGGAATATTAAATGCTGACGGTAGCTTGATCTTTGTGGGCCCCATAACGGAAAGCGATTGGATGAAGAAAACGACAAATATAAGTTGTTTATAAATAACTTGGCGTAGTTATTACAGATTATCACTGTTGGAATACCCGGTGGTTAAAACACACTAATACGCTGGCCGAAGAACAAGAAGACACTCAGTATTGCACCAATTATTGATTCTTACGTAAGAAGGCACTACTCAATAATTGTTACAAGAATTCTCGTTCAAGATTTTATTTTATTGATTCAATAATTTGTCGTATTGATATATTATATTATCGTTGTTTCAATAAATTGTCATTACATTATTTTCCATTATCGAGACAATAATTCATATTATCTCGAATAATATTATTGGATAACATTATTGCGCAATGTCTAGAAAGTTACGTCTAAGGAGAGGTTTGGTCACCTAATTGCGCCGCCAAGAAGGAGAGATCCTTATTGAAAGCCCCTCTTTCCAGGAACTACCGGTCACAAGATTGTGATTCTGTAATATTATTTGTGAATAATTAATTATTGATTTATATGATGAGGAAAATATTGATTTTATGTGGATATAGATGGAGAAATTTTTAAAATGACAATTGTTGAAAATTAATATTTTATCTTTTTCTCGATAAAATAATTCATTTAAATATATTATTTTAATAATATATTAATGGTGATATTTTTACAATGAATGTGGGATATATGAGTATATGAGGAGGAAGAGTATTTTTCGGCATTAAATGTTTAACACATATTTTGTGTGTTGGTGGACACAATTATCGAATAGAAATTTGATTATAGCTTGTAAAATCGTCTGCTTATGGATTTCGGTCAATTTCATTTGGAATTGAAAAAACTTTTTTCGCAAAGTTGTAGAGAATTGAATTTCCTATATAAATTCAGCGAGATTCAAATTTTCGACAAAAGGGCTATTTATTATGAATTATTGAAGTTTTGAGTTCAAATAATTGATTTTTGGGAGTTTTAATTAATTATTTTGAGAAAAACGTTTTTGGTGAGTTTTGAACCTCATTTAACATGTTTATGGCTGAAATCAGATTTCAAAGGTGGGCTAAGGAATTTTGTTTATAAATAATATTATTATATTCAATTTTCTACTTTTGGTGTTCTAAGCATTTTCTATAAATAGGAGCTTAGGTTAGAATTGAAAATCATACCGTAAACCGAAGTTTTCTCTCTATTTTCTCTCTATATTATCGAGTTTATTCTTGTGAGTATTTTGAGTATACTTTGAGTATTGTTATACGATGCGAGTTCAAGTCATAGCCTATATCCTGTTTCAACTAGAAGTCTCGTCTTTCGAGGTAAGGGATGTTATTTTCTTCTCAAATGATATTATTTCTTCAATATCATTATCTTTGAAATATTGGTTGGAACTTTTATCAAATTTGGAACTTTTTCATGTATGGGGTTACTTATTCATGAGTTACTTATTCACGAGTTACTATTCATGAAGTTACTATTATTCACGATTCTTATTCACGAGTACTATTCATGAAGCGTGAAGATATTTTTTGTGGAATTTCTATCTTTGGTGTCTGAGTTACTATTCACGATCACGTATACGGTATTATTCACGAATCACTAAGACTATTCAAGAAAAATGAAATTTCTTCTTCTTTCGTATAAAATATCTATTCGGATACTAGCTTTGATTGTATCCATGTTTTGATCATTCTTGAATTTTACTCCACTATGATTATTTTTGAGGTATTGTTGGACATGGATAAAACAAAGTACTAATCCTTAATCCTTAATCCTTGTCATTTTGTTTCACCGATTCGTTTCTTTAAAAATATTTTTCATCATCTTCATCTTAAATGATGATATTATGGAATATCTTTGGCCAGTAGTGCAAAGATGAATGATTTCTTGATGAATATCTTTGGCCCGTAAGGCAAAAGATGAAGCAGTGTTGAGATGAACATGAATCGATCGATTAATATCTTTGGCCGTAGTGCAAAGATGAGCAGTGTTTAGATGAACATAACTAATCGATGAATATCTTTGGCTCAGTAGTGCAAAGATGAATATTTGATTCCAAATATATATTGATTGATGTTACTGAGGATAAAATATCGACGATGAACTTTTAAATTCATATATAGAAGATAGTAGTTTGCATTCTCTACTTAACTCTTCTAATGAATTATTATTTCACCGCGAATATTGATTTAAAATTTGTTGTCTATTGTATTCTATTAGATTTTTTTCCGTCAAGACTAACGATAATTTGTTGTATATTATCTTAGTCATAATATTCTTTCTTGGGCTAGTTGAGCTCACCCTTTTCCTTGTTGTTCCATTTTTCTTCTCGGGAGGCGAGAATGTAGCGAGTACTAGTCGGGGTATGGAATGAAGGTTCTAGAGAGAGTTGTTTAGTAGTCCTCACCATTTTGTAAAATAATGTATCAATAATTATGATGGGGATTTATTTGCGTGTGGATATATTATGCAGATGGCAATATCTCGTATTTAAACTCACGATTTATATGTTGTAATAATAAAGTTGTAGTTATTTCGTATCATGTATTTGGCGACTCAGAATGGGTTGGATGGAATGGACCTATTTTGGGGCGCCACAACCTATTTATAGAAAAATGCTAGAACGCCAAAGAAGACTAAATTAATAAAATAATATTATATTATTCCTTTACATCCACGCACACCCAATTTGATCAAATAAGCCAGCCAATTCTGAAATTCTTTGGTAGCCCACATGTTTAACATAAAAGTGGGTCCCACCCATTTTTAATAAAAATTATTTTATTTTCTGAAACTTCAGTAATTCATAGAAAATAGCATGTTTATCAGAAAAATATGAATTTTATGTCCATTCCACACGAAATCGAATTCTCTACAACTTTGTAGCTTTAAGTTTTTCCAAATTCTAAATAGAAAATATCCGAAATCTACAAACGGATGATTTTCAACACCTTTTAAAATTCTTAACAAATCCTACGTTAATTTTTACGGTTCAAAATTTGTGGACATATACTTAAATTATATATGTATAACATATCCTAAAATCACAACGATCCAACGGTCAGATCAAAATTATAACTCACGCAATAGAGCTTTAAAAACACCGATTTGATCTTTAATGTCTCCATTCTGACAAAATATTGTTAAAACACCTCAACATTAATTCCTTCATTTATAACCACATAAATAAATCTATCATTTATATCCACATCAAATAAATATTTCCTTATCATATAAATTAATAATTAATTATTCACAATTAATATTACAGAATCACAATTATGACAACCAGACAGTTCCCAGGAAAGAGGGGGCTTTCCAATAAGGATTTCTCCTTACTGGTACGCAATTAGGTGACCAAACCTCTCCTTGATAGAACTTTCTAGACATTGCCAATAATGTTATCTAATAATATTATTCAAATAATATGAATTATTGATCCGATAATGGGAAATATCATGCGATGACAATTATTGAAATAACAATAATATAAAATATCAACGCAAAGAATTATTGAATCAATAAAATAAAATATTGAGCAAGTAATTAATGTAACAATTATTGAGTAGTGCCTTCTTTACGTAAGAATCAATAATTCAAAAAATCTTTTGTAATAATCGCAGTAATATCTTCTTGTAACCACGCGTATTCGTATATTTTAACCACCGGTGTATTCAACAGTGAGTTATGTTAATGTAATAACTACGCCGTTATTTATAAAAACTCATACTTTGTCGTTTTCTTCATCAAGCGGTTATTACATTATGAGGCCCACAAATGACTACGCCGTCGTACGAATATTCCCCGATAACAAGAATATTCCACGACCAAACGAATATTCCCCAACAAAAATGAGTATTTTATAACCACTTGCGTATTTTGAAAATTTTATATATATCACCCTTAACTTTAACTTTTTTATCAATTTAACCATTTACTGAATAATAATTATAAGAAAAATTGAATACTTTTATTTCATAAAATTCGGGGTCTTACATATTATGACTAAGATAATATAGAACAAATTATCGTTACTCTTCAACGGGGAAAAATCTGATAAAATACAATAGACAACAAGTTTTAGATCAATATTCGCAGCGGAAATAATAATTCATAGATGAGTTACGTAGATAATGAAATCTACTATAATCTATGAATTTAAAAGTCCATCATCATTATTTTATCCCTGTAAAATCAATCAATATTCATCTTGAATCAAATATTCATCTTTGCACTACAGGCCAAAGATATTCATCAATTGGTCATGTTCATCTCAACACATGTTCATCTTTGCTGACTACTGGTGAAAAGATATTCATCGAAAATCATTAATCTTTGCACTACTGTGCCAAAAGATATTCAAGTAAAATCATCATTTAGGGTGAGGATGATGAAAAATATTTTAGATAAAAGCGAATCCAATTGAAACGAAAAGAACAAATATTAAGGATTCGTACTTTTAAGCGATCGAGTTCAAAAATACTTCATAAATAATTATAGTGAAGTAAAATTCAAGAATGATGAAAACATGGATACAATCAAAGCTAGTATCCATAATCAATATTTTGGAAAAAAAATGAAAATTTAATTTTTCTGTGAATAGTGACGTATTCGTGAATAGTGTTGTATATGTGAATAGTGTCGTATACGTGAATAGTAACCCCGACACTAAAAGACAAAAATTTCACAAGAAAAATCTTACCAATAATCCGGCAAAATGATATTAGAAGAAATAATATCATTTAAAAAATAATAATATCCCTCACTTGAAAAGACAAGACTTCTAATTTGGAATCTCAGGA
This sequence comes from Panax quinquefolius, assembly GCA_020205615.1. Lineage (NCBI taxonomy): Eukaryota > Viridiplantae > Streptophyta > Magnoliopsida > Apiales > Araliaceae > Panax > Panax quinquefolius. Next base: position 18,361,910 of record CM035163.1, read on the forward strand.
TATAGTCTTTGAAGTAACAGACAAATATAGCAACACTCAAAGTATCAAAATACTCACAAAATATACCGATAATAATAGAGAGAAAGAGAGAAAACTTCAGATTTCGGTGTGATTTTCAATTCTAACCTAAGCACCCTATTTATAGGAAAATGCTTAGAACACCAAAGCAGAAAATTTAATATAATAATATTATAATTAAACAAATTCAAACCCACCTTAGACCAACTGAATTCAACACATTTATATCACATGTGGGATTGCAAATAACGTTTTTCTAAAATAAAATAATTAAAACTTCCAAAAATTAATTATTTTGAAACTTCGGAGCTTCAATAATATAAAATAAATAACCCTTTTATCAGAAAAATTCGAACCTCATGTCTTTTTCATAGGAAATTCCATTCTCTACAACTTTACAGAAGAAAGTTTTTCCAAATTTCAAACAGAAATTGACCGAAATCCACAAACGGGTGATTTTACAGGCTATAATCAAATTTCAGTCAAGAAATGGGCCCACAAACATATTTAACATGTTTTAAACAATTTTTAGTGACAAAAATACTCTTCCTCCTTATTTATTCATATATCCCACATTCATTGTAAGAATATCACCATTATTATATTATTAAAATATAATAATATATTTAAATGAATTATTTTATCTAAAAAGATAAATATCAATTTTTAACAATAGTCACATTAAAAATTTTCTCCATCTATATCCACATAAAATAAATATTTTTCTTATCATAATAATCAATAATTAATTATTCATAAATAATATTACGTAATCACAATAATCGACAATGTGCCGGTAGTTCCGGGAAAAAGGGGCTTTTCAATAAGGATTTCTCCTTACTAGCGCGCAATTAGGTGACCAAACCTCTCCTTAGACAGAACTTTCTAGACATTGCCAATAATGTTATCTAATAATATTATTCAAATAATATGAATTATTGATCTGATAATAAAAATACTGTGTAGTGAAAATTATTAAAACAACAATAATATAAAATATCAACGCATCAATTATTGAATCAATAAAATAAAATATTAAACAGTAATTACTGTAACAATTATTGAGTAGTGCCTTCTTACATAAAAATCAATAATTGGTGCAATCTGGTAATGCTTCTTGTGTTTTAACCACGTGTATTCCAACAAGATAATCTTGAATAACTTCTGTAGTTATTTATAACTAACTTATATTTGTTGTTTTCCTTCATCTAATCGTTTTCCGTTATGGGGCCCACACAAGGTTGTGCCGTCGTACGAATATTCCCCGACAGTAAAAATATTTCACGACCAAACGAATATTCCCCGACAATAATGAATATTTTATAACCACTTGCTTATTTGAAATATTTGCGCATTTTACCCATAACTAACCACATTAATCAAATCAACCCTTACTATTTCAAAATAATAAATAGAGGAAATTTAATTTCATTTATAATAAGTTGGGGTCTTACAATATATATGATCATTACTTCTGGTAATATCCATTGCAAATTTATATGAAAATATGTTGTCGACAACGATTTTGTTTCTATCCAATATATACGTCTCCTGTATATACATAATGTATCGAGATCTCGTTATTTTCAGGTACCTGATCCTCTTCAGGGGATAACTCATCCTCTTAAGGGAATAACTCTTCAAGAGTTTTATGTACAGGAGATTTTTATTCATAAGTTTTGGATAGGTTGATAAATTTTATAGCCTGTTTCATGGGTATAGCCTCTTTATAGGCTGCAACTTATTCTTCTTGTACTTTCTTCTTCTGGGAAATTTTATTTTATTTTTTAACACCGATAGATCTTCCACGCTTCAGGTGTGGCTTTAATTCAATTTTCTGCTATATTAACTGATTGTCCTACAGAGACTTCAATCTCTGCTAGAGTATTAGCAGCTAGAATGTGAGATATCACTATTTTCTTATTATCGGTGAATAATTCTGGTAATTGATTTGCAATTCATTGCAAATGAATTATCCTTTGAACTTCTAGTTCATATTGATTTGTATAAGGATCAAGATTAAATAACGTTGAAACATTCCAATTAATCTCCCGTCGAGCTTCAGGTAATGATCTCACGTCACGCTTCAGGCAACGACTTTTCTCCCCCTAATGGTGGGAAGACTATTAAAATAACAATCCTCAAAATATACCTTAAAAATATCACTCTGAATTCTTTCTTAGAAGATGAACACCAAATAACAATAATTAAATGTGATAATTTGGTAATTAATTTACTTTGATATAATCAACAGGTAAAGGAATCTTCTGGTTCTTTAAAGGATGTTCATGGGAGTTTTCAATAATTCAATGCATCATTATTGATCCTAGATGATCATGCCAAATCATAAAAACATTTGGATCCGAACACTTCTGGTGTATTGCAAACTTCTGGTGTATTACAACATTTGTTTCAACTATTCTCATTTTAGTATAATATAATCCAAAAGAGAAAATATACAATTTTTCTAAAATGAGTTTCTGGCCCGATACTATTGAAGTAATATAAAGAAATTCTTCACTGCCTTCGTTATTGATTTCAATATGATAACTATTATAACGTATATCCTTAAAGCTGAGCAAATTTCTGTTTGTCTCAAAAGAATATAAAGAATCATCAATACAAAGTTTTGTGCCTTTTGAAAACATTATAATCGCTCTTCCAGACACTTTAATTAAATTTGATGAATAATCACTCTTTAAGAGTCTTCAATTATGTTTGATGAATAATCGCTCTTCTAGAGCCTTAAATTAAGTTTGATGAGCTTCTGACCCATAAAACATCATATATGCAAAACATAAATTTAACTTTATTACTTGAAACATAAATAAAACATATAATAAAAATACTTATTATAATGTCATAATATAATGAAATAAAAATAATTAATTGGTACGAACATTTCTATCAACATATCATCAAGGAAAACATAGATATCTAAATTAGTTATATCCACTCCATTTGAAAAGTCAAAATAATTCATGGGATCTTCAGGATCATTCCATTTCCTTTTCTTTTATGGAGTCTTGGTACAAATCTACCAAATATTTAGGAGTACGACGGGTACATTCCCTTTTATATATTGATTGTTCTTTTCAAGTCCACTGCCACAACCACAACCATAATTTCCTCTATGATTATCAAATGAGGTTCCATTCACTTCAGGGAATGTAATAGAATCGGTCGAGCGAGATTGTTGGTTTTTCAGCAAAAACTCATTATTTTGTACAGCCACTAAAAGAAATAATATCACTTTTAGGAATATTGTGACGCCCCCAAAATAGGTATACAACACTCATTCTGAGTCGCCAAATACATGGTACAAAAAGAAAACTACAACTTGATAATACAATTGTCGATAAAAAATACACAACACATCTTTGTGAGTTTAAATACAATTATTGTCTTACAGACAATATCAACACTCAAATAAGTCCTCATTACAATTATTCATACACTATTTTACGAAATAGTGAGGGACTGCTAAAACATCTTTCTAAAACCATCACTCCATACCACAGACTCGATCCTCGCTTATGTTCTCACCTCCCGAGAAGAAAAATGGAAAAAAGGAAAAGGGTGAGCTCAACTAGCCCAATAAAGAATATTATGACTAAGATAATATACAATAAATTATCATTAGTCTTTAATGAGAAAAAATTTGATACAATATAATAGAACAACAAATTTTAGATCAACAAATGCAATGAAACAACAATCCATTAAAAAAGAGACATGTAGAGAATGAATTCTACTATCTTCTAATATTTAAAAGTTCATCATCAATATTTTATCCTGTAACAACAATCAATATACATCTTTAATCAAATATTCATCTCTTTGCACTATAGGCCAAAGATATATTCATTTGTCACCGATTGGTCATGTTCATCTCAACACTTTGTTCATCTTTGTACTACAAGCTAAAGATATTCATCGATTAATCATTCATCTTTGCACTACTGGGCCAAAGATATTCAAAGAATATCATCATTTAAGACCGAGGATGATGAAAATATTTTAAAGAAAAGCGAATCCGATTGAGACAAATATTAGGGATTAGAGTATAACGGTTTATCCAAGATCAATAATACTTCATAATAATCAATTGTGAAAGCGTAATTCAAAAAATAACGATCAAAACATGGATCTGATCAAAGATAGTAGCCAAAATAGATATCTTGGACAAAAAAAAAATTTATTTTTAAATTGAATAGTCTTGAGTATCGTGAATAGTAACCCCAGAGCATAAAAAAAGTTTTAAATTTGATTAAAAAGTTTACCAATATTTTGGCATAATGATATTGAAGAAAATAATATCATTTAAGAAGAAAATAACATCCCTTACCTCAAAATAATGGTACTTCTGATCGAAATATCGGATAGAAAGTCGAAGGAAACTTGTACCGAACAACAACTCTCAAAGTATCAAAATACTCACAAAATATGCTCGATAATCTAGAGAGAAAGAAAACTTGTTTCTGGTGTGATTTTTAATTCTAACCTAAGCATCTATTTATAGAAAAATGCTAGAACGTCAAAGGAGACTAAATAATAAAATATTATTATTCTTTTTCTTTCTTTTATGCCAACTTTCACCAACCAAGCCAGCCATCTTGGAACCAAAATTCAGCAGCCCACGTGTGTTAAAACAAAAGTGGGTCCCACCCATAATTTAATAAAAATCATTTTATTTTCCGAAACTTCAGTAATTCATAGAAAATAGCCCGTTTATCAGAAAAATATGAATTTTATGTCCATTCCACACGAAATCAAATTCTCTACAACTTTGTAGCTTTGAGTTTCTCCAAATTCCAAACCGAAACTATTCGAAATCCACAAACGGATGATTTTTAATACCTCCATTCCAACAAAATACTGATAAAACACCTCAGCATTAATTTCTTCATTAATAACCACATAAATAAATCCATCATTTATATCCACATCAAATAAATATTTTCTTATCATATAAATCAATAATTAATTATTCTCAAATAATATTACAGAATCACAATTATGACAACCAGGCCGTTCCCAGGAAAGAAAGAGTTTTCCAATAAGGATTTCTCCTTACTGGCGCGCAATTAGGTGACCAAACCTCTCCTTGACAGAATTTTCTAGACATTGCCAATAATGCTATCTAATAATATTATTCAAATAATATAAATTATTGATCTGATAATGGGAAATACTGTGCAGTGACAATTATTGAAACAATAATTGTAATACCTAGTAAATAAATAAATAAATTGATTAAAAAAATTGTTTTAAAACATATTAATTGGACTTTATTTGTTTTATTTGGGTCAAATTAGTTATTAAATTTATGTGGGCTAATGTATTAATAAGTTATGGATAAATTAAATTGGTAAGATTAGGCTTTAAACTAAGTGGGTATAATTTATAATTGTGTAATTTTAAAATTCTATTAAAATTTAGAGAGTTAATAACTATATTATATTAATTAATAAAATGTGTTTTCAACTTAATAAATACTAAAACCTAATCTCCTCTTGTATCGTCGATACAAATTGTTTGAGGGGAGAGAACGAAAAGAGAGATAGCATGGGAGAATAAATTATATTTGGTTCTTGATTATTTTCGTGTAAACTATTTCTTTTAGTTCATTGCTATTGTTCAAATCGGTAATAATGAAAAGAGTTGCTTGCGTCAAGGAGGAGAACATAAGAGTTGGATTAGATTTTGATAGGCATGATGTTCGCTTAATGTTGATTTTGACAGAAAAACATAAAACATGGAAGAATATATATATATTGATTGAAATAAATTATTTATATATATATATATATATATAGATCAGGAGTGCATGGAAATTGGTGTACTATTAGATATGATTATATATATACGTGTATATAGAGAGCAGGTTATTAGTTATTGTTGCTAATGTTATTATAATTATAAAGTACTGTTTTGTGAAGAAAAAAAATTATAATGTTGTCGGCAAAATTAAACCAAGTCAGTATGTTTGTTCTTGTCACCATGAATAACTAATCTTGTAATTAAGAATCAGGAGAATAAACTATAATCACGAGAACAAATTTTCGGTAATTGTACTTACATTTTTTTTTATTATTTTATGTAATTAGTTCGGACAAAAGAAATTTAACGAGACAAATTTGGAATTTAATTTTGGGTATAACATTGCTTAATTCAGGTACGGATTCCGTACTCTTTCAGCGAGACTATTTTGTTTTTAATTTATTCATTCGTTATGCGTTTTGAAAATTAGTATTGCCTCTTATGATTATTTCTTGTCAAATTCACTGTGATAAATTCGTTTGGCGTTCATAGTTGGAACTCATATTTGTACTCTGTAGACTAGTACAACATGTCTAAATTTATTTTGATATTTGTAGTAATGTACATGTTAATATTTTTGGAGACTTTGTGTTGATATCTCGTTTTAGTTTAACATGTACATGTTAGAACCCATTTGTGTTGATATTGTGTCGCATGTGTTGTGACATGATATTTTTGTTAGAATCTTAGTAAGGTATACGAGCTATAACCACTGTGGGGTACCACGAGCATGTCCTCTTGGCACCGAGGCATGACACCTTCCAGTGGCGGTGTGATCGATCCACTGGCTGCCTGCGTTTTGTGCTCCGGTGGGAGTTGGCCATTTGGTGTTTTGTTTGGGAGGCGTATGGGTCGACCCTAGTTTTCTGCTACATTGCATCGTTTCAAGCAGATTGGTGATGTTTGTGCCAAACACACCTTCCGATTTTGCTTGATCTGGATTCATGACCCTGATGTGTGAGTGCCTGTGTGGCATTATGTGACTTGCCTGTATGGCAAGGTATATTACTATTTGTTTTGAGCTCGGTATGAAATAACACCCAACCATTTGATTCAGCCTACTATTTCGTTGTGTTAGTTTTGTTCGTTTTGTTTCAGTTCATTTCATTTAAATTGAGTTAGTTATTTCGGTTCATTAATTGTATTCTATATCCGTACTGGGCATTTGGCTCATCGCTTTGTTTTTTCTTGGCGAGTGTCGGGGGACCAAGGGCAAGTGTGACGAGAGCTTCCTTTAATCCAATAGTTTTGATATATTTTGTTAGGTTTCGATACATTGATTTATTTAAAGTTGTAATAATTATTTTAGATTGTGGATTGAGCCAGTGTGGTATTTATTATGGTTTGTCTTATGACATTGAATTATTATGATATTATTCTTTGTGGTTTAGAGCCCTGTGATCTTCCTTAGTTTTGTTGTGTTTTGAGTAACCTCTCTTTCTATTTTGAAAAGGGGGTGTTACAACAATAATATTAAATATCAACGCAGTAATTATTGAATCAATAAAATAAAATATTGAACAGTAACTACTGTAACAATTATTGAGTAGTGCCTTCTTACGTACCAATCAATAATTCAATAATATTGTACAATACCGTGTGCTACTGTGCAACCACGCGTATTACTGTATTTTAACCACCATGTATTCCATCAGTGTTAACGGTAACAACTACGCCGTTATTTGTAAAAACTCATACTTTATCGTTTTTTTCATCCGACAATTATTCTGTTATGAGCCCCACGAATGGCTGCGCCGTCGTACGAATATTCCCCTACAAAAAGAATATTCCACGATCAAAAGAATACTCCCCGATAAAAATGAATATTTTATAACCACTTGCTTATTTTGTAAAATTTGCACATTTCACCCATAACCAAAGCATTATATCAAATTAACACCTTATTAATTTAGAGTAATGAATAGAGAAAATTCAATTTTATTTATAATAAGTTGGGGTCTTACAAATATAATTTCCTTTATCGCTTCAGGGAATATATTATGAACTTACACTCACAATATTGCTACTACAGGAGCATATTTGAGGCATGAAATATAGTAAATATTTTTTCTAACATGTCTTTATCAATATTTTTTTTTCATGGAGATGATAGCGAATAAAAATAATTAATTTTGCATGATCCTGCAGGGATGCATGATTGCCAACTTTAATTGTATCTCCAAGGCTCTTTGTCTTTATATGAATCTCAGCATCAAGATTCTATTACAAACAATTCTTGCTCGATATAAATCAAGGGCAACAAATTCAAATTTATAAAATTTGAATATTAAATAACTAAACATATTCTCCATCAAATTAAATAATTATATATGTTCAGATTTAATTATAATGAGACAATTTATAGAAATACAGTAAAATACGAAATTAATTTTTTCTACTAAAACTAAATAAATAGTCTTTATATATTCAATTACCATTATATAATAATAAGAATAATGATATCATTAGTGCAGTAATTGAAATGCAATAATTTTACCCTCACTTTATCTCACTAAACAAATAGTCCAAGTATTTAAAAGAAATTACACTCGTAAGTTCTATCTGTCTACAAAATGTGTCCTGAAACTCAATATTTAGCTCGTTAAGAATAAATTGAAAATAATGTCCTCCTCTCATAAATAGCCAGAATACAAATCTGGTGATCCAGAAAGAGTAATTCCCACCTATTGTTATATTGCTTAGCTGCCAATATTCTAGCAGGGATTACAATACACTAAGAACTGATATTTTAACTTTCAACTCATTTATAAAATATTACTAAGTGTATATCTCAAAAGCACATATATCATTATAAGAATATATTAACATATTTTATAATGACAATACATCAAAATACACCGATATAATAATAATAATAATAAAATTATTCTTACACATTTTTATCATTAATCAAATCATGACCATGCAACAACTTTAGTGTTAGTCCAAGTGTAGTACAGGGTGGATTCCAAAAACATGGTAACACTATGTAAATGCATATTTAGATATGTATAGTAAATTTTCTCCTAGCAAGAGCATGTTCACTTGTAAGCATAGTGGGGATTGAACACTGCGAAATCATACTTACTCCATTCTTCAAAAATAAAATAAAATATTGACACATGAAAATCATATATATTCCTGTGTTAACTTATGTCAAAATATATATGGGTATCATATTTGTTAAGATCTTGTGGAGCATTTTAAGTCGTGAAATAAATAACTAAAAAGCGAAACCCATAAGTATATTATAGCAGCAAAATAACCAACCTCTTTTCTAGTCTTGAAGATTTAACTTCCATTCTACTTTCGGCTAATGAACTTCCCATATGGAGATATCTGAGAACTTTTCTTTATATTTTTTCGTGAAGTATCTAAAATTGGATCTTTGAGTTTTGAAAAGATGAAACTAGTATAGTATCACAACTTGAAATATTAGAGACTCGTGCTGATAACGTATTATAAAATACAATTAAAAACAAAAACAAAAATGATGATTAAGGGAGAAGAGCATTCTCATTTCATATATTGTAATTGTATATGTCTCTAACCCATCCTCTTTATAATGCTACTATTTATGGTACAAGGATATCAATACTAAGAGGTTATAAAACTCAAAGATCATGAGTTTCAAACCTTAAAGGATATGAGAGTTACAAAGTTTAAAGTTAATTACAATAAAGAAGGGTATAGGAATGTATCTAGACATGGGTAAGAATGTATCTAGACATCCACACATTATGTATGATTTTATAACAAAATATATTAAAAGTGTAACTTAGATAAAAAAAATTACAATAAAAATTTAAATAATAACTCTTTTAAAAAAATAACAGATAGTTAAAAAAATGCCGGTCATAGAAACAACATTAGTGAACGTCATTTATAAACTAAAGATAAAGATTGTTCTTCAACATGAGTAACGGATCACATCTAAATTAGAACAATTCATATATTTGAAAAAAAAAATCCAAACGGAGAAAGCAAAATCTCTTAAGAGATGATAATGAAATCACATCCCATCACAAAAAGGAAGAAATCAATCATTTTATGAAAAAAAAATATTAAGCTTTATAAAAACAAACACCACAAAAAAAAAAAAGAATAACTTATAAAATAAAAATAAAATTAAAATTTAGTGTAAAAGGAGAGTTCTTCTGGAATCTAAGATGGAGAATATGGTTGTTGAGACGTTTAATGATTACTGCGTTGGCTTGAATAACCATGTGCTGCTCTATCTAGACTTTTATCGTACTGTAAATTATATATATATATATATATATATATAATTTAGAACAAGTTTGAATCATTCTTCTCTACACACACAACACCAACACTCGGATTCAAATTTTGTTATCCAAGTAAATAAACAAATGAATCATAAAATATTAGTGAACTAAGACGAGATTAATCACCAATTAACACAACAAACTAGTTATGATGAGTGGGCAGGCTACTTCTAGTTGTTTGTCGCTTTGTTAATTAAATCATTAGTTCTTCCCATGAGTACTTGGATTCATCTTGCATGTCGTGCTACAAAAAAAAATAAAAAAATTGAACTTAAATTTTAACTCAAACTCTACGAAAAAATAGTAGTAATAAATTCTTCTAAACGGTTGAAATACAAACACTCATGTCACTGGAGATAGAGTTTCGTTCTTAATTTTATGTAAATGTATTTATTAACGCCAAGATCTTCTGTCAACGTCCTAATCACGTAAGACGCCTCTAATCCATGTAGACAATCAAAACACGATAAACACAAAAAGCTTGAGCGGCTTCGATCAGTCGGGAGATAGCTTCAAAGCGTGAAAGTCGATTTCGGTGTTATGAGGTTAACGATGGAGGATAATAATCTCTACAGTGTATTGAGAGAGAAAATTTAGTTGAATGTGTATGCGTATGCGTACCTTTTTCTTGAAGATTTCCTTGTTAGGTTATCTTTCTGCTTTGGGCCATCGTGCCACCCATCACCGTTCGTCATCGACACACCCCCACTCCTCAATTGATTTCTACCGATTGCGAGGTTGTCACCTTTCTCTTTCATTTGTTTATGCCACCGTACATTGGGCTATAATCCCATCCACATTAATGCATTGCAGTATCTTAATCAAGCTGTCATGTTTTTTTATCATTCAAGTCAAAGTAATAGATATTAAAATATCTAACGAATCAATCTATTGATCCAGGCTTGCCTTAAAGGGATCCAATATGAATAATATAATGATTAGGCCCATAACTTTTAAGGCTCAATAATGAGGACCCAATGGACTAACTGGACAAGTGGGCCCAATCCACGCGACCTAATGTGAGAAATATTATGACCCAACAGTACTTATTTATATATAATTAAATAATAGAGTAATTAATAACAACAAGTTCCAAATGTTTAATTTCTTTAAACCTATGAAAATGTTGTTTATATTAAAAAGGCATGCATGTGTAATATGATCATATATATTTTTCTTTTTAATTATTATAAGACCCCAATTTTTTAATAAAGATGATTTTTCTATAAATATCATTTTTAAATATTATGGTATGAATTTGATATAATGTTATAGTTGTGGGTAATATTTATAAATTTTGCAAAGTACGCAAGTTGTTATATAATATTCGATTGGTCGGGGAATATCCTTAATATTTGTTCTTCATCCAGTATCTTTTCATGAAAATATTCTTCTGAGCATTCTTGAATTTTACTCTACAAAGAAGTATCATGTTGACAATTTGGACGTTATTAGTTCCTGGATAAATTAATTCTTGAACTTGTTTTATTGAATTTTTATATAATTGTCATCATCCTCATGTTTATATTATGTTGAAAGTCATCTGTGGCCTGTAGTGCATAGATGGACTTGGTATGATTATGACCAGGGATTAATAGTGTATAATCAAGACCATAATGTTACAAATGATGTGGTAAAAGTCATCATTGGCCCGTAGTGCATTGATGGACAGTTGTTGGCATGATCATGACCATTGATGAATACACGAATATCCTTGCCGTAGTCGCATTGGATAATTTGTGGTTGTAATACTAATGAATATCCTGGTAGTAGTGCGAGGATGATGTTGATTATTTATTAAATTTGGTCCAAATGATAAAAGTGATGAAAAACTTTTTAAATCATAAAAGATAATAGATTTTATTCTCTACTTGATTCTTTTAATGGATTGCTTGTTCTGCTGCAGTTGAACTTGATGTTTGTTATATTGTATCAGTTTAACACTGTTGAAGGCTAACGATAATTTATCATGTATTATCTTAGTCATAATATTTCTTCTTGAAATTTAATTGAATTCACTCTTTTTACTTTCATTGTTTTCTTCTTGAAATGAGAACGTAGCAGGGACTAGTTGGGGAACAGAGTGACGGTCCAGATAATAGTATTAGTAGTCCTCACTATTCTTTTAAATAGTGTGATAATAAATGTAATTAGGACTCAATTTGAGTGTGGATATTGTCTAGATGACAATATTTGTATTAAAACTCACAACATATGTTTTGTCGTATTTCATACGACTGTTGTATAATTAAGTTATATTTGAATTTTATACTATATATTTGACGACTCAAAATGAATGATATATACCTATTTTGGGACATCACAATTATGTTTGTTTATGGTACCTAAACAAAATTAGAAAGATGATCAAACAGGTAACTTTGTCAAGACTAATGATTAAACAAATAAACTGACTTGAAAATGGGGTAAACTTTTGAGATCGAGGGGATGTATGCAAGAAATTAAGACAAGTGGAACACGGCATGACATCAACATTAATGCTATATTCAATGAACAAATTAATTACTAATAATCTAGTGGACATAAATATATGGAGTAGTATTTTACATTGCCACCATTACTATCTCCTTCATGGCAGCAAATTAAAAGACCATGTCCATGTGAACTGAATAAAATTGTCTCTTCATTCTTTAAATTTATTGTACAGACCTCAATAAAACTAAATAATACTACTCTAACAATTAATAATTATTTAGACGACTTTTTGAATCATATATGTGGTTGAGTTATTTAAATTTGTTCTTTTTACTAATTTTTCTATTTTAAAAAAGGTGGAATTAATTAGGAGAGGAATCACAACTCATTCAATTGCGGGTATATATACAATTAAGATGCTGATTCCATTACAACCCTCCAATATATATATGAATCTGCTAAGTGCTAACAATAACATACCAACCACACACCAAATTCCAATGAGATTTATATACTTTTATTCATCTATAATACTACAATATCTTTGGAATCCAATAACCTAAAATGTTACTCCCTCCTTCAAAAAAACATTTAATTAATCTGTAAATTTTTATTTATTTTTAAAATATTATAATGTTGTAAATTTAGAGATACATTTCATGTTCGGACATCTTAACCTATGACTTTGCAAGGTAAATGTAGAGACTTTTACCACTGGACTATCACATTTGATTTAATAAATTTATACTTAATAATAATACTTTTAAGTAATTTATCATATTAACTATTGTATTAATTAAAATCAAATAACTTTTTAAAAAAAATATAATTATAAATTTTATTAATTAACTAGATTTTTTTTTCTTGTGATTCTGTACGTTGTGAATCCGATCGAGCGAATACTTGCTAGTATATTTTACACCTCAATTTTAGATATTGGAATTGAAACTGTACCATACATTAAGCATGAGGAATAATGAGACAAGTGCACAAAAATCTACTAGGATATTCAAAAATCAACCTTAGGGTACCTTTCACATTGCAATATTATAATGACAGCCAATAAGGGTATTTGGATTAATTTCACATTTGCTTGCACGTCCTCTATAAACTAAACCATTGCCCATCTGTCCCATATTATGTCCCAATCCCTATATATATATATATATATATATATATATATATATATATATATATATATATATATAAAACAACCACAACCCAGTCTTTTACCACCTTAATTTCCTCCCCCATTTCTTCTTCTTCTTCTTCTTCTTTCTCTCTCCTCCATAAATAACCACTTTTAAGTGCTAGCTCCAGCCTTGAGAAGAGCATATCGATCACAATCATCAGCCGTTGATCAGGGTCATGGACGGCAGAATCAATCTGTTTATGAATGAGCAAGAAGAGTATGATAATTCACCGGAAAACAGTGGAGATTCACCGCCTTCTGCCATGTTTAGTGACACCAAGATGGCTTCCACTTCCTCTCCGAGAAGAAGGTTAGTTTAATTTTTTGTGGATAAATTCATAGCTAAAGTTAGATGGTGACGAACATTCAAGGATATTTGAATTACACGTTCTGAAGTGGAAGTATCAGATGCCTTTTAAAAAGTTATCTTTAACGTTATCTGTGGATCTAATTTCTCCGAATATATATAAGGAGATATTTCATCTATATATATATATATATATATATATATATATATATATGTGCTTGCGCGCGCGGGGGTTGAATGAAGTGCTATATATATTAACAATATTACTACGTATATTGTTGACTTTGGATTGATTTGATTCAGTAGGAGAGGTATGCAGAAAAGAGTGGTGTCCGTGCCAATCAAAGACGTCGAAAGGTCCAAGCTTAAAGGGGAGATGATGAGTACTCCACCGTCCGATTCTTGGGCTTGGAGAAAGTATGGTCAAAAGCCTATTAAAGGATCTCCTTACCCCAGGTAAAAATCTTTGGAAATTATGATAACAATAGTGTATTTAAAATGTCTCTATATATATAAGGTTTAGCCATTCTAACAAAAGTGTGTGCGAATTCATTTTTCATTTTATTTAGTGCGTGTTAATTTTAGTGATATGATTGATTGGACAGGGGTTATTATAGATGTAGTAGCTCAAAAGGTTGCCCGGCAAGAAAACAAGTCGAGAGGAGCCGGGCGGATCCCACCACACTATTGGTGACCTACTCTTGTGACCACAATCATCCGTGGCCGGCTTCTAGAAACAACAACCGCAATCACAATCACAATCCCAATAATCAAGATATTACTACCACCTCCACCTCTGCCTCTGCCTCTGCGAGTAATATTACTACTTCATCAACAAACCTCACAATTTCAAATTCTGAAGATGATCAAAAATCAGAATTTTTTGAGACCGATGAAAAATTCAACAATCTTCAAGGCTCCTTGATTTCGGAATTCGGGTGGTTTTCAGGTTTGGAGTCCACTTCTTCCACCATGCTAGAGAACCCATTCTTGTCTAGGGACTGCATTGGAGATGCTGACGATATGGCAACAATTTTTTCAATGGGGGAGGAGGAAGAGTCATTGTTCGCCGATCTCGGGGAGCTGCCGGAGTGTTCGGTGGTATTCCGGCCAGGGGTGATGGAGAGAGAGGAGGAGGAGCGCCGGCGGTGTAGCTTGACAACCTTGTAGGACCACGGTGGATCAATGGGACACTTTTTTTATTTTGTGCAACAATGGGGATTTGTCTTTATTTCCGAATAGTAGTAGTAGTTGGTTACTAAAAGGAGTACGTATCTTACGCCTTTAAGACCCAAAAAAAAAACTTTTTTAAAATTTAAAATTTTTTTCTTTAAATTCGCCTAGATTTCAGTGTAGTGAATAAGAAATTAATAAAAAAAAATCGGGATTCTGTCTTGATCTCGCCGTATATTAATTAGCCATGTGTCCGTAATTTTTATTTTCATTGGCATCTAGTATAACACTAATTGAATTAGATAATGTGGCATTATAGTAGATTTATATGTTATATTTTTCTAATGTTTTTATGCTTAGATTGAGTTATGTGAGTTAGTTTTACTTTTTGTTTTTGATATAGTTAACAATATTTTAAATAATTTATAATATTCACGATATTATTGACTAAAAATAATTGAATATATTAACTTTGAATTCAAAAAATATTACGAATTAACTTTAAAAAGGTTCAATGAATCTTTAAAAAAAAAATCTTACACAGTGGATAATGTTATAACAAAATTAGAAATGAAGTAAATCAGCTCATGTTTAGTTTTTGTAATTTAACTATTCCATATTTTCAAATTTATTGCAATTTTCAAAATGACTCATATTGTGGTGAGAAAATTTTGCAATCAATCAAGTTAGTTACACAGTGAGGAAGCATGCATGGCACACAATGAGGAAAAACTCAAAGATTCAATACCGGCATCATTCGATTCCGATCAGCTCTATCCATAGAATTTTGAACCAGTTTTCCCCCATTTTTTGTGACAAATTAATATCAAAACTTCGATTTAATATCAAGTGTTGCATCAATTTATTTCCTAATATTCTACACGATTAAGCATTATGTTTTCTTTTATCGATAGTCATTTGGTTCATCGATATGACTCTCTAGCAGGCAGCAACAACAGAGTGACGAAGTCCGTAAGTTATCCCTCCCCTACACCCCTCCCCTCTAAGTTGGGATAAATTATTGTAATAGATTAGGATATTTTGAAAGAAAAAAAACACGTTAAATTTGAAAAGTTTGACTTTTTTTACTGCATTAACAATTACTTTAAAGTCAAATGAACAGACTTCTAAGCAATGATAGCTTTTTTAATTATTAATTTTTTTTTATTACAAAAAGGAAAATTTAGCATAGTGTCAATAATTTTGGTAGGTGTACATTTATTTGTTTATATCTTAATAGAATAATATCCACCAAATGGATTTGTTTAGCTAGACTAGATAAGAATAGCGGGTATATTTAATTACTAGAGATATTTAAATCCATTGAATTATTAATATCATAATTGATTTCAACATTAACAAATTAAAACCTCAAAAGGAATCTTAATTTAATTTATATATTTGATTTGATGGTTTTCTTTTTTCCTCTCATTTCAAATGAAAAATGCTCAAACCAGCATGTTCCACGTGCACATTGCGTCGTCGTCACTGATGATTAACAATCTTATTAATAATTTTACTTATCCGTTGTCACGCGGGGGCGGCTAAGCAGATGTGAATTTTGCATGTAGTTTAGATAGACTGTCTAATTAAACCAGAGTTTCATTCATATAGCTAAAGAAGTCTACAATTTACGTCACTTTTCCTTTCTTCTTTCAATTCATGGAATTGAAAATCTATAGCTAGCTACGATCACAACTACATAACTAGCTTCCTGTCAGTAACTGCATATTTGGTTTGGGTTCCTTTAGCATGCCAACCCACTGTACTCACAAAAACTAAAAAAAGACACAACAAGAAGCTATCCACCACCAAACTTCATATAATTTTTCGGTAAACAAGTTAAGAGATCTCATGCAACTAGCATACCAGTACTAATAAAGGTTGTCTACAAATTAAATTAATCATTTGACTACAAATCATTCAATAATCTAATTTTCTAATCTAAAGTAGGCACTTCTGAGAATTTTTTAGAAAATCATGGTGTCAATAGAACGAGATGCAGCAAAACAAACTAGCCACGGCTCTTTTAACCAATTTCAGAGCCGACCAAAACCCTAGGTTGAACAGCACCCAACTCTCTTCATAGCACTAACATCTTTACCAACATCAATTTTCTCTCCTACACAAGGCACGGTAGAAGCAGTTCCATTTTCGGCACTATCCATGGCCTTCTTGCTCACAATTCGGTGAATCTGAATAAGAACCTCAGCGAATGCATTGTCGACATTTGAAGCTTCCAACGCAGAAGTTTCCATGAAGTAAAGTGATTCCCTCTCTGCAAAGGATATCCCCTCCTCCGTTGGCACCGCCACAAGGTGGCGAAGATCTGATTTGTTACCGAGTAGCATGACCACAATGTTGGGATCTGTGTGATCCCTCAACTCCCTTAACCACCTTTCAACATTTTCAAATGTGGAATTCCTGGTTACATCATACACAAGCAAGGCACCCACAGCGCCTCGATAGTAGGCACTAGTGATGGCACGGTACCTACGTACAAAGAGTGGAAACAACCTGTAAAATAACAGCAAGGAAGAAAAATGGGGGAGGGGGGAATGATATGCATATAACAGAAAGTCAAGGTTTCTGAAAATATTCCATGTTTCACTGATTGATAACTAAAATGTAATGGAATGTGGAAGATTATATTCTTCAACCATTAGACAATTTAAAACATATTAAGATAAAACAAATAAACAATTTCTCCATATGCTATCCACATTCTCATCTCTGATGTGCTCCAAAATTAAAAGACTGGAAGTTCCAAAAGTTGTTCACTTTATATGTCTGAATAAGATATATAGCTTACTCAAAAATTACCGCACATGTTCATCCTTTTGACTTTAAAACAAATGTTTTAACAGGAAAAATAAAATGGATTCAAGCTAACCGGTATATCAGTTTCTAGGGTTTCAAAAGAAATAGGACGATGAATCACAAGAAAATTAAAGAAACATGAAAAGAGGGATATATGGACCTGCAATGGCAGAGACTTTGGACCCTCTTCTTGTTCCTAGTCGTGTATTACGAGTCCGGGAAGCCTCCTCAATATGAGGGATCCCTCAAAATAGAGAAGGGCGGGCAGGGCTTGTGCAAGAACCTCTCCCCCCTCTTGGCCCCTTCCTGGTCAAAGATAGATTGGAGGCTGGAATGTAATGGCTATTTCTGACAGAATGGAAAAAAGTGTGTTTGGTTACTAATTCCGGCGGAATAAACCATATAAATAAGACAATTATACCCTCCTATTACAACAGTAATTGTGCCCTCTCACTACCACCCCAACCACCACCCTCAGCCACCTCAGCACCACCCACCACCAACACTAACTCTTTTTGGCAATGATTCGGTGATCTCTTGTGAAAGTGATATAGAGGCAACGCACCATCAGGAGATGTGCTTCGTTTGTTTCAAGCAGTTTTCAAGCTTCAGAACTAATGTGCAGAATAGTGAGTTGATCCCAACGGATCCAGTGGCTAACCTGAGGGTTAGGCTACTAATTTTGGTTGTTTGGTTGGTGCGTAGTTGACTTCTTACTAGGGTTCGCTAGTGGGTGTTGTGTATTAGTCTAAGGCGATTTGGGATATAATCTAATGTTCTAAAAATTCCCGCCTAGATCCGCCTAGGTCCCGTCTAGGCGCTAGGCCCCCCCTTGGCGCCCCGCCTAGGCTCTAGGCCCCTTGGCCCCTCATCTAGGCTCAAGGCGGCAAAAAAATCCCTCCAAAAAATTAAGCGGGGCCTAGGCGGAGAGTTTTTTTTTTATTTTAATAACTACCCAAACCAGATCTTGATATATTTATTTTTCTAATGATTTACCATAATCATAATACAGGTTATAGTATATCAAATCACAACAAGAAGTGAACAATATCAATTCAAAATGGATAATTTTATTATAGTTGTAATTTTTTGAACTTATACCAACTTCAAATTATATAAATGATGATACATTTGTAATATTTAATTTAATTCAATATAATTCTTAAATTTATGTGTAGTTTCTTAAGTTTTAATATTGAATTAAATTTTTAAAAAATTTATTATTTAATAGCAATCTTATTTATGAATAAAACTAATACGTTAAAAATATGTTTGAAATTTGAACAATTGCATGTTTGTTTTTGAACTTTGACATTAGCAATATGAATATGTGTTTGAATTTTAAGCAAATGACTTTATTATCTTTATTATATAGATTATTTTGCTTTATATTATTGTCTTGTTTGGATAAATGAAAGATAAAATATTAAAACTGACTTAAAATAAAAAAAAATCGCCTAGGCCCCGCCTAGGCGCTAGGCCCCCCTTGGCCGCCCACCTCCCGCCTAGCGCCTTTTAGAACATTGATAAAATCGATCCAACAGTGTAGAGGTTCGTATGAGCTGTCATACCTTTCTGAAAATTCTTGTAATGTCTACTTTTTTTTTCATTAGTTTTGAGTTTCTTCAAACTCAGTTGTTGCTAAGGTTGAAAATGTTGATGTTCTTGACTGATCCTGTTTTAGTGAAATGACCATAAATCTCTTATGTATTTTTGGACATCGGTGTTCTTGCACATTTTAGAAATCTTGAGAGTTTTTCTTAAAATAATATCTTTATATTTTATCAAAATTAGTTCTTTTGATGTGGTTAAACTTCAAATCCTTGTGACAGTGTAAGGAAGTGAAATGACCATAAATCTCTTATGTATTTTTGGACATTGGTGTTCTTGCACATTTTAGAAATCTTGAGAGTTTTTCTTAAAATAATATCTTTATATTTTATCAAAATTAGTTCTTTTGATGTGGTTAAACTTCAAATCCTTGTGACAGTGTATTCCTTAAAGGTGGAAGAGGGGTTACTCGTCCAAAGGAGCAAGTCTGATGCTTATTAAGAGCAAGCTTTCTAGTTTTCCAACCTACTTTATGAAGCTTTTTCCTTTCCCAGTTTGGTCAGTAAGAGGTTCCATATGCATCTGTGGGACTTTTTTTGGCAGGGAATGGGATTGGTATAAATACAACCTGATCAACTGCTTGAATCGAATTTAGCTCATTCCTTTGAGAATTCTGAATCAACCAAGTGGGAATTCATAGATAGGTAGTTTACTTGCTCGTAGAGTTGCATAGCTATGCTCCACTGCCCTGATTTATATCTCGAAGTACTCCTATAGCCGATCTCAAATGTGATCATTACAGAAATTTTCACTTCTAAATTTACAACATATCTATCCTAGAATTTGCATTTAATCACTTAGTTTGTTACTTGTGAACAAGTTGTCTCTTGGACTCCAAACATTCTCCCCTATTAAGAGCATCATGGGAGGTGCCATACCCATTCTGCAAATGTTTTTCTTCCAACGACACGAAAATTTAATATGCTAAAACTTCTTCTACATTTAACTTTATTTTTATATAATCTTGTCCAACACATCACCTTTAGAATTTCCATCCATACATAAGGGACTTCATTCTTTCAATTTTCATAAACCAAATAGAAACACTTGCTAATCATGGATCTGTTAACTATCCAAAGTATCACTCATTCATGATGGCAATACTGCTACAAGATGAAAGTAAAAAAAATAAATTCAGATACCCTGAAATATCATTGGGCAAAGGAAAACCGGGTATTCAGCATACAGTAATATTTTTGCTTTCTTACTTCATCATCCTTTTTTTTAAATACTTTCTACACCTAGTCATCTACTGTCTTACATTATGATAAATTATGAAGTTCTTCAAAAGTTTGAATAGCATGTCCTCATATACATCTAAATATTTAAAGCAATCCCTTCTGCTAACTTATTTAATTATATATTTATATTTTTTTAAAATGTACTAGATTCTGATAACTTCAAACTTTCATCTACAAACATAGGCAGAAAGATCCAAATTTGGTATCCTTGCGATCCTCTACCACCAAAGCAAGGCAAAAAAGATTTACGGCCATGTGGAATCATAATACTAAGCAATTATAACTCACTCAAAAAAAAAAATTAAGTGAAACCGTATTACTAAAGATCAAAGCTTTAACAAATTCCACATGTTAAGAAGAGTGAAACAACTTTAGCTTATCTACGTATAAAATATGTTCTAGGTAGGTAATGTTTTTGCAGTCCAAAGAAACTAGGAACTTTCACCTCATCTCTTCCAATCATTGTAAGCTCAACATAGTGTAGAAGGCTAAGATCTACCCAGTTCATTAAACAAATTTAGACTTGATCTTACCCAAATCCAGAAATCCCCTTAAAAACAATTTCACAGAAAACCCAAATATAAGTATCCAGATCAATTACTATTTCAGATGAAACTGCACCCAAATCACATCAATACATTTCCAAAATATAACCTACCACAAAAAACTCAAAAATCCCTCCTAAATCTCCAAGATCAAATTAACTAGCAAAAAACTTATTATCTTCATAAACACATAATTACAAAGTGTCACCTACATCAGAAAACGACAAGTGTAAATTGTCATTTTCCTGTCCTGGAAGTCCAAATTCCTAGTTTACCCACCTAAATTAAAGATGAACAAACCTAAACCCTAAAGCAAACAGAACAACAAAAGCATATTTAACTTAGCAAACACATGAAATTCTTAACAATACATGCAACCCAGATCAGAAAAAAGTATGAAAAGAAAAAAAGATTGCACCTTTCTTGACCAGCAGTGTCCCAAATCTGAGCCTTGATGACCTTGCCATCAACATTCAAGCTTCTTGTAGCAAACTCAACACCAATTGTAGACTTGGACTCAAGGCTAAATTCGTTCCTAGTAAACCTTGAAAGCAAATTAGACTTTCCAACACCTGAATCCCCAATCAGAACCACCTTGAAAAGGTAATCATAGTCGTCTTCAGCTCTGTAACCAGCCATTACTCACTTTCTTTTTTCTTCTTTTTCCAAGCTCAATTGATGAAGCTGGGAGAGGGAAAAGAAATGGGAAGATAAGATAATTGTAAAGTACATACACCTGATACTTGATTTCGGGTTTCTTGACTCTTTTTGGTTGAATTGGAAATGGGAGAGACGGGTGTCTGCTGGGCTGGATTCCACAGGGCGGTGCTTTTTGAAAAGTAGAGTTTTTTTAAGGTTATGTTTGGAACTCGGAGAAGTATTTTGGAGAAGTATTACTACTAACATTGCCAACCAGTCCACAGTCAGTCATTATAAAATTATATTTTTGACATTTTAATTAATAGTAAAAAAATATAAAAGGCTTATCGACTAAATTTAATTTACATAAAAAATGGTGGTATATAACAATGATATGAGTGTTTTTAGTAGGTGCTTATCATGAGTTATTATTCCTTTGTCTTCTTCCTTACATGCTGAAAAAACTTTCATGTTTGTCGTGACTAGATTTAACATGAGTGCTTGTCACCTCAAAATAATTTACTTATTATATATATATATATATATATATATATGTCACATTATTTTGTTTCTTTTTTTTTCTCTCGTCAAATTATTATCCATATTTAATTAAAATTAAGGATGTATTTGTGAGTTTTAATTCAAAAGGGTTGAAAGAAAAAAAATTCCTCCTTTTTTTCATCCCTTTCCCTTAAATTAAAATTCATAAACAGACCATAAAAGTTGAGTCATATCGACTTCTCAAGTTGCTTATATACTAATTAATTGTAAACAATAAATTACAAGTAGTATATAAATTATGTCAATTTTTATTAAATATAAATATAATGACACAATGTGTAAATTAATTAATATAAATGCATGAATAAATAATTTATATATTCACTTGTTAAAAAAAGACATATACAAGCCTTAAAGGGAATAACACTGATGGGCCAAGTCCAAATAGACTGCTAACAGACACGTCTACTGGCCGCCCAAAAACAAGCTGGAACGATGTCTTTAGACTTCTCTAACACTCGGTTTCTCAGTTATAGAAAAGAAATAGAATAGAAAACTTAAATTAGAATAGAAAAGAAAAGAATAAAAAATTTAAAAAAAAATTGTGTTATTTTAGAGTTTTTAATAGAAAAAAGAATATAAAATTTAAATTTTTTTCTTTTCTTGCATTTTTGAGTTCTAATGAAAAAAAGAAAAATATCACTTTTATAAATTTACTCTTATATTAATTATAACTATTGAATCATGGATAAATATATGCAATATAAATTTAATCAAAGAAAAAATTCATAATCAAATTAAAATATCCAAATAAATGTTAAACAAAACTATTTTACTAAAAGTCATTCATCATACCATATCCAAAAGCAAATATAATCTGTATTATTAATACTAACGGAGATTATTCATCAAATTATTCAAGAAATTCAATCTCCTCTCTAATAGTAACTGAAACACTGCTCATGTCTTGTCTTGATTTTTTAATAGTAATAAATAGGTCTCATCGATTTTTTCCTCATCAAAATTTATTTTAATTAATCCTTATGAAACCCCATAATTTCATAAAGAGCCTCCTTCCTTCAGATAGAGTAGAGGTAAGATTTTGTGTCCCTCTCACAATCTCACCCACCTTAATAATAAATAATTTTTTTTTAAAAAAAAAAAAAGAAGAAAAAGAAATAGAGGTAATGATATAATAAACTGATATATGTTCGAATTTATTTTTCCTTGCATAGAAAAAGTTCCTAGTTTTTACTTTTACTTCTGTGTTTGCCTGAATATGTCAATCCAGGATCATAAAAACCATAAGCAGATGCTAAACAGGTGGGAACAAGAGAATTAAATGAAACAGCATACCAAGCACAGCTATGACTTACGAATGCAAACCGAGCAGCAGAACATTGTTATTATATTTGATACAAGACTTGCACAAATGCTAAGCTACTGGCTAAGATAAAAATTTTATCAAAAACAGTGCAGTATTGCCCAGTTAGCGTACACACGAGGAATTCCATATCTAACAGCCAGGCAGTTTCTTTCTCTATATCAATTTAGGTTTAGTGGATAAAAATAAATTGGGGACATGGGTTGTAATTTAAAATTTATTGTATTGACTATGAAAATTATAAAAATATTACTTATTTCAATTTCTTTTCCATCCAAATCAGACTAATTTTGAACGAAATTTTTTTTTATCCATTTATTTTGTTTTTCTTAAGGCGTGTAACGTGTAACTCGTGCCCTAATGTAAGTAAAAGGTTGAAAATCAGTTAGGCAAAAAGCTTTACTTTCGTATTTTATTATTATTTAAACAATATTAAAAAGGGAAATAGAGATTACAAATGATATTTGAGTATAAGAATTATGGATTTGTCTCTCTCTCATATATATATATATATATTCGAATTCTCTTTAATTTTCCTAAACTCTATATGATAAAAATATCATTTTCACTAATTATAACACCCAAATACCGATGAAAATATAGCAATAATGTTATTACAAATTTCACATACTCATTGGATAGTAAAAAAGTGTTTAGATATTATGAATTTTGGATCCGGTTACCATAAAATTTATTTTCTGGTAAGTTGATCAATTGGCCAATACAATACTGACATACATAGAACCTCGCATGCGTGTTAGCATTTTATTGGCAGATTGACCAACTTATCCAAAAATAAACTTCATGCTAACTACTCCCATGAATTTTGGGGTAATAATGTAATACAATAAGATAAATCAAGTGATAATATTATTCAAAGTTTAATGTTATATAAAATATTAAAAATTGGAGAGAGTCAAATCCGTTAACTATGTCTAAATATGTCAAAAGGTCATCTCTTTTGGAGGTTGATTTGTTTATTTTGATGAAAGCTAAATTGAGCCTTAAAAGAATTGAACGAGTCTATTCCATTAGTTTAACAATATAAATACAAATTTACTTTTGTAGAAATCAAATTGTGGCTTCTTCAAATGCAAAAAAAAAATGTGGTTTATTATTTAAAAATAAGAAATTTTAAGGATTGTTATTTTCACAATGCCGGTTCATTTTAAATGAGTCCACATTTGTGTTATAAAAGATTTGTTGGAAGTAACAATTTCTTAAATTTTAATTATACTCTTTTTCACAATATATATATGATATATATATATATATATATATATATATATATATATATATATATATATATATATTACAATTGCATTTACTAAAAATCAATGAATTATAACAAATTTAAATTTTAAAAAATATTTCAAATTAATTTTAGAAAGTCAAAATGACTATTGTAGTTTAAATAGAAACTAATTAATTAAATAAACATATAAAATACAAAAGAAATTAAGATAGAACACCTTGCCTAAATGGACCCCCTCAATTTATTTTCACCATTGATGAATCATATCTCAAAAACTAAACTAGGTCCGACACAATTTTTCAAAAAAGAAATGAAAGAAGTTAAGCCTTAAGCTTAAAATAGCACAGGCACTGAGGCACACAAACCTAGCACAGGTTAGCCGTACGTGTTCAAACACCAAGCATTGGATTGGAGTGTATGAATATGAACCTTTAATCAGGTTAGCCGTGTTCAAACTCCCATGATTGCATACGTCCTTATCGGGATCGGGAGTGAGAGTAGTTAGGATAAAGTAAATTTCGTGATAAATTTATTTTATGTTTAATACAGTGCTAAAACGTATGCGGAGAAATCATCCTTCCATCTGTGTGTTAGCACTGCATTAGACATAAGTGAATCACTTCATGCTAACCGCAGAATATCCGTTCCTATCATTTTGTATTCCATATTAATTGTTGTGCGCTTCATAAAAATATCTCATTTCTTACAAAAATTAATGAATCATAAATCATAATTTTTTTTATAACATTATAAAAATTATGCAATGTAATTACTATTAAATCATCTCTCAAAAAATTAAGAATATATAAATACAAATAAATTTTATAAATGAGAATCTTTTTACTATACTATCCTCCGGCTGCATTTAATTCTTGTTGTCTCTTCTCAACCTCACCATTAATTTATTATAAATCTTATAGTATTATGTCCCAGTACTCTTTTTCTTCAACATGATATCTTCAATTCATTCTTGAACCTACCTCAACACTTTATTTACATTTACTAGTAAAAAAGAGTGTAAATATTAATTTCAATGTCCATGACCTCTGAATCTCCTCCTCGTAGAGTCCAGCTGGTGTCTAAATCTGTATCAAACCAACTCCTAAATAAATTTTGTGATGTATCAGAATTGGGGTTCGATTATTCACAAAGCGGGTTGTGGTCTCCTCCGGTCCAACGCAATATTTTCTTGAGCTCGCCGGGAAAGATTGTAAGTCACCATGAAATGCTTGCTAAGCTGCAAAATGTATTGGATGCGAAGAAGATATAGTGTTTGCTTCAATGTATGAAAAGATATATAGAGAGAGAGCTATTTGAAATTATTTTTACGTGCAGTTTAATTTTGAAGATTTGCTTATCTTTGATATATATGATGTGCAGGCATTCTGGTGCTCTCCAAAAAGAGAAGACAAAGCTTTGGTATTGAATTAATTAAAAATGAACTAATTAATTAATGTATTTAATTTCAAGAATTTAATTCTACTTGCTCTATATATATGTACAGATATTTTTAGAGTACGTTCACATGCAATTTAGTTTTATTATTATAAATTGTTTTGTTTAGTTTGTGGTTGAGAATTAAAATGCAACAATTTCGTTTGTTTTTAATTTCATGCATCCATTATATATCATGCTATCCATATCTTCAAATAGTTCAGACTTGTGGATATGATGTGTACATCGTTACGTATCTCCTTTTTGGGTTGTTATCACTATTCATTTATATTTAGCTTATTCTTGTTCTATATATTGGTGAATAAAAATATGAGTGAAAACCTAGAATTTTATTTTTATTTTTAAAAAATATTATGAATTGAGAATATTGGATCATACTTGAACTGGAAAGTACTTAGCTAGAAAGTCGGATATATATATATATATATATATATATATATATATATATATATATATAGAGAGAGAGAGAGAGAGAGAAGCGAGGATCATCAGATACCTTATCTTCTTACAGCGTCTTTCCCCCACTTGTGCGACGGTTTTCGGCCATACAATCATGTTTATACTTTTTAATGACCATATATGTTGTCTGTCATTTAAAAGTATGAGCGACTATTGTATGTATCAAAACCGTCGCTTAAAAGCTGCAAGTGAATTTGAAATGAATGAGTATAAGCAGATACACTGATCCTAAATGCCGATATATATATATATATATATATATATATATATATATATATATATATATATTATGCATGTTTCATCTCCTGTCCCAATAAAAATAATTGTGTTATGTGACAATTTTAATGTAATAAATAAAATGATTCATATATATGTTGAATGAACAATGAACGTTGTAAGAATCTCAACTTTTATAAATAAAGATGAATTTTTCTATAAATATTATTTTTGAATATTATGGAATAAATTTGATATAATGTTATAGTTGTGGGTAATATTTATAAATTTTGCAAGTAAGCGAAGTTGTTATAAAATATTCGTTTGGTCTGGGAATATTTTTTTGTTGGGGAATATTCGTATTGACGGCTCAATCATTGGTGGACCCCTACAACGGAAGTATTGTCGTAGTTAGAAAACGATAAAATTATCTTTCTATAAAAATAACTTGGCAGAGGTGTTTCTGAATTAAAAGCTGAACCACCCTAGTAGTAAAAGATACGAATCTGGCGTAGTTGTATAAGAAGACACGATATTGATTGTTGATCTTTACGTGAGAAGTCACTCAAATTTATGCTTCAATTATCGCTACTGATAATTCACGCATCATATCTCTTATATTATTGATTCAATTATTGTCACGAAGATCATACGTATAATATGTTATAGTATTAAATCAATAATTGAGACGTTTGTGGTAAGTTTGATTATTTTATGGGTAAATATATTGAAAGTAATATGCATAATGCCAATCATGTTTGATGATAAAGCATATACTTTGTAATAATCTTATTCATTTATTAATAAAAGTATTAATTTATTAAAGGCTTTTAATTATCTACGTGATCTTTGTTTTATAATACGTGATAAACTCATAGTTTTAAGCAATGCTTTTAGAATAATGATGATGATCATTCTAATGAGATCTAAATTCTTAGAAAGCTTAAAAAAACTAAAATAGTTCTAATCATTGGATTACTAAATTGGGGATTAGTGAATCCCGGATAGATTATATACGTCGTTGCTTCTTTCGTTGGATGAGGATGATTGATCTCGTGATCATTTGTGTGGAGACACTAAAGTAAGTATGTAGGTGCTTTATTAGAGAATAAGTTATTTGAACATTGGCTCATTAAGGAATACCTAATGGAGTTTTATTTGTCTGTCAATAGAAATTTCTGTAGTGATAGTAAGACAAGTAATCCTTGGACTTGAGATCATCATAGTATCTTGTGTATGATGAATTATACTTTGACTTATTCCTTTAAGACCCTTAGGGTATATCAAAAGGTATGCTTGGGTATAATAAGTTATACGTGGAGATAATGTATGATCGATAAAGAATCTACCACTTCTAATAAAGAAGAGAAATGTCTATGTGATTCGATAAATGACAACCCAAGTAGTCCTTGGTTAAGGCGCAGAATGAAATTAGAAAGGAGTTTCTAATTTGCATTATTTGAGTTGTGCATTTAAGGATCGAAATACATATAATTAAATAAAATAAGACTTGACGAAGTAATTCCAAGTATCTTATATTTAATTGGGACATTGTATGGTGGAAGGATTGAATTATCATGAAGAACTATTTACTCAAAGGTTCTTTAATGATTAATGTTGAAATCTATATTATCCGGAAAGTCGTTGATCATTTAGGAGGCTTATCCCTATTGTAGAATAAATATTATTTATTTAAATAAATTAATTGTTTAATTTATTTATTTAAATAAGATTAGAATTATTCTAATTGATTTATTCACAACCTGGGTTTAATATGGAGAACCTAAAGGGTACACACCACCAAAAAGGAAGAATAATTATTTAAAAGTTAATGGCATAATCGTAATAATATATGTTAAGTATCTTTAATTTAATCTATGGTGATAGAATAAATTAAATAGCTTAATATTTATTATTTAATATTTTAGAAATATTAAATATAAATTAATAAGAGAGTCTTATTAATATTATTACAATTATTATTATTTTAATTTCTAAAAGTGTAAGACCAAGAAATTTTTTTAAATAAAAGGAATTTCCTTTTTTTATTATTTTGAAATAGTAAGGGTTGATTTGATTAATGTGGATAGTTAAGGGTTAAATACATAAATATTTCAAAATAAGCAAGTGGTTATAAAATATTCATTGTTGTCGGGGAATATTCGTTTGGTCGTGGAATATTCCTCTTTGTCGGGGAATATTAAATGCATACGGTAATGACCATGTGTGAAGCCCATAACTGGAAAGCGATTGGATGAAAAGCAATGAAAGTTTGGGTGGTTATAAATATGGCGTAGTTATTCACCGTTAAAACTGTTGGAATACCCGGTGGTTAAAATCTGATGTCTGGCGTGGTTAAGACAAGAAGACTTGCGGTATTACGCAAGATTGTTGAATTATTGATTCGCACGTAAGATGGCCTTCTTTCGATAATTTTCACGATGAATTAACGTTGATATTTTATTTTATTGATTGATAATTCTTTGCGTTGATATTTTATATTATTGTTGTTCGATAATTGTCACACGTGATATTTCCCATTATCGGATCAATAATTCATATTATTTGAATAATATTATTAGATAACATTATTGGCGATGTCTAGAAAGTTACATCTACAGGAGAGGTTTGGTCACTTTAATTGCTGGGCAAGAAGGAGAGATCCTTATTGGAAAGCCCCCTTTCCTGAGGAGCGACTGGTTGTCGTAAATGTGATTACGTAATATTATTTGTGAATAATTAATTATTGATTCATATGATAAGAAATATTTATTTTATATGAATATAAATGATGGATTTATTTATGTGGTTATTAATGAAGGAATTAATCTTTGAGATGTTTTATTTTTAGCCGGATTGGAGGTATTAAAAGATCAAATCGGTGTTATTACGACTTTATTGTGTGAGTTATAATATTTAATCAAATAGTTGGATCGTTGTAATTTTTGGATATGTTATACATATATAAGTTGAGTATATGTTCACAAATTTTGAACCGAATTAAAATGAGCGAATGATTTGTTATAAATTTTAAGAGGTTACTCGATTGAGGAAAGTAGGGTTATAATTGATTTTGGTGGAAAATTCTAGAATTGAGTGGGCCCCACTTGTGGTTGGTGAAAAAATGTGCTGAATTTTATTTCAAATGTGGTGGAGTGGCAATAGTAGCGTAAAGCCATCGGTGCAGCGAGTCGAAGTCCGCCTGCTTGGTGGCTAACATTTTCCTATAAATAGAAATTTAAGTTAGAATTGAAAATCACACCGGAAACAAAGTTTTTTCTCTTTCTCTCTATATTATTGAGCGTATTTTGTGAGTATTTAGATACTTTGAGAGTTCTTTATTCAAGACAAGTTTCATTCAAAGATCACTTGAGCCTTTCTTTCCAAATCTTGATTCTTTGAGGTAAGGATATTATTTTTTTTCGTAATGACATTATTTCTTCAATATCATTATGTTGAAATGTTGATCCGAGG
The DNA here is from genome assembly GCA_020205615.1 of Panax quinquefolius. NCBI lineage: Eukaryota > Viridiplantae > Streptophyta > Magnoliopsida > Apiales > Araliaceae > Panax > Panax quinquefolius. Next base: position 18,392,748 of record CM035163.1, read on the forward strand.
TTTTTATCAAATTTGGAACTTTTCATGTCGGGGTTCTTATTCATGAGTTCTTATTCACGAGTTCTATTCACGAGTTCTTATTCATGAGTTCTTATTCACGAGTTCTTATTCACGAATCTATTAATGAAGGCGTGAAAATATTTTTTGTGTGAATTTCTATCTTTTGGTGTGAGATTCTTATTCGCGTATCTGGCCTTATTCACGTATCTGACCTTATTCACGTATCTGGCCTTTATTCATCGAAAAATAAAATTTCTTCTTTTCGTCGAAACATCTAATACGGATACTTAGGCTACGATTGTATCCATGTTTTGATCATTCTTGAATTTTACACCACTATGATTATTTTTTGAGGTATTGTTGGACATGGATAAAACAAAGTCACGAATCCTTAATCCTTAATCCTTGTCATTTTGTTTCCTTTGGATTCGTTCTTTAAAAATATTTTCATCATCCTCGGTCTTAAATGATGATATTATTGAATATCTTTGGCTGTAGTCACGAAGATGAATGATTTGAAGAATATCTTTGGCACGTAGTGCAAAGATGAGCGGTGTTTAAATGAACATAGGCCAGAAGTGATGAATATCTTTGGCCTTTAGTGCATGAAAGATGAGCAGGTGTTGAGATGAACATAATGGAATTGATGAATATCTTTGGCACATAGTGCAAAGATGAATATTTGATTTGAGATGAATATTGATTGATGTTCTGAGGGGATAAAATATTGATGATGGTATTTATTAAATTCATAGATTATAGTAGATTTCATTCTCTACGTAACTCTTTATGAATTATTATTTAGTTGCGAATATTGATGCGAAACTTGTTGTATATTGTATTCTATCGGATCGATATTACGTGAAATAATAATTCATAGAGAAAGTTACGTGAGAATGAAATCTCTATAATCTATAGATTTAACGATCCATCATCAATATTTTATCCCTGTAACATCAATCGATATTCATCTGAAATCAAATATTCATCTTTGCCATTTCTGAGGCGAAGATATTATATTGATCGATCGTGCATTCATCGCGACTTTTGTTCATCTTTACTCTGACAGGCAAAGATATTCATCGATCCGTCGTTCATTTAAACACCTTTCGTCTTTGCCTTCTGGGCCAAAGATATTCTTGAGAAATCATTCATCTTTACTTTCTGAGGGCCAAAGATATTCAATAATATCATCATTTAAAGGCGAGGATGATGAAAAATATTTTAAAGAATGAATCGGTGAAACAAAATGACGAGGATTAAGGATTAAGGATTAGTACTTTGTTTTATCCGTATCAACAATACCTCGAAAATAATCGTAGTGGTGTAAAATTCGGTAAGAATGATCAAAACATGGACAATCATAAGCTAGTATCAAAATAGATATTTTTAGACGAAAAGAAGAAATTTTATTTTACCGATGAATAGATGTAAAGTATCACGTGAATAATACCATATCGTGAATGATCAAGTATCGTGAATAATAACTCAAACGCAAAGATGAAATTCCACTGAAAAAAAAACATTTTCACGCTTAATGAATACACTTCGTGAATAGTAACTTCGTGATAGTAACTCATGAATAGTAACCTGAACATGAAAAAGTTAGAATTTGATAAAAACCTCGAGATCGACATTTCGACATAATGATATTGAAGAAATAATATCATTCACGAAAAAAAATAATATCCTTACCTCGAAGAATCGATCTGCCGGAAGGAAAGATTGAAGTGATCTTGAATGAAACTTATACTGAGCAGCAGACTCTCAAAGTATCTAAATACTCACAAAATAAACTCAATAATATAGAGAGAGAGAAAACTTTGTTTAAGTGTGATTTTCAATTTAACAGCCCTCTATTTATAGGAAAATGTTAGCCGTAGAAGGCTTGGACTTGACCTTGCACTGATGGCATCTGCTACTGTGCCACCCACCACATTTGAAATAAAATTCAGCACATTTTTCACCAACCTGAAGTAAGGCCACTCAATTCTAGAATTTTCCACCAAAATCAATTATAACCCCTAACGAATCGAGACACCTCTTGAAATTTATAACAAATCATTAGATTCATTTTAACGGTTCCAAAATTTGTAGAGACATATCTTTCCGACTTATATATATATAACATATCCAAAAATTACAACGATCCAGCGGTCGGGATTAAATATTATAACTCACACAATAAAAGCTGTAATACCTTACCAAATTTGATCTTTAATACCTCCAATCCAGAGCAAAATAAAACATCTCGACATTAATTCCTTCATTAATAACCACATAAATAAATAAATCATTTATATTCATATAAAATAATTCCTTATCATATGAATCAATAATTAATTATTCACAAATAATACGAATACCTGATCAATGTGCAAGCGGTAATGGTTCCGAGAATAAGAGAACTTTCGATAAGGATCTATAGCTTCTTGGTTGCAGCGATTAGAGTGACCGAACCTATCTGCCTTGAAATGAACTTTCTAGACATTGCGATAATGTTATCTAATAATGTGTTCAAATATTATGAATTATTGATCGATAATGGGAAATCTTTGTGCGTATTGAATTATTGAACAACGATAATATAAAATATCAATGATGATTATTGAATCGATAAAATAAAATATTGAGCGATAGCTTCTTGTGAAAATTATTGAGTAGTGCCATCTTACGTAAGGATCAATAATGACTTAATGCATGCACAGGTATCTTCTTTATGCGACCACAGCGTATTCTTTGTATTTTAATGCCGAGTATTCAGCGGTCTTAGCAGTAGCTATGTCAAATTATTTTAAACCGACTTATATTTAGCGTTTGCTCGTCCAATACGGCTTTCGATTATGGGGCCTACGTCATTTGTGGCCGACGACTGAATTATTCACAGGCAGATGCGAATATTCCGCGATGACGAATGATGCGACAATGATGAATATTTTATATACTTTAACATTTTGAAATATTTGCGTGTTGCTTATGCTTAATATCCATTATCAAATCATACAGTATCTTAACTCAAAATAAATGAAATTCCTTTTTATTTTAAAAATTGAGGTCTTCTTAACCTCTTATAAATTTACGTCTTGAAATTGTCGTCACTCGCCAGTGTTTGAAAAGGTTGAGGATACTACATTTTTTGGAATTTTAAAGTTTCGATTCCAGTCATTTCCTCTATAGGAATTCACTCAAAACTTTAACTTGCGTTATGGTACGTGGGGCGACATCGCCACCCATTAAAAATGGTGCACTCCTGCGTACGTTAAGTCGGTAAATCAAGTTACAACTACTACAACGTGATAATTCGAGGTCTTTCACATATTCGAAATCTTAGATATTCTGAAACACGCTATGAACGAGACATATTTCAGCAGTATGTGATACACGCTACGTTTGCAACTTTTTGAAATTTGAAAATGGACGATAAATAAGTGGATTGAGAACTTTCTATTTCCCAAATCTTGTAACTCCACTGGAATAGCGATTCGAGAATATCCTTCAACGAATCTCCGATAATAACCAACTAAGCCTAAAGCTACGATTTTCGACATCGACTTAGGTTGCTTCTCAATCGTGACTCATATCCCAATCTTGGATAAAGACGTCACAATGACACCTATCGCTTTTACTATCGCATCTAATATGACGCGTCCCTACAGAGAGTCTCAGCTTAGGTGAATTCCACAAAAGAAGTCATAAGATAAAGGCTCGGTACCAAATTCTATAGTTGAATTTTTAACTCCACGAAGTTCAATAGAGCCATTCGATATAAGATTTTAGAAATGAGTTTTGTACCGGGTTCAAAGTCGATACAAAATTTAATATCGAACTTCAGGAGTAAGCCAAGAAATTCTTGAGAAAATACGTCGGGAAAAATCAATAACAACAAGAATATTATTCAAATCGGCGTGTCTTTATTCAAATCCATAACATGGACTAAGAAAACTTGACATCAAGTAATAAACGAATGACTTCATGGACGATATGAAAATGTTTGACTACAATGGTTTGATTGCTTGAATTGAATAACAAAGTTGCTTAGAATATGAAAACTAACAACCTTACAAAAGCAATCAATTTGGCATGATGAGTAGTTAACCTTAAAATCACATCAAAAGCAAATATCTCTATAGAAATAAGGTTAACAGTAATGTGATAGTGCCAACTTGAATCAAGCAAGATTTTTAAACAACGGATGTAATGAAAGTTTCTCCTAATGGAGTCTCCACGAGATAGGTCAAAGTTTAATTTCTCCGTAGTCAAGTTCAAACGTTGGCGTAAGTAAGAGAGATAAAAGAATGGGTAGAACCAATATCTAGTAAGGTATAAACTTCAAGAATTTATAATTAACTAACCGTGCTAACTTCGTTCGGGTTCCTCGCATTTTGACCGGCCAGTCACACAAACGCTCTTCCGAGAATCGTTGACTTTGACTTTTCTTGGACATCCTTTTGAGTCACCATTCCATTGGATGGGTTTCGATATCGCATAATCTCGGCGATATGTCCTTCCTTTCCACAATTATATATACCTTAAACTGTTGTGGGACGGTTTTGGACCGATATGTCTCTCTCTTCCGCATTTATAACATATATGACCGGTGGTCGTTTCTCCTCCTTAGAACCAATTCTTCGCAGAATCTTGCTGCGTCTTCACATGGTCGTTGTTAAATCTCCTCTTTTAAAATCTCCTCCCGATTCGCTTCTTCTATTTTCATGGCCACGATTACCACCGAGTGGTTACCGCTTTGTCAGTATTCTTCTTTCTCCACGTGGTTATCGTTATTCGATGATTGCTATTATCTTTGGTATGATCTTGGTTATGGTCCCTCGGTTAAACGTATTTCGTTATCTCATTTCTAACAATCGAGTTCACCTGACAACATCTGAATAGAGAGAAAATTTATGAGAAATGAGATATCGACGTATGTCGGGTTTCAAACCTCTCGAAACATCCGCGTCATACGTTCCTCATTCTCCACCAAATGAGGTAACTGGATAACTCCATGAACTTCGCCGCATCTTTGGGACACGTCATGTTATTCCTTTCTAGTCTAATAAACTCCACTTCCTTCATACGATGAATACTTTCGTGGAAGTACTTGTCATTGAACTGCTTCAAACGTCTCCACGGCATCCGAGGTGCGGTGGATGGGTACGCTTCATGATTCCCACCAAATGTCGCCTCGCCATTTTAACATAAAGGTGGCGAATGGAACCTTCTGTTCTCCGTGCATCCCAAGACATCGAATATCTTGGTAATTTGCTTGACCCATGTTTCCGCCATAATCGGATCCGGCTTTCCCTTAAATTTGGTGGTCCTGACTCTTTGAACTCGCTTTGGGCTGTGACCACCCGTGAATTGCTATCATTTTCTCCTATATTTTGAACACGAGTCTCCTCAAATCGATTTTGCATGAACCGCAAAAAACTTCTAAACATTCCTCGTTCATCATCATCGCTTTCAGTGGTGTTGTTCACAGGAGGAACATTGCCACTGTTACGTTCTCCTCGTTGGTGAGTACAGTATCTCCACGGTCTCATTTACTCCATTGTTAATATTCTCAAATCGACATTCTCAAATCATCGTCATAAAATAAGGGTTAATTAAGGAAATCAATATATCACATAATATTCCTATATCTTGACCAACTAACAAATAAGCTTAGGTAGGACACACTAGCGAAGGATTTACTCGTCTCTCCCTCCTAGTTCTATTCCCCGATCTCGCTAGAGATCATATCCCTAAGCTCGATATCAACTGGTGGACGCCCCAAAATAGGTATACACAACACCCATTCGAGTCGCCAAATACATGGTACAAGAAGCAAACTACAACTTCAATAATACAAATGTCGTGTGAAATACGACAATATATACTAATGAGTTTAAATATAATATTGTCTTCTAGACAATATCCACATGCAAATAAATCCCCATCATAATTATTGATTCATTATTTTACAAAAATGGTGAGGACTACTAAACAACTCTCTAGAACCTTCATTCCATACCCCGACTAGTACTCGCTTACATTCTCGCCTCCCGAGAAGAAAAATGGAACAACAAGGAAAAGGGTGAGCTCAACTAGCCCAAGTAAAGAATATTATGACTAAGATAATATACAACAAATTATCGTTAGTCTCCAACAGGGAAAAATCGATAGAATACAATGTATAACAAGTTTCGGATCAATATTCGTAATGGAAATAATAATTCATAGAAGAGTTACGTAGAGAATGAAATCTACTATAATCTATGAATTTAATATCCATCATCAATATTTTATCAGTAACATCAATCAATATTCATCTCAAATCAAATATTCATCTTTCTTGCACCATGGTGCCAAAGATATTCATCACCTAATCATGTTCATCTCAATACATGCTCATCTTTACACTACGGTGCCAAAGATATTCATCATCGATACCATGTTCATTTAAACACCTACTCATCTTTGCACTACGTGCCAAAGATATTCTTCAGAAATCATTCATCTTTTGCACTACTGGGCCAAAGATATTCAATAATATCATCATTTAAGACCGAGGATGATGAAAAATATTTTTAAAGAACGAATCCAAATTGAAACAAAATGACAAGGATTAAGGATTAAGGATTCGTACTTTGTTTTATCCATGTCCAACAATACCTCAAAATAATCATAGTGGTGTAAAATTCAAGAATGATCAAAAACATGGATACAATCAAAGCTAGTATCCAAAATAGATATTTTGGACGAAAAGAAGAAATTTTATTTTTCGATGAATAGTCTTGGATATCACGTGAATAGTGCCAGTACACGTGAATAGTAAATCAGACACCAAAAGATAGAAATTCCAAAAAAAAAACATTTTCACGCTTTCATGAATAGTACTCGTGAATAGTAACTCGTGAATAGTAACTCATGAATAGTAACTCGTGAATAGTAACTCATGAATAGTAACCAGACATGAAAAAGTTCCAAATTTGATAAAAATCTCGAGATCAACATTTCAAAGATAATGATATTGAAGAAATAATATCATTACGAAAAAAAAATAATATCCCTTACCTCAAAGAATCGATACTGCCGGAAGGAAAGGTCTCAAGTGATCTTGAATGAAACTTGTCTTAACAAAGAACTCTCAAAGTATCTAAATACTCACAAAATACGCTCAATAATATAGAGAGAAGAGAGAAAACTTTGTTTACGGTGTGATTTTCAATTCTAACTTAGCCCTCTATTTATAGGAAAATGTTAAATTACCAAGGCGGACTTGACCTACTTACGATGGCTTTACTTGCTACTATTGCCACACCCACCACATTTGAAATAAAATTCAGCACATTTTTTTCACCAACCACAAGTGGGGCCCACTCAATTCTAGAATTTTCCACCAAAATCAATTATAACCCTACTTTTCCTCGAATCAGACACCTCTTAAAATTTATAACAAATCATTCGTTCATTTTAACGGTTCAAAATTTGTAGACATATACTCAACTTATATATGTATAACATATCCAAAAATTACAACGATCCAACGGTCGGATTAAATATTATAACTCACACAATAAAGTCGCATAATAACACCGATTTGATCTTTTAATACCTCCAATCCGACAAAATAAAACATCTCAAAGATTAATTCCTTCATTAATAACCACATAAATAAATCCATCATTTATATTCATATAAAATAAATATTTCCTTATCATATGAATCAATAATTAATTATTCACAAATAATATTACAGAATCACAATTATGACAACCGGTGGTAGTTCCCCAGGAAAGAGGGGCTTTCAATAAGGATCTCTCTTCTTGGCCGCAATTAGGTGACCAAACCTCTCCTTGAGAGCGAACTTTCTAGACATTGCCAATAATGTTATCTAATAATATTATTCAAATAATATGAATTATTGATCCGATAATGGAAATATTGTGCGGTGACAATTATTGAACAACAATAATATAAAATATCAACGCAAAGACAATTATTGAATCAATAAAATAAAATATTGAAAGTAACTCACTGTGAAAATTATCGAGTAGTGCCATCTTTACGTAAGGATCAATAATTCAACAATCATGCGTGCAATACTGGGTAAATATTTCTTGTGCAACCACGCCAGACATCGTATTTTAACCACGGGTATTCCAACGGTCTTAACTTGATAATAACTACGCAAGTTATTTTTAACCAACTTATATTTATGCGTTTTCCTCATCCAATCGCTTTTTAGTTATGGGGCCCACACATGGTCGCTACTGCCGCATTTACGAATATTCCCACAAGCATTGAATATTCCACGACCAAACGAATATTCCCAACAACAATGAATATTTTATAACCACTTGTTTATTTTGAAATATTTGCAGTATTTAACCCTTAACTATCCACATTAATCAAATCAACCCTTACTATTTCAAAATAATAAATAAAGGAAATTCCTTTTTTATTTTAAAAATTTTGGGGTCTTACATAATCTATGGTGATAGAATAAATTAAATAGCTTAATATTTATTATTTAATATTTTAAAATATTAAATATAAATTAATAAGAGGAGTCTTATTAATATTATTACAATTATTATTATTTTAATTTCTAAAAGAGTTTAGGAATTAATTTAATATAAGTACTCTCATTTATTCCTAATAAGATTAGGAGGTTAAATTAGTTAAAGGAGTTTAATTAATTATCCCTAATAAGATTAGGGAGCTTAATTAATTAAAAGAATTTAATTAATTAAATAAAACCCAATTCCTTAATTGTTAAGGTGGGTTGCCCACATCTATTAATAAGAGGAGTCTTATTATGGGTGAGTGGTAGTTGACTTTTATAACGACATAATTCCAATTTGTTGGAGAGTACGCCATTTCTATAGAGATAGAAAACTAGGGTTTGAGCCAATACCCCTTCTTCTTGAATCCTTATTTTTCCTTGGTAGATCACCTCTAGAGGCCAAACACATGGGTGGCTAACGTTGATCAAAGGAAGGAACCAAACCCGGTGGATTCAAGTTGAACGCGAAAAGGATTGGAGGTGAACTTGTACCTGAGGAAGCTCGATCTTCAAGGGTATGATTCCTATTCGTTATCTTTTTCGTTTAATTAATAATTGTGCATAAAGGGTGATCCGGGTATATGGTTTGTAAAATTTTTAAACTCTGATTTTTACACGCTTCCGCATTATTTTGCAATTTGATTGCGCACATGAATACAACAAACCTAACACATATATCATCATCTAAGAGTCTCTTCGTCAATAGTAATTACCTTCGTCAATAGTAATTACCTTTGTGAATAGTAATTACCTTCGTCAATAGTAATTACCTTTACCAGACGTCAAACCACTTGCCGTTTTATATTACAGGCGTCGAACCACTTGTCTTTTCACATTACAAGCGTCGAACCACTTGTCGTTTCACATTACAAAGGTCGAACCACTTGTCGTTTTCACATTACAAAAGGCCAAACCACTTTTCTTTTCACATCACCGTCGTGCCAAGCCACTTGCCTTTTCACATGGCGGTCTAAGCTAGAAATCTTCTATAAATAGAGGCCTAGTGCTTCATTTTTTTCACTTAATTCATTCAAGCTATAGAGAGAGAAAGTATAGAGAATAAGTGAGAAAGAAGAAGAGTATTTTGTTACTACACTATTGCAATATTCAATCTCCTACTAAAAGTAAGGGTGTTATTCTTTCTTATTCATGAAGAGAGCTGTTGTTATTCCATTGCTTATTATTACATTGGAATAACTTTTGTATATCGTGGTTTACCCTATACTTGGTGACATTCTTCTATTATTTTGGAACATCACGTGCGTGTGTTTTACAGGACTGGTTAAAATCTTTATTATTATTCTATTGGAACATCCACATCTCATATGTTTTACAAGGACTGGTTCCGTCTTTATTATTATTCTGTTAGAACATCACATGTGTGTTTACTGTAGGACTGGTTCCATTCTTTATTATTACGTTGGAATATCCCACATGCATGCGTTTACACTGTGGGACCGGTTCCATTCTTTATTATTACATTTGGAATATATCACGTGCATGCGTTTCTACGGACCACAGGTTCCGTTATTTATTATTCTTGGAATAACTTGCTGCTGCGATCTATCGCATTTACATGGTGATTTCTTTTGTTATTCCATTCTTTATTATACCCGGTTGGTTAAAACTTTGACTTTATACTCCATGAAATTAGTGGAATATCCTTGATATTCAAGGCTTCATCCGAAGATCCTTTCATGGAAATATTCTTCTCAAGATTCTTGAATTTTACTCTACAAAGCGAGATCGTGCCGATGAGTTTGGATGTTATTGGTTCCTAGATAAATTAATTCTTGAACTTGTTTTATTTAATTCTTATATCATTGTCATCATCCTCATGTTTATATTATGTTGAAAGTCATACGTGGCACTGTAGTGCGTAGATGGACTTGGTATGATTATGACCGAGACTATTCGATTGTAATTATGACCGTAATGTTACAAATGATGTGGTAAAAATCCTTAGTGGCCGTGTAGTGCATTGATGGACAGTTGTTGGCATGATCATGACCATTAATGAATACACAAATATTCTTGGCCCGTGAAGTAATGAATAATTGTGGTCGATACTAAAGAATATCCTTGGCTAGTAGTGCGGGGTGATTCGATGATGTGGAATATCTATTAAAGTGAGTCTCATTTATATAACAAATGATGAAAAACCTTTTAAATCATAAAAGATAGTAGATTTTATTTTCTACTTGACTTTTTTAATGGATCTTTGGTTCATTGTAGTTAAACTTGATGTTCATTATATTTTATCGGTTTAACAATATTTGTTGTAGGCTAATGATAAATTATTCTCGCATTATCTTAGTCATAATATTTCTTCATCAGCTAGTTGAGCTCACCCTTTCTTTCACCGTTTCTCTTGAAATGAGAATATAGTTGGGACGAGTCTGGGAGCGGAGTAATGGTCCGGAGGATAAGCATTAGTAGTCCCTCACTATTTCGTTAAATGAAATAGTGTGATAATAATTGTAATGAGGACTCCTTTTGATTTTGTATGATCTCAGTAGACAATATTTGTATTCAAACTCGCGATTTATGTCGTATTGCATACATTTACACGCTTATATTAGTAAGTTGTATTTAAATTACATGCTATGTATTTCGATTATCCAAGATGGGTGATGTATACCTAATTTTGGGGCGTCACAAACATTATGCAATTAATATATATATTCTCTCTTTTTAGTAAAAAGAGCATCAATCATTTTATAATTCTAAAATGTTCTTTTCGATCCTTATAAAAAGATCTTTTTAATCTTTATATAGAAGCTTTAAAAGAATCTAATTAATATTTCTATCAATCTATCTAACATATAAAGCAAAGCGGGAAGAGAGTTGGTGTAAACAAAATAATAAAACTTTTGAGTAATGTTACATACACAAATTATTTTATAAATATTTTACAAACTGCTGATGTGACATACTCCATCTCAACATATAGATGAATAAATTATTTCAATATAGTTTTATTTTTCCACACAATAATATGTTGAGGTGGGTATAATATTACATCAACGCTTTATAAAATATTTATAAAATAATTTATGTCTCTAGCATTATTCAAAACTTTTTACTTTCCCGTTTACCCTTTAAAAATAAGAGTAGTTGCCTCTTAATCTCGAAAACTTTTATTTTCTTTCCTCCCACTCTTTTATTACTTCCTATTTTCTATATTTTGTCATTCATTCTATATATAGTACGTGTCCATGTTACTAGCTAGTTTATATTATATATATTATTATGTGTATATGCGGAATTAACTAGCATATAGCCAACTATATAGCTACATTAGATCATAATTAATTACTACTAGTAGTATTTTTATAGCCTGTAACAAGCTAGGCAATGAAGCTTAAAGGCAAATTTTTAATTCTTCCTGTAAAAAAAATTATTACTGTTCACTTCATGTTGATCAGCTTTGCATATTGAATGACCCAATGATATATAGGAACTTAATTTTGTCCTGCATTCAGACCAAATTTCTCTCTAGTAGTACTGGGTGATGTTTATATTTCAATTCACCACGCCAAAAAGGTCAGGTGCTTGTTTTCTCTTTGTTTTTGGTCGGGTAATTTTACGAACCACAGTAGTAATTTTTATTTTATTTTTTATCTTTTAGTAAAAAACTGTGGTGTAGATAAAAGTGGTAGAGTATAAGAGACAAGTGAGTGCAGTAATTTCAAATTTGTGTGGACTTTTGTGGAACCAACAGCTGTTTGTGATCATAAAAAGACAATCAGACATCGATTTTCCATCCTCGGATCCCCATTTTTCCTCCGAATATAGTAAAAATATTTCCCTTTTAATTTCTCTTTTTATAACACTTTCTCTATTTAATTTCCCTTTTGAGTACATAGATACATTTTTACACTTAGACAGGCATGTAGGTGAAATTAGACTAAGAAAAACCTATTTTCCTTTCCAATTCCCCATGCAAAATTCTGAATTTTCTGTAGAAAATGGAGAAGGAATTTCTTGATTTCCATGATAGTCATCAACTCACCAAGTCGTGATAGCCATACATACTCCAGAGCTGTAAATGGACATAGAGAGATATCTATATTAATTCTTAATCGGGAAAAAATATTTTATTCGGATTCGGATTCGGATATTTTCATCAAACGAGTAAATTATAAAATTCAGAAGAAAAAAAATTAATTACTTTATTTAATAAAATATCTTTATAAAAGATATTTAAAAATATTACTATTTTGATAATAAGACTCATTCTTTGCTCGTCAGTATGATATCGCATATCTGATTCGATAAATATGTTAGACGGACAAATGTTAAACAAATACGCATATACATGTATTCATATTCGTATTCGTATGTTTTGCGAATATCTCTAATCTAATACGAATAATATTTGTTTAAGTCGAATATGAATAATATTCGCTTTTAAGCGAATACAGATTTAATATCCTAATTTTTAATTATTTATCATTTACAACTCTACATACTACTTCTTTCACTCTAAAAAAAAGTCTTAATAGTTTAGTAGTGATCACATAATAATGAAATTATAATTGTAAGCTTGAGTAATTTTCATATTAGCTTAGAATCAAAAGAAATGGGACGACTAATCAATTAAAAAATAAATAAATTGGTAAATGAGAATTTTTTATGATCAGAGCCGTTTAATAAGTTTTTTTTTTGGGTGATTTACATATTCTATTACATTTTTAAAAAAATTATAACAAAAGTGCCCTCATAAAACTTTTTACACAACTAATACACTACCATATTTATTTATAATTCTAGTGCATTTAGGATTCCTTAATTTAAGGAATTAATATTCAATTAGGATTCATTAATTTATGGATGGATTAGTTATACCCATAACTTCTTCTCTCTCTTCTCATCTATAATATTTGTAGTTATATATATATATATATATATATATATATATATATATATATATATATATATAACCAAACCCCTCCCACCTCCGCCTCCCCTCCACCTCCTCCTCCCCCTCCTCCGCCTCCTTCCTCCTCCCGCCTCCCGCCTCCCCGCCTCCGCCCCCCTCCTCCCTCCTCCCCTACTCCCGCCTCCACCTCCACCTCCTCCCGCCACTCCCTCCCCCCCCCTCCTTTTCCTCCCGCCTCCTCCCTCCTCCTCCTCCCCGCCTCCACCTCATCCTCCCCTCCTCCCTCCTTCCTCCCTTTCCTCCCGCCTCCTCCCTTTCCTCCGCCTCCTCCTCCTCCCCTCCTTCCTCCTCCCGCCTCCACCTCCTCGCCTCCCCTCCTCCTCCTCCCTCCTCCTCCCTCCACCTCCCCCTCCTCCCCCCTCCCACCTCCCTCTCCTCCTCCCTTTCATGTAGTTGGTTACCAAATCATTTGATAAGGTGACCAATTGATTTTATTAGTTTACTAATATACTTTGAATGTGATGCACAGTTGGTAACCAAAATTTATGCGGTTGGTTACTAAATCTTCCGATAAGGTAACCAATTTAGTTTATTAGGTTATTAATTTATTTTGGATATGATGCAATTGGTAACCAAATTTCATATAGTTGGTTATTAAACCATTTGATAAGGTAACCAATTCAGCTTTTTATTTGATTACCAATTTTATTTTAAATGTGATGCAATTCTTAGTCAAAATTCAGTATAAAGGTAACCATTTCAATTTTTGTGGGTAACCAAATCATCAAAAGAAATTGAATAAGAACTCGTGGCATGGCATGATGATGGCAACAAGAATGGCAGTGATGAGAGAGAGGAGGATGATGAACATTAGCTCCTTCATAATTTTTATTTTTAATTTTCTCATTTTGATTTGAATTTTGAAACATGGATTTGAAATTGTTGTTAGAGACAAGATTTGAATTTGAATTTGAATTATTAGTTATCCTTGATTTTAGGTTTCCTTATTAATGTAAATTGTACTATTTTTGTAATAATTACATTCTTTTTGTAATTATTTAGTTGATGCACTTTTCTTGTAATTACTTTTTATTTGTTGTATACTTATGTAAAGGACCCTTTTTTTTTTACCTAAAACATTCATGAAAGCAAAGATTTGTGGCGCCCCAAAATTAGGTATCGTCACCCATCTTGGGTCGCCACTTACATGGTACATAAATTCAAATACAACTTACTAACCTAAGCGTGCGTGGGTATGCAATCGACATAAGCTGTGAGTTTGAATACAAATATTGTCTACTAGATATTATACAAACTCAAAAGGAGTCCTCATTACAACTATTATCACACTATTTCACGAATAGTGAGGACTACTAATCTTATCCTACGGACCATTACTTGCGTTCCAGACTCGTCCCGGCTATGTTCTCATTTCTGAAAGAACGGTGAAAAAAAAGGTGAGCTCAACTAGCCCGATAGAAGAAATATTATGACTAAGATAATGCGAGAATAAATTATCATTAGCCTTCAACAGTGTTAAAGCGATAAAATACAATAGACAACCGGTTTAAGCTGTGGCGGAATAAGCGATCCATTAAAAAGTCAAGTAGAGAATAAAGTCTACTATCTTTTAGGTTTTAAAAGGTTTTCATCAATTTTTATCATTTGAGACTCAAACAATAAATAAACCACCACATCTAATCATCCACATACTACCACGGTCGAGGATTTTCATCAAATTATCGATAAGTCAGTGACTATCTAGAATCACCCTGGTCATAATCATACCAAAACTATCCATCACTTTGCATTACTGAGACCCTTTGAGGACTTTTGTCACATCATTTATATCAAGTCGTGATTATCTACGAATGATCCCTGGTCATAATCATACTAAGTTCATCTATGCACGTAAGCGAAGATAACATAATATAACATGAGGATGATGACAATGACATAATAATTCAATAAAACAAGTTCAAGAATTATTTAATCCATGAATTATTAACGTCAAATTGTCGACATGATGATTTGTTTCGTAGAGTAAAATTCAAGAATGATCGGAAGAATATTTCCATGAAAGATCTTTGGATGAAGCGCAAATATCGAGGATATTCTACTAATTTCATGGAGTATAGAAGTCAAAGTTTTAACTTATTTGGGTATAATAAAGAATGGAATAACAAAAGAAATCACCGTGCATGCGGTGCCGCGCATGAGCGAGTTATTCAACAGAATAATAATAACGGAACGGTCGGTGAAATTCACACCAAGCGGGATGTTCAACAGAATAATAAAGATGGAACCGGATCCGGTGTAAAACACACGAGATAGGATATTCAGCGAGAATAATAAAAAGCGGAACCGGTCCGGTGTAAAACACATGAGCGAGGATGTTCCAGCGAGAATAATAAAAAGCGGAACCGGTCGGTGTAAAACACCTGTGACGGGATGTTCCAGCGAGAATAATAGAAGAATGTCACCAAGTATAGGGTAAATGGCGTATCTGAGTTATTCCAGCAGAATAATAAGTAATGGAATAACATAAGGATTTCACAGTAGTATAGGGTATCTGGCGTATCTGAGTTATGTATAGGGTATGCCACTTTTACGGAGTTATTCAGCGAGAATAATAATGAATGGAATAATGAAGTTCTCTTCAAGAAGAAAGAATAACACCACTTACTAGTAAAAGAAATGAATATAGAAGTAGTGAAGTAGCGAGAATACTCTTCTTCTTTCTATAATTTTCTCTCTATAGCTTCTCTCTATAATTTCTCTCTCTAGAGTTTCAATGAATTAAAAGAAAATAATGAAGGAATGAGCTTTATTTATAGGAAAATGGAATGCATAGTAACTAATCCATGAGCGGTCAGATTGATTTACTTTAATCGGCGGTCCATATTTAAAGAAAAATCTTTTAAATAAAATATAATATATTCTATTTATATAAAACATTTTACTACAAAAACACTATGCATCTTACTACAAAAAACTTATATGAAAAAACACTATCTGACACTATGCATAATAAAATATAATATATTCTATTTATAGAATAACTTTAATAAAGTATTCTATTTTATATAAAAAGATGTTTACATTTTATTACGTTAATAATCTGAATAAAACAAAAGCGTCATTATCATTATAATAATTCATATTATTAATCGTGATAATGGAATCAAATGAGTGACTTCTCACATAAGCATCGATAATCAATCAGGTGTGCTCTTATGCGACCCTGCGTATTCTTGTACTTTTACTACTGGAAGTAGTTCAACGGTAACCACGGTAAAACTTCAGTTATTTCAATAAAATATTTTTGTCGTTTTTCGATCAATGACAATAATTACATTGTAGGGTCCACTGATGATTGGTAGTTATGCGAATATTTCCTGCTAAATAGAATATTCCCAGACCAATCGAATATAATATAACCACTTGCATACTTTGCAAAATTTATAAATACTACCCACAACTATAATATTATCTCAAATTCACACCATAATATTAAAAATTATTTTGACAAAATTTAAATCTTTATTGATAAAATCGGGGTCTCACAATCTCCCTCCTTATGGAATTTAGCCCTCGAAATTAGAGTGCGATACGATACTGATATGATAAAGAGATGAGGATACCTTGAATACCTTTATCGTTGAAAACATTAAATTCATTTTTGCATACAGCCAAAGATATTTATTAACAATTCATCTTTGCACTTCTGGGCTAAAGATGTAAAATCAAAAATAATAATGAGACTCGACTTAATAGTATCACGACCACGAATTATCCATGCACCTTCTTGGCTAAGGATATTCGTGTGTTTTTAATTCTGGTTATGATTATCCGAATAATCACGTGGTCATAATCATACCAAGTCCATCTATGCTGCGTCTTCGACGAGATGACTTTGAACGCATCCATGAATTAATATTTCATTCTTTGAGACTCATTTCGATAATTAATCCACATCATCGAATCATCCACGCACTACTGAGCCGAGGATATTCATTAGTATCACGACCACAAATTATCCATGCACTACGGCGAAAAGATAATTGTGTTTTCAATTACTGATTATGATTATACCGAACAATCCTCGGTCATAATCATACCAAGTCCATCTATGCAGCGTAAGCCACGAGATGACTTTGAACGCATCCATGAATTAATATTTCATTCTTTGAGACTCATTTCGATAATTAATTCACATCATCGAATCATCCCCCACCTACTGGCCAAGGATATTCATTAGTATCACGACCACAAATTATCCATGCACTACTGACCAAAGATAATTGTGTTTTCAATTCATTATGATTATCGAAACAATCCCTCGGTCATAATCATACCAAGTCCATCTATGCACGTAAGCCATGATGACTTTGAACACATCCATGAATTAATATTTCATTCTTTGAGACTCATTTCAATAATTAATCCACATCATCGAATCATCCCCGCATCTGTGCCAAGGATATTCATTAGTATCACGACCACAAATTATCCATGCACTACGGCCAAAAGATAATTGTATTTTCAATTACGGTTATGATTATGCCGAACAATCCACGGTCATAATCATACATACCAAGTCCATCTATGCACGTAAGCCGCGAGATGACTTTGAACACATCCATGAATTAATATTTCATTCTTTGAGACTCATTTCAATAATTAATCCACATCATCGAATCATCCCCGCACTACTAAAGATAAGGATATTCATTAGTATCACGACCACAAATTATCCATGCACTACGGCCAAAGATAATTGTGTATTCAATTCTGTTATGATTATAGAATAATAATGGTGGTATAATCATACCAAGTCCATCTATGCACTACTGAAGCCACGAGATGACTTTCAACATAATATAAACATGAGGATAATGATATAAAGAATCAATCAAATGAGATAAAGGATAAATATTAAACATTTATAATATAATTTATCCGAGATTCAAGAATATCCCCATGTTATCAATCACTTAATAATCTCATAATCTAATATCATTAATATTATAATAATATTTTAATCACTTTTTAAATTTATAAACAATTTATCTCAATTGTTTACGCTTTACCATATAATGCATTTAATCATTCAAAATGCCATACTCATAAGATATCATCACCAATTATCAAATCCTCAAAAAAAATATGCATATACTCTATATAGGATTCTCTAGCCATAAAATCCTATTTTCAACTTTGTTACTTCACATAACATATTTAACTCATATGTTCGTAACTAAACTATTTTCATGAAAAATACCAAATCAGTCCCAAAAAATTTTTTTTTCTGGGATTTAGCATAATATAGTCCCATAATGAAAATATATATTTTTTCGAAATTTTTAAAATTCATTTACTATTTTTCAAAAATCAATTTCTAATTAATTCCTTAAGAAATTAGCTACCTCAAGTTTAACTCCAAAAATTCCCAAATCTTGGCAGGACCTTACACATGTTAACGTGAGCTTTTCAGTTTAAATTTCATGGTCATCGGAGTTATAGAACTTTCGGTTATAGCGTTTTAAATCGGAAAAACCTAAATATTGAAATAGTCATAACTTGCTCATTTTAAGTCAGAATGAGCTCATTTTTGGACAGGAGGTACTTTATACCATATACTTTCATGTCCCAAAAGGCCAGAATTTTTCTCATAATTTAAGTGGCCGAAACAGCCTCTCTAAAATCATGGCAGAAGCTTTTTCGGTTTTTTTGCAGCTTTGCACTCCTTTGCTAAAATCAGTCCACACAAAAATCTACAACACCTTTTCCAGTAATTCCACTTGGATTAGTTAGGTAACTCATAGATCTAACTCTAGGACTTGACCACATTCAAAAATTCAAAATATAATAGGAGATATGGTCAATTGAATTTCATATTACGTTTTTCACTAAAAATCGATTTTCAACTCTTTGTGATTTCTAAGAAACTTTCATGTTTTTACATACTAACCAACATAACTCATCATAAAACTTACTAATACCACAAATACCCATGATTTTCATTATTCCAATGCTTTTATTATGACTTTCATCATAAACCACGTAAAGCTATTCATTTTAGTTGAAGAAATATTTGAGGTTTAAGAAATGGGTTTTTATCTTTGGGGTCAATACAAAATTCGATTTCACGCTCTAGGGTAGGCTAGGAAATCTTCAAGAATCGTCAAGAAATTTATTAATGATAGAAATATCATTCAAAAGCGCTACTCTTATCCAAGACTTGGATGATCGTTACATTGATACCAAGCTGTGACTTACATCCCTTAACCTAGATAGCACCTCACAATGATACCTATAAACTTGCCATCTTCATTCACGATGTCGCCTCTGAAAGTCCGGCTTGGTGCATTCCACACAAGGAAGTCAACAACGAAAGGATCGGGGCTCTTTACTTATGGCTTGATATAATGATGATTAACTTTAGGGTTTGGTTACTTTGAATTCGTATAACGGGTTGGTTAGGAATATAAAAGCTAACAACCTTACAAAAAAAAAGAATAATGATTAGTTAATCAATTGATTCCAAAAAATCACATCAAAGGCAAGTATTTTCAAAAAGATAAGATCGACGAAGTAGCGTGAAAGTGTTTATTTGAAACAACAAGATTAATAAGCGAGTGGAGGTAACAAAGGTTTCTCCCAACGAAGTTTCAATAGATAAATCAAAGTCTAATTTCTCGAGTCAAATTTAAGCGTTGAGCAAGCAAGAGAGATAAAAGAATGGGTAGAACCAGGTATCTAATAAGGTATAGACTTGCAAGAATTTATAATTAACTAACCCGTGCTAAACCGTTCGGGTTACCCTTTTTGAGAAGTCGCGAAAAGCGCGCTCTTCTGAAACCACCGACTTTGTTTTGTCAGTATCCGCCTTTGGTGCTACTATCCAATTTGGACTTGACTTCACTTATCTGACAAAAATCGAGCTAAATGACCTTCTCTTCTTGAAATTTCCACTTCTATTATCTTTGCCATGATTACTGCAAAGTGGTTACCATTCTTAGCATGATAATTTCCCCACGATGGTTATCATTGTTACGATAGCGCGTTGCCCACCGATATGATTATTATCGTGTTGTTGGTCGTTACCTTTTGTTTAAGGTGAATCAACACTCTCATGTGCTTCATTGCTTATCTCGGCATTTTAGGATGCTATTCTCAAACCTTTGTCACAAAACAAGGGTTAATTGACATATAACAAATTATCCCTATATTCTTACGTGAGCCAATTAAATACCAAATAAATTTAGGTAGGTCATACTAGCGAAGAATTCCCGTCTCTCTCCCTCCTAGTACTATTCTCACATCTTAGGCGGGGATCATATCCTAAGCTCGATACGATACTGTTGTACTGTGGCCCCCCAAAATTAGGTATCGTCACCCATCTTGGTCGCCACTTACATGGTACATAAATTCAAATACAACTTACTAACCTAAGCGTGCCGTGTACAATACGACATAAAGCGTGAGTTTGAATACAAATATTGTCTACTAGATATTATACAAACTCAAAAGAGTCCTCATTACAACTATTATCACACTATTTCACGAATAGTGAGGACTACTAATGCTTATCCTCGGACCATTACTTACGTTCCCAGGCTTCGTCCCGGCTATGTTCTCATTTCACGAAGAGAAACGGTGAAAAGAAAGGTGAGCTCAACTAGCCCGATAAGAAATATTATGACTAAGATAATGCGAATAAATTATCATTAGCCTTCAACGATGTTAAGCGATAAAATATAATAGACAACCGGTTTAAGCTGCGGCGGAATAAGCAATCCATTAAAAAGTCAAGTAGAGAATAAAAGTCTACTATCTTTTAGGTTTTAAAAGGTTTTCATCAATTTTTATCATTTGAGACTCGACAATAAATAAACCACCACATCTAATCATCCCCTGTACCACGGTCGAGGATTTTCATCAAATTATCAATGGTTAAATGACTATATACCGAATCACCCCCTGGTCATAATCATACCAAAACTATCCATCATTTGCATTCTGTGCCAGCGAGGACTTTTGTCACATCATTTATATCAAGTCGTGATTATACCAAGAATGATCCACGGTCATAATCATACTAAGTTCATCTATGCTGCGTAAGCAAAGATAACATAATATAACATGAGGATGATGACAATGACATAATAATTCAATAAAACAAGTTCAAGAATTATTTAATCCATGAATTATTAACGTCCAAATTGTCGACATGATCTTTGTTTAAGTAGAGTAAAATTCAAGAATGATCGGAAGAATATTTCCATGAAAAGATCTTTGGATGAAACGCAAATATCGAGGATATTCTACTAATTTCATGGAGTATAGAAGTCAAAGTTTTAACCAATTTGGGTATAATAAAGAATGGAATAACAAAAGAAATCACCGTGCATGCGGTGCTTGGCAGGCGAGTTATTCAACATAATAATAATAACGGAACCGAGTCAAAGGGTGAAATTCACTGCAAGCGGGATGTTCAATGAGAATAATAAAGATGGAACCGGATCCGGTGTAAAACACAGATAGGATATTCAGCGAGAATAATAAAAAGCGGAACCGGTCGGTGTAAAAACACACGACAGGATGTTCAGCGAGAATAATAAAAAGCGGAAACGGTCCGGTGTAAAACACATGACGAGGATGTTCAGCGAGAATAATAGAAGAATGTCACCAAGTATAGGGTAAGCCGGCGTGTATACTGAGTTATTCAATGAGAATAATAAGTAATGGAATAACATAAGATTTCACCAAGTATAGGGTATGTCTGGCGTATCTGAGTTATGTATAGGGTATGCCACTTTTACGAGTTATTCAACGAATAATAATGAATGGAATAATGAAGTTCTCTTGAAGAAGAAAGAATAACACCCACTAGTAAAAAGGCTGAATATAGAAGTAGTGAAGTAGCGAGAATACTCTTCTTCTTTCTATAATTTTTCTCTCTATAGCTTCTCTCTATAATTTCTCTCTCAGAGTTTCAATGAATTAAGTAAGAAAATAATGAAGGAATGAGCTTTATTTATAGGAAAATGGAATGCATAGTAACTAATCCATGAGCGGTCAAGATTGATTTACTTTAATCGGCGGTCCATATTTAAAGAAAAATCTTTTAAATAAAATATAATATATTCTATTTATATAAAAACATTTTACTATGCAAACCTTTATGCAATCTATACGAAAAACACTATATGCAAAACACTATGCAACACTATCGTAATAAAATATAATATATTCTATTTATAGAATAACTTTAATAAAGTATTCTATTTTATATAAAAGATGTTTACATTTTATTACGTTAATAATACTGAATAAAACAAAAGCGTCATTATCATTATAATAATTCATATTATTAATCGTGATAATGGAATCAAACTGTGAGTGACTTCTCACATAAGCATCGATAATCAATACAGGTGTCTTTCTTATATGCAACCACACGTATTCTTTGTACTTTTACTCTAAGAGTAGTTCAACGGTAACCACGGTAAAACTTCGCCGTTATTTCAATAAAATATTTTTGTCGTTTTCTCGATCAAATGATAATTACATTATTGTGGGGTCCACCGATGATTGAGTAGTTATACGAATATTCCCTGCTAAACCGAATATTCCCGACCAATCGAATATAATATAACCACTTGCATACTTTGCAAAATTTATAAATACTACCCACAACTATAATATTATCTCAAATTCACACCATAATATTAAAAATTATTTGACAAAATTTAAATCTTTATTGATAAAATCTGGGGTCTCACAATATATATATATATATAAGTATGCAGATTTGCCTAAATTTCTACAATTCCTTTTCCTTGCCAGACCACTTGAGTATGAGAATGGGCCAAAGCCCACTATATTTAAGCATTTTTGAATTGGTGGACTAGGCTTTCGATTCTCCACCGCATATATTCCATTCCTATTTCATTAATGTTATTTTGGACATGGGAAAAAAACACAAACTGCTTTCTTTACAATTTACATTAATGTCTCACAAAACCAAACACTATGGGTTCATTTGGCAAGTGTTTATTTTTATATGTTTTTGCTTTTAGTTATTTTCACTAATAAAAATAAAAATCAGACAAAGTTATTTGATAATTTTATTTCAGTGATAGTTTTAATTATTTTTATAAAGAGAGTGAGTTCAAAATTTTGTTGTTAACAAGGTTTGATACCTAAATCTTGTTAAAGTTAGAATGACTCTTTGTCAGACAAATATTTGACGAAATTGGATTTGCCACCAACGTAGAAGTATATGCGATTTGACCTTTTTTAATTCCTACCTATCTCATGTATACGCATACGTCACAATCATAATTTAACTGAAAACTTTAATTCGCAAAGTATAGCAATATTCGCTTATAAAATTGAGGAAGTAACGTTTTTGTGTTTTTACTTTTTTCCCGACAAAGTAGATTTTGCTTCTACTTTTTTCAAGGTAGAAACAGTTCCTAAACATTACTATTTTCTATCTCCGATTTGTAAAAAAAAAATAGAAGTAAAAACAAATAATTAAAAGCAGAAAAGTTACCAAACCTAACATAAATTAATGTAACCTTAAATATATATATAAAAATAAAAAGAAAGAAATTGGGCTTTCGGCAGCACCAATAAAGGGCCCTCCCAGTGTTGTACATTCTTGATTTCAAGTGACAATTCGACAAACATTTAATTATAAGAGTTTTCATCCATAAATACATATTGCTGTATTGTTATTTTCTACATTCAGGATCTTCTAATTTCTATGCAATTACTATGGGAATGAACACAATTAAATATGTAGCATCCCCACGTACATTGTTTGTATTGTATTCCTCAAGAACAAAAATTACTGCCTGCTGTCGTGGTCCCATTGGTGATTTCATTACAATCTACCAAGCTAGGCCTAGGAGTACTGTAAAATTCTTGTGAATTCACTAATTAAGAATACTAAAGTTCTGGTTCAAGAAAAAATTAATATACTCCTACAATGTTGGATTGAGTGAATGTAATTAAAAAAATGAAAAATAATGAATTTGAAAAATAAAAATTCATTTTATCCCCATAATTTTTATTTTATATGAGAGGTAGTACAATAAAATTTATTCCAATAGAATGAATATATATGATAATTTTATCATCATATTACATCATTCACCACCAACAATAACCATGCATACAATTGAAATACGTTCAATACTTTCAATCCAAACGCAGTACAAGAGCTAGGTAAATGAAATCGACGTGTATATATATATATATATATATATATATATATATATATATATATGGGGAATTATTCATACCATATATTTGCTATAGATACTTACACTGCATACACTATTTACACCATTGAAAATAAGAAAGAATTAAATACTTAGGATTGTTTGATAAAATTGAATGAAACGGTTATGAATGTTTAAGCAATTTGAATAGAGCTGAATAAAAAAAATTGTTTGATAATTGACAATTTTTTATTATTTTATCCTTCTAAACTATGCTGAACAAGTATATAATTTTATTTAGACGTACTAAAAAAATCAAAATTGAATAAACCTTTGCTTAGATAAATAAATAACGGTTTTATTTTTAAAGGGTTTGTTTTTTAATAATGGTGGCTTCTGTTTCTCTACCGTGACATACATACTCATACTCATATCCATACCCATCAGAGAGTAGTTGTTTAGTTTCTTAATAAAAACAAAAAGTCAATTCAATCTCAAAATAAATAAAAGTTCATATTGTGCAACATATATAGATGGACCATGGTCCCATTAAAAACTCAATTTGATATTTATATATACACAAAATTAGCTCATTTTATATGTGTTTGTACATATTAAAAGTTTCAATATTTGATCACCAAATCTCTAACATTGAAACCCAATAACAACGGCATTGACTCTTTGGAAGATACATTGGACATTGCATGTGGTTTTGAGAAATTGAAATAGTATGTTCCCATCATTCTATAGCTATTTTATTACACATTATTCAATATATTGATTTCTTTTAATTTATTTAATTTTCTTTTAGGGATATGACGGGACCAGTTGAATTGACTTGATTATACTACTAGTAAATACCAACTTAATTAGATTTAAGAGTTAAGAATATCAGAAAAATAAATAAATTTCACTCTCTAAAACAACAAGAAGTAAAAAAGAGAAGATCTTGTAATTGTAAAATAAATAAATTTTCTAATATATAGTGAAACTAATTTTCCGTTGACCATGAATTAGTCCTACGTTTAGGTAAATAACATAAATTTTGTGTATTGTGTAATTTTTTCTATTATTTTTGTTACATTGTTATTCTCTAATATATGTTCTCTGTTGTACTACAATATGTATACTTTTCTCGAAGAAAACTATCAAATATATATATATATATATATATATATATATATATATATATAGGAATTTCTTCCATAAAGAAGGTTCTTTATGGATCTTTATCTTGCAACACCCCTTTTGGACAAGTTGATAAACTTATTGGAAAAGGCTAAGATTGAAACATAAATATACCCAAATTGTAAATAACTTGTACAATTGAAACTTTTATTTTAATATGAGGACCCCACCATAATCAACAATATGTTGTCGGTTTGTTTAACTAAAACGAATTTTTAATATTAAATAATACTTAATTTAAGTGACAAACATACAGAGCTAAAAAAAAAAAAAAAAAAAAAAAAAATCTAAACCGTAACAAGCTCTTACTATTGTAAAAAAAAAAAAAAAAATATTTTATAATAACAAGTTCTTTATTTGCTATTTTTATAACAATATTTGTTATTTTATAAAAACAAATATTTTATAATAACAAATAAAGAATATAAAATATTTTATAAAACAAATATATTATAAAAACAAATGTTATTATAAAATATTTTATAAAACAAATATTTTATAACAAATGTTTTTATAACAAATGTTTTTATATAAAATAATTTATAACAAATGTTTTTATAAAAAATAATTTATAACAAATGTTTTTATAACAAAAATAAAAATATTTGTTATAAAATATTTATTTTTATAAAACATTTTTTTTATTTTCTAAAATTGGAGCTTTCAGAATTCTAGCTTAATACTTTTTTTTTTTTTATTTCCTACGTAGAGAAGCTTGTACACTTAGCTTTTAATATTTTTTTTTTTTTTCTTTTCTCCATTATATGTTATGACTCAAAGAAATTAAAATAAAATAAAATAAAAAAACAACCCTAATGTTAAGATATATTTTGTCACGGTGAGGAAAAAAAAATTCGATATACCAACTAAGTAAGCAATTGAATGATTCGAACTCATGACCTCACGCACCAATACTCATTATATGACCACCCGAAAGCACCACCACGGGCCTAGTTGCTAAGTTTAACCAAGGATATATCCTTATAGAAAAACTTCACCATCCCCAAAATCTATATTCTTGCATTACTATTATATTACGATTTATTATTATTAATAAAATATATATTATTAATTGGTTTTTCTAAATAGAAATAAGTTAATATCTATATTTATTATTATCCCTTTAATATGTTTTCTTATCTTTGTAATAATATCAATAAAAAGATTATTAATATATTAAAAATAAATATCATTCTTTAATAAAATATAAATAATGATCATTATAAATCTCAGTATTATTAGTATTAATAATTTTATTATTAAGCAATGATTATTAGTAATGATTTTATATATTAAGCAATGATTTTATTATTAAGAAATGATTTTATTATTAATAAAACTAGTTCAATTAGTCTAATAAGTAATGATGATAATTTTTCAAGTCATTTCAGGAAATTAATTTACTTATCGAATTTATAGCTGTAGTGAAGTATTATTATAATAATAATAATAATAATGTGATTATCAATATTAGAAGTACAGATTATACCAATACTAGTACTGCATAACATTAAGAGGAATAGTACATATTACATGTTCATTTTCATAAAATAAAAAAAACATAGAATGATTAATACAACCGACGCCTATTTTTTTGGCTCAGGAAGCCCTAGCACTTGATAGTGATTTCGCTTATCGTGGTCGGTTTCAAAGCCACAAATTGCACATTTTCGATGAGTCTTAGAAGGAATGATTTTCTCGAGTGCACTCTTGAATCTAGATTGTTTTTTGCGGCCCTTTGTTTGAGAAATATTAGGCGGCAAAAACTCTTCTTCTTCTTCCACCTCTGCATCTTCATCGTCATTATCGTATCCCATATCATGATTTGGATCTCCAACTGCGCAATCAATGTCATCATCCGCGATTCCAAGATAATATTCTCATCCGGATCATCTCTGGTCAACCAACTCTTTTCCTCGTGCATTCAGTTTAAGAACAGTTTTGTAACCTCGGATTGAGAAAGTCGCTTTGCTCGCTAACTCCTGGTAATCACTCATCAAATGATTATAGCGCATTGCTTGATTTTGTTCAAGTCGCCAGATGTGGAGTTAAAGAGTAAGTCTTCACCATCGCTTTTTGTTCGCGTCTCTTGTCCACCGATGAAGGATCATATCTACCGGTATTTGTGAAATACTCTTTGCTATGAAATATCTCAAGATGTGCTCGCATAATTCACCGAGTGAGAAAACATTTGGCGATTATATAACCGATCCCCATTGTCGATTGTTGACAACTTCTTTATATCTTCCACCACTTTCGCCAGATTCGCATTATATAATCGCATAAACCTTAGTATCGGTGACATACAACTCACTAAGTTTACTTAACATTGTATTTCATGGAATCGACGAATCGACGTTGGAAACGCGTCTAAACATCTTTTTGTGTACACACTTGTGCAAAGATGAACTTCTAAAGATGAACCGAAAGTACCATAATCCTTTTACGATGTTTTGTTATGTAGTCGGCCTTCCTCTCCTCACGATAAACCTGTCTTTCTCTGACCTTTTGACTCTCAAGAAGACAAAACATAGCATACTGTTGATGCATTAACATACTCATCAAAAAGGCATTCATGCTCTCGCTTCTTCCAATGGTAGTCATTCATGCTGCAAAATATCTCTTCAGATATGCCGAATCCATTTCGTCAGACATCATACAAACTTCCAAGCCATTCATTAGTATACAATTCATAGGAACTTATCGTAATATGCCAACGCTCTTCAAATTCCTCGATGGACAATGAGTTATACACACGCGTTGTTAAAATCATTTTTGAACGATGGGTGCTCATAATAAACATGATGCTGATTTTTCGGAAATTTATTGCTAATATGCCAAGAACACAATAAATGATAACTAGTTGGAAGTATCAGAGTAGCAATAGCATTACTCATAGCTTTGTCTTGATCGGTGATGATGGTCAGTAGGTGCCTTGTAGTCCATGGCTTTAAGCCGTATCCGTAATACCCAAACGAAAGTGTCCTCTCGTCTCATCTAAAATAAAGGCAAATCTAAACAATATAGACCGATAATGGTGGTTGACCCGTGCAAATGGAACAAACGGCATGCCATACTTATTTGTCCCGGTATGTCTTATCAAATTTCACAACGTCTCCGAACCGTTGATATATAAACCTTGATCAAGGCCAACCCACAAAATACAAGCTATGCGGTTGTTTTCACCGGGTTTCACTCGGAAAAAAAAATTTGCTGGCACTTCCGGATGCAAGTTTGTTCAAATGATTGACAGCAGCTTGTGCATCATTTTCATCTGCAGAATCACGCCTTAAATCTCGCACCACATTCTCAACATTAGCAGTAGAGAAAGGAACATTTTGCAACCCACCTCCCATTGTGCTCAAAACATTCATCATCTTACTAGGACCAATACCGGACTTATTTAAAATGTCAATTAAAGTTCTTGCAATGCGGGAGTAATATTTATGTGAGTCTCGATCAAATCTACTTTGGTGGGGGTCACTAAGTGATGATTGTGCTCTAATTCAACAGTAGAAATATGCCAATTGTCCTCTTTCTTATTGTGGACAACATATATTCTAGCTTTGCACATTGTTCGTCCTATAGAGTCTCTCTGTCTAGTTATTTTATTACTACTATCTTCATCATCAGGTAAACTCTTGCCAACAATTGGTGTACCGGCTTTCTTACATACATACTGCCTAGATCTGATATCATTCGTATTAGCATGTTTATGACTAGTTGCAATTCTAATCTCAAATCCATTTTTGCGAGCATATGATCTATAAAAATATTCAACCTCTTCCAACGTATAAAAATAATTGACCAACGCATTTGAACAATATCGATTTATTCATCATCAACTTCACTAACAAATTCAGATGTATTATATGACATTTTGAAAAACTTACTTGTGAATAATAGTGATGAATTTTGCTCGATCAGAACTTCAACTTGATTTTCTGAAGTGAAAGTGGGCAACCAGATGAAACAAATTATGAGTAGAGGAGAAAAGAGAAAATAATATCAGAGAACAAATTCTATGGAAGGATAAGAAGATAACTTGAGAAAATAGCAGGCTTCCTAGACAATATTTAAAGGTAAAAAGATCGGTAAAGTTAGTAGCGGTTAATGCTCAAGAAGTCAAACTAATGTACTTTTCCCATATAATCAATGTCAGTTTTGTTCTATTCCCATAGTGTTGTATTATTATGTTTGACTACTTATTCACCGTATATTGTTTATAATAATAATAATAATAATAATAATAATAATAATAATAATAATAATAATAATAATAATAATAATAATAATAATAATAATAAAATAATAAAAAGTACATAAGCCGCTAGAATATGGAACGGCTTTATACTCAATTCGTAATAATAATAGAATAATAATAATAATCGAATAATTATAATAAAATAATGAGAAATTTAATTTGGGGGGAGATGGAATGTTTTAAGATATATTCAAATCCAAGGTAAGATATGACAGCTAGGCCCGTGGTGCTCGGGTGGTCATATGACGAATGTTTAGAGCTTGAGGTCGCGGGTTCGAGTCTAGCTAGCAGCGAAAAATTGATTTATTCCCAGCCGTTATAGCCTCTAACGGCCGAACGGTTTTTATTAATAATATATATATTTTTTTAATTTTCAGCCGTTATAGCCTCTACCGGCTTGTATAAAAAAATAAAAATAAAAATAAAAATTCCAAGCCGTAAGAGCTTGTCCCGGTCGCCTATTAATGTACTTTTTTTTTTCAGCCGTTATAGCCTCTACCGGCTTGTATAGAAAAAAATAAATAAAATGTTGATTCCAAGCCGTAAGAGCTTGTCCCGGTCGCCTATTAATGTACTTTTTTTTTTGTTTTTTTTTCAGTCGTTATAGCCTCTACCGGCTTGTATAAAAAAAAATGTTGATTCCAAGCCGTAAGAGCTTGTCACGGTCGCCTATTAATGTACATTTTTTTTCTCAGCCGTTATAGCCTCTACCGAACAAAAAAAAAAAAAGCCAAGCCGTAAGAGCTTGTCCCGGTCGCCATGCCTCGGGAAATGCACTTTTTGACAAAATGACAAACCACATCGCCTCGGGAAATGCACTTTTTGACCACTTTTTCTGCAACATTGCCTCGGGAAAGAACACCTGCAAGCTCGGTAAACTAAAAAGCTGAGACATTTGTTTGAATTTGGTCCGAAATTAATTCATGTAATAGGACATTTGAATGAGAGCTTATTTAAACGTCTATTCGTAACACATGTTGTTCAAACTAAAGTTCACTTGCCAAGCTAGATAAATAAAAAATAAGAGAGAGTAGAGAGGAGTATTTTGGAAGAAGAGCAAAAAACTTCAACAAATTGAAGCTTACTGGAATCCATTTATTATATTCAAGATATAGAATTTTTGTAAGATATATTGTTATTTGTACTCCATTTCATATTATTATTTAAAGATGTAAGATATTGTTATATTTGTTATTGTTATTTGTTTTGTTTGAAATAGTTTTTATCACTTCATGTTATTCTTTGAATTAAAGGGATATAATACCGTGCATGTATTTGTTTTTGTTGTCATTAATGCATGTTATCTTTGCATATTATACATAAATGTCTCTACCGTGGGATGCTTTTTTATTTGTTTTTTTTATTTTAATTTGCTGAGTCATCATTATACAATGGAGAAAAGAAGATAAAAAAAAAAAAGCTAATAGGTTTAAAATTTGTTCTACGTAGAAAAAAAAAAAAAAAAAAAAAAGAAAAACTTTTATGATAATAGCATGCATTAATAAGTATTTATTTTATTATTATTTTCATTTATTGTTTTTATTTTATTCTAGTGTACTCAATTGTTCACTTATTGTTTTAATTTATTTTTCTTCTTATTGTTTTTATTTTTAATAGTTTCTTTTTACTAGTTTTTAATGCATGTTAATATTATTACATTATATACATGCATATTATTATTATACATGCATGTTGTTCGAGTTTTTAATGCATGTTAGTGTGTATTATTATTCTTGTCATTTTGCAACATGTTACTTTCAACTTCATTTTGTCATGCATCTTAATACTAATATGGAATTGATGTATTTTTTAGGTAAAAGATGGATAGTTGGGAATATGGGCCAATTGATCCAGTGTTTCGCATGATCAACAAGATCATGTATCGAGATGACATATATCATGGGAGAGATAGGGAAAACTAAGCTCCGGTCAATATCTTGATCGAGAAATATAATCGGTGGGCTTTAATAAAAGAAGAAAAAATTCTTTTAAATAAATGTGGATTTGGAGTATTTAGTTATCAAGGTGTTGTACACCAAACTGATCTTGGTCTGATATCTGCCTTAGTCGAGAGATGGCGCCCGGAGACTAATACTTTTCATTTAAACTGTGGAGAAATAACAATCACGTTAGAGGATGTTCACTTTATTTTTGGGTTACCGGTGGTAGGAAAGCCCTTAACGGGTCCTCTTGCTGTCACCAATTTGAATTATTTTAGGGATTGTTTTGGAGATCAATTAGCTGGTGAATATTTTAGTTCAAAAAAACGCAGTGCAATTTCATTAGTGTGGTTGCACGAACATTTTAATAAATGTCCCGAGAATGCAAGTAAAGATGTTGTAGGGCGACACACAAAGCATACACGTGTTGTGGTTGTGTGGGGCAATATTATTCCCTAATAGGAATAGAAATAGTGTGCACCCACGATATTTGTCTTTTATTGCTACTTACGCCAAGATTGTGTAACTTACTCTTGGGGTATGCTGCGGTGTTAGCATATTTGTGCAGATCTTTATATACCGCTACTAGGAAAGGAGTTAAATACATTAATGGTTGTGTTACATTATTTACAAATTTGGGCTTATGAGCGTGTAAGTATTGGAAAGCCAAACCCTTGGCCACAATCATCCTTATGGTTACCTAGGGCTTTAGCATGGTCCTATTTTAGAGCCCACAGTTACCACGGTAGACGTGAGAATCCCCATCACCATTTGTCATTTTACCGAGGGGAGTTAGATATTAAGTCATGTGGGATGTGGTTTGGCGGCTACTTACATAATGTGGGATGATGATATCAATAGATTTAATTTTGAAGGCGGGTTGTTGGGATCCGGTGGGGTCCCCTTGATCCACTTTGATATTGTGGAATTTCGGATGCGGCCGTGTGATGAGACGATTCGGGTTCATGCAAGGTATACCATCAATGACCAAAACCACGGTGACCTTAAGGGGAGAAAAAATTTAAATTTATTGATGTCGAGGATCGCATGGCCTTGAGAGGGAATATATTTCGATGTGGGAGGCATACATGGATCATCTCAAGGACAACAAACCTGAAATTTCGATTATGTCCCAATAGATGATTACATGGTCCGGTATAGGAAAATTACACGTTGGAAAATTCACCGACCTCGACAGCAAAAATGACGACCGACAATTGTTATGAGCCTCGGGCCATTTACAACCAACAACACCTTATTCAAATGGTATAAAATTATATTCTTCTTTAATAAATCATGTCTTTGGAGTAAATACTTAATATTACATTTATTCATATTTATTGTTAATAATATTTGTTTGTGTTTATCATACATTTGTGAGTTGAGAGTGCAAAGTCGTTACTTGATAAATTTTCAAGATTTACTTATTTGCCTCCCCGAGTTGGTTACGCAAAAAAATAATTGGGATTTCAATACGCCTATACGACTTGAAGCAAGAGGTAAACAAATACCTCGACGAGGGGTCCCACAAATTTTGGACCACAAATCCCAATACACACAACTCAACGAAGGGCTTGGAAAACAAACCGATTATGTTGTACAAGAGAACTACATACCCACCCCACAAGTAATCGAGGAGAGCTCCATTCCACCACCCAAGCCTACGAGGAGTGTTACATTCCAACTTTCCAAACCTATGAGGAGTGTTACATTCCAACCAACTCTTCATTTCTTTGGACTTTCGACGCCTTGAGGATCTAGTTCACAAAAGGTATATATAGTTATGTTAATAGTGATGGTTTTAATTATTATTGCTATATAATAATAATGTACATTTGGGTCTCAATCAGTACAAGACGCGGAGACCACATCTCTTATGGACCAAAAGGGTCCTTATCCAAAAGACTTAAAGATTGGAAGGAGACATTTGTAAATAAACATATGTTTGGAAAGCGTGGTGGCACCGGAAGGGATTTATATCCTTTATCACATCCGCGCCGATTATATGAATTAGAACACAATGCGGTGCAATCCTTAGGGCACAGGAGTTGGATATTTGAGCATGTCATCGACGCTATATATGTTGTTGCTACGAGGCGGAGAGGAATACTACTACGGTCGCGGGGAATACAAAGGTGGTCCCAATTTGGTTTCATTAACTCATTCTTCTTCATGATTCAAGTGGGGCTATGTGCCTGCACTAACGTGAATATCGTTGCATGGAGTTTTTTGCGATCCGTATGTTAACCAAGATGTTGGTCCACTTTACGAATGCAAATACATATTCATGCTTGGGTGTGTAGTACCAATCAACGCCATTTTGTCTTTGTTCTATTCGCGATTGAAGATTGGATGGTTACCATAATTGACCCGCACTACAATGACACTAAGTATATTAAGTTACCCGAAATGTACTCGTAATTCGCTCAAGTTGCGGTATGTTTAGTTTTAAAATATTTTAATTTTATAATGTCCTTTAATATTAAAAAATTATTAACCAACTACTTTATAGTACATGCAGTACATTTGATACCATTTTGTTCATGAAATGGTAATCCGACATCGTGAGTGGCCCGGCAGTAATCTCTTGTCGCAGGACCTTAAAGATTCGATAAAACAACACAACCACTCAGTTGTGGCATTTTTATATGCAAGTATGTCGATTTGTTTCGTTAGGGGCCAATGGTAATATTTCAAGAGAAATGGTCCTTGGAAGATGTCACAATCTTTCGTTACCGCGTCGCATGAGAGCTCTACAAGAAATCCGCAAGATTACTCCCGGCCTCTCAAATATAGAACTTATCCAACGTTATCTAATGTACATATTAAAAAATGAACATGTAATATGTACCATTCCTCTTAATGTTATGCAGTACTAGTATTGGTATAATCTGTACTTCTAATATTGATAATCACATTATTATTATTATTATAATAATACTTCACTACTGACTATAAATTCGATAAGTAAATTAATTTCACGAAATGACTTGAAAAATTATCATCATTACTTATTAGACTAATTGAACTAGTTTTATTAATAATAAAATCATTTCTTAATAATAAAATCATTGCTTAATATATAAAATCATTATTAATAATCATTGCTTAATAATAAAATTATTAATACTAATAATACAAGATTTATAATGATCATTATTTATATTTTATTAAAGAATGATATTTATTTTTAATATATTAATAATCTTTTTATTGATATTATTACAAAGATAAGAAAACATATTAAAGGGATAATAATAAATATAGATATTAACTTATTTCTATTTAGAAAAAACCAATTAATAATATATATATATTAATAATAATAAATCGTAATATAATAGTAATGCAAGAATATAGATTTTGGGGATGGTGAAGTTTTTCTATAAGGATATATCCTTGGTTAAACTTAGCAGCTAGGCCCGTGGTGCTCGGGTGGTCATATGACGAGGTATTGGTGCATGAGGTCGCGAGTTCGAATCTGTTCAGCAGCTACTAGTTGGTATATCGAAATAGTAAGGGTTGATTTGATTAATGTGGATAGTTATGGGTAAAATACGCAATATTTCAAAATAAGCAAGTGGTTATAAAATATTCATTGTTATGGGAATATTCGTTTGGTCGTGGAATATTCTTTTGCTTCGGGGAATATTAAATGCACGACCTGTAGCATGATCTTTTATGGGCCCCATAACGGAAAAGCGATTGGATGAAGTAAGCGACAAATATAAGTTGTTTAAAAAAATACTTGGCGTAGTTATTACAGTTAATCTTGTTAAAATACTTCGGTGGTTAAAACACAAGAAGCACATTGCAGTATTGCACCAATTATTGATTCTTACGTACGTGAAGGCACTACTCAATAATGGTTATAGTAATTCTTATCAAGATATTTTATTGATTTAATAATTCTTTGCTTTGATATTTTATATTGTTGTTGTTTCAATAATTGTCATTTACGGTATTTTTCATTATCGAAGCAATAATTCATATTATTTGAATAATATTATTAGATAATATTATTGGCAATGTCTAGAAAGTTCATCTAAGGAGAGGTTTGGTCACCTAATTGCGCAGCCAAGAAGGAGAAATTCTTATTGGAAAGCCTCTCTTCCTGGAACCGCTGCTGGTTATCAATATTGTGATTACGTAATATTATTTGTGAATAATTAATTATTGATTCATATGATGAGGAAAATATTGATTTTATGTGGATATAGATGGAGAAAATTTTTAATGTGACAATTATTGAAAATTGAAATTTTATCTTTTTGATAAAATAATTCATTTAAATATATTATTATATTTTAATAATATAATAATGGTGATATTTTTACAAACGAATGTGGGATATATGAGTATACGAGGAGGAAGAGTATTTTTGTTGCAATAAATGTTTAAAACATGTTAAACATGTCGGTGGACCCCATTTATTGCTCGAAATTTGATTATAGCTTGTAAATCGCTTCGTTTGTGGATTTCGGTCAATTTACATTTGGAATTGGAAAAATTTTCTTTCGCAAAGTTGTAGAGAATTGAATTTCCTATAAAACACACGAGATTCGAATTTTCTAATAAAAGGGCTATTTATTATGAATTATTGAAGTTTGAAGGTGCAGAAATAATTGATTTTGGAAGTTTAAAATATTTAAAATAGGAAAAACATTTTTTTACACTTGTGGGCCTCATGAAACATGTGCAAAGTGCTGAAGCTAGAGGATTCAAAGTGGGCGTAAGAAAATTTATTTATATATTAATATTATATTAAATTTTACGCTTTTTGGTGTTCTAGCAAATTTCTATAAATAGGGTCTTGGGTTAGAATTGAAAATCACACCGAAACTAAAGTTTTCTCTCTATATTATTGAGCGTATTCTTGTGAGTATTTTGAGTATACTTTGAGTATTGCTATATCTGGTGCAAGTCCAAGTCATAGCCTTTATATCAGGTGTTTGACTTGGAAAGATCGATCTTTCGAGGTAAGGGATATTATTATTTTTCGTAATGATATTATTTCTTCAATATCATTATCTTTGAAATATTGATCTGAAGTTTTTATCAAATTTGGAACTTTTGGTGTCTGAGTTACTTATTCACGTATCTGGCCTATTCACGATATCTGATCTTATTCACGAATACGACTTTATTCATCGAAAAATGAAAATTTTCCTTTTAAATCTAAAATATCTATTGTGGATACTAGCTTTGATTGTATCCATGTTTTGATCATTCTTGAATTTTACACCACTATGATTATTTTTGAGGTATTTTTGGACATGGATAAAACAAAGTACGAATCCTTAATCCTTAATCCTTGTCATTTTGTTTCTTTGGATTCGTTTCTTTAAAAATATTTTTCATCATCCTCGGTCTTAAATGATGATATTATTGAATATCTTTGGCTGTAGTGCAAAGATGAATGATTTCGATGAATATCTTTGGCACGTAGTGCAAAGATGAGCAGTGTTTAGATGAACACATGACCAAGTGATGAATATCTTTGGCACGTAGTGTAAAGATGAATATTTAATTCCGGATGTATATTGATTGATGTTACTGGGAAGAAAAGATAGGCGATGAACTTTTAAATTCATACATAGAAGATAGTAGTTTGCATTCTCTACTTAACTCTTCTAATGAATTATTATTTTATTTGCGAATATTGATTTAAAAACTTGTTGTCTATTGTATTCTATTAGATTTTTTCTGTTGAAGACTAATGATAATTTGTTGTATATTATCTTAGTCATAATATTCTTTTCTTGGGCTAGTAGAGCTCACCCTTTTCTTTTTGTTCTATTTTTCTTCCCGGGAGGCGAGAATATAACTTAGTACGCAGCCTGGGTATGGAATGAAGGTTCTAGAGAGAGTTGTTTAGTAGTCCTCACCATTTTTGTAAAATAATGTATCAATAAATGTGATGAGGATTTATTTGAGTATAAATATTGTCAGAAGATAATATTTGTATTCAAACTCAGATTTCTTGTTGTAATAATAAAGTTGTAGTTGTTTACATACCGTATATTGACAACTCGAGAATGGGTGATGTATACCTACCTATTTTGGGGCGCCACACACACACACACACACACACACACACACACACACACATATATATATATATATATATTGTGATGTTGAGTATATTGTTTTTGTATCTAACTAACTAATATGATGGGAAAACCTGTTTAGATATAATGATATAATATTATATTTTTAAATTTATTATCATAATTTTATTATTTTAGCGAGGTATTAATTAAGAATTTATTATTTCTAAAAATAAAAATATATTGTTGATATTCAAGTATTTTTATTTTACTACCATTCGTGAAAGTAAGGAGAGGGAGTACAAAAAAACAAGAAAATCTTGCCTGAAATTGATGTAGATAAGTAATAACTCCACTAGCAGCAGTAGCAGTAGCTAGAGATAGGGCTGAGCAAGTAATCAAAATAGAACTGAAATCGCACTAAAAATCGCACGAATTTCACCAATTAAAATCGCACCAACGGTTCCGGCGTATGTGGCGATTTTAGGTGAGTTGAATAACCAAAATTACGGTTTTGATTTGATTACTAGCCAAAACCGCACACATAAAACCGAAACCGCACCATGTGTGTGTATGTATGTATTATCTCTAGTAAATTTTAAAGTTATTTTTCACTTGAACAAGCTCAGAGAAAATCTCAGTCTTGCATTGTCATTTTTTCACCAATTGAAACAAAGATGATTAGAGGTTATAGAGTCAAAATTTGAGCATTTGGGTTTTAGAATTTCGAATTTGTTTAATGCGTTACTAAAGGGGCTTATAGATGAGGGGCCAAATTCGTTGGTTCGAGCACTTGATGCATTGGCTAAGGTCTGTAGTAGTAATAGTCTAATAGAATATTGTTCAAATTAGATATAGTTAGGATTATATTCTATAAGTCCTCCCTGCAATATATAAGATAAAATTTCATTCTATCTCCAGTATATATTTTTAATTTTTGGGGAATTAAATAAATCTTGTTTGTTATCGAATATATGGTCTCCGTTGTGTTATATATCGTATGTTTTAGTTTTTACAGCATCATTCCTTTATTATAAGCTAAAATTATTTTATGCAAAGCCGGTCCTTGGTTTTTTAAGGCCCAGGGCAAATTTTCTCAAGTGTGCTCCTTTAAATAAAATAAATAAATAAATAAATAAATTATGAACTAATTAATTTTATTAAAATTATAAGAATTTACAAAAGATAAGAAAGAACATTTTAAAATGTCATCGAAGCGAGAATCATCATCACGTATACGTCTAAAATAAAAATATCAATGAAATCGGTAAAATAATGAAATACCCACTTTTTGTAGTTGGCAAGTTTTTCTTGATTACGAAATTAAACTTTTAATTTTTCAAATTATCCCACTAAACTAATTATTATTTTAAAATTGGCTTATTCCGTTAAAAAAAATAAACGGACGATAATTTTTTATCTACAAAACTAATGAATTACCTATTGTAGTTGGCACATTTTACTAATTACACCATGAAACTTTTAATTTTTCAGATTACCCCATTAAATTAATTAAAAATGATTATTTTAAATATTTTTAAAAATAATTATTATTTTAGTAAAAATATTAGATACTTTAATTTTTTCCATAAAATGAGTAAAGTTACATAAAATTATAGATTTAAAAAAATAAAATTTTATGAAACCTTATTGATTTTTTAAAAAATCTTTTTTTCTTTTGAAAATAAATTTTATTTTTGAATCTATATTTTATAAAATTTTACTCATTTTTTAAAAGTATGAAGAATTTTCCAATTTTTTCTTGAAAATAATATTTATTTATAAAATTAATAATTTCTTTTTTGAAAAAATTGAATCGCTTTTTTTATTTATCTTTTCTTTATTTTTTTTTTATTTTTATTTTAGGTTTTTAAAAAAATTCTAATATTAAGAATGGGTCATTCGGTTTAAAAAATTAAGTAGACATTAATTTAATTTAAAATCACTTTAATTTTTTGAATCTATATTTTATGAAACTCTACTCATTTTATGAAGAAAAAAAAAAGTTTCTAATATTTTTTACTTAAAATAATAATTATTTTTAAAAATATTTAAAATAATTATTTTAATTAGTTTAATGGGGATAATTTGAAAAATTAAAAGTTTAATGATGTAATAAATAAAATGTGCCAACTATATTAGGTAATTAATTAGTTTTGTAGACAAAAAATTAACGTTCATTTATTTTTTTTAACGGAATGACACAATTTCAAACTAATAATTAGTTTAGTGGTGTAATTTAAAAATTAAAAATTCAATGTGTAATCAAAAACCTACCACCAACTACATGAGAGTATTTCTTTAGTTTTGACCAATGAAATCTAAATCACAAAACATTATTTAAAATGTCTTTTTGTTATACTTTTAGATACAAAATCATCAATTATACTATTATATTTAATATTTTCTAACATATCATTTTCAATGCATAATATCTCTAATCTTTTTATTATTTTATTTTTTTATACACATAAATATATAAACTTATAAAAAAAAATTGGGCCCCCCTCAACTGTGTGTGGGCCACAGGCTAGTAACCCTGGTGGCCTTGCCTTACCAGGACCGGGTAAGCTACGATTTTATGTATACATGATTTAATGGTGAATTTGACATATTTGACGTAAGGAGCTTTGGTTCTATACTAGATGTAATTCTCATTATCGACTATGTCATTAAGTTAATTGCTCGATGTGAGCTCTGTGTTAAATTCTATTGAAGGTTTGGACATTTTTGTTGTTTCAATTGGTTTTGGAACCGAAACCGCACCAATTGAAACTGCACCGCACAATTTAAAATCGCACCGCACAAATTGCAAGCGGTTTCGTGTGCGATTTTGAATTTGTCAAACCGCACATAAGCGATTTTGAGTACGATTTCGACTTCAAACCGCATCAAACTGCATCATGCTCACCCTAACTTGAGAGTCACGTATAAACATCTACAAGTCCAACACACAAGTGGATTAGACTATTAATTAAGTCAAACGATTGAGTAATTTATTAAGCCGATTGAAATCGGGTAAGATCAAGATCCAATATTTTGACGGTGCATGTGCCAAATTACCCACAAAAATTGGCCGGCTGTGTAGATATCTCCCACCTAACCTTAGCTTCTACGCGGCCTACATTAATTCACTCCCTCATCCCTTTTTATTTGTCATTTTAGAGAGAGAGTTTTTATTTGTTATTTATAAATTTTAAGAAAATATTTAATATTTAATTTTTTATATTATCTTTTGTAATTAAAGACTAATTTATTTCTATCTCGACTTTCTAATAAATTTTAGAATGTTAAAATTAAAATTTTATATTCAATTTAGTTAATCAAACAAAGTATTACTTGTATTTCATAATCTACATTCTTAATCTTAAAATATCAATTAAAAAGGACAGAGGGTGTATAAAGAGAAACCATTCCAAATTTCTTGTCGTATCAAATTTATTGTTACATATTTTATTTTACTTGCTTCATTTGATGTATTATAACATATATTTATTTATATAGTTATTAAGATTAACATACTAAATGATGTGGATTATGTTAAATAAATATTTTATTTAAAATTTTAAAATGCTAGAAAAAAGCACTAATAATGCATATTAAACTAACAAATTATAACAAAAAAAATCTAGATCTTAAAATAAAATAACAAATTTTGGTTTTTGACTTGGCCTCTAACTAACTCAATCTCCCCACACTCTCCCTTCATCCTCCCTCTCTCTCTCTGTAGCTAGTCTATACGCGGCATAGCAATATTGCTAGCCCCCTCCTTCCCTTCTCCTCCTCTATATATTAATATCAAGTTCTAACACAAACACCATCCAAACCAAATAGTAAAATTTAACACTCCCTTCTACAAAAAGAACCTCTTCAACAACAAAAAAAAAAACAAGCCAAAAATTCATTGCTACTGCCTTAATATCTCTCTCTCTCTATATATATATACATTTATTTGAGATATATATAGATATAATCTTGCTAGCTAGCTAGCTATATATAACGTACATGGCTCGATCAAGTGTTGTGTTCTTGTTATTTTTG
The DNA here is from genome assembly GCA_020205615.1 of Panax quinquefolius. NCBI lineage: Eukaryota > Viridiplantae > Streptophyta > Magnoliopsida > Apiales > Araliaceae > Panax > Panax quinquefolius. The sequence continues at coordinate 18,434,904 of CM035163.1, forward strand.
GTTACTGTTGCATCTTGTGCGTCTTCAATATATGGCCGGAAGCTCTTGATCATCCACGACGAAAACAAGAAGCCTAAGCAAGCACTATCATATTTTTCACAAGAGAGTTTGTACCTAAGTGCCCTTCCTAAGGGCACTGTCCCAGCTTCTACGCCCACCAAGAAGGGCCATGCCACCATCGTCAACCAAAAGCTCATTGCCCGTCACCTAGCAGCTATCGATCGGATTCTCCGGTCCGTCCCCAGCCCCGGGGTTGGTCATTAATTAGTCTCTACTATATTACTAACAAATATACATTTTGTTTTTTGTAATTTTTGTTTTCCCAAATTTGGAAAAAAAATTCTAATCCTTTTTTATTCTGAATTTAGACTAGAGAATTGTACACACGAGTGTATAGCCATAGGTGGATATATTTATACTATTTATGTGAGAATTTCTTTCTTTGATTGGGACAAATTTAGTCCATTTTCATAAATTTAGACTTATGAGACATGTTTCCAAGAGTTTGAGAAAATATATATATATATATATATATATATATATATATATATATATATGACATTGTATAAATTCATTTTCCAAATGAATAATAGTAAAATTAATATATATATATATATATATATATATATATATATATGTTCATATTTGCATATTAAAGATGTATTGCTTCATATCTTGAGTTTGGCTTGTATCCCAATTATAAACGGATAACTTTCGAGTTTCAACCATGTGTGAAATTAATGGCATGGAATTTTGCAAGTATTTGTGAAAATTATTACTAGTAATTAGGTGTTCCATAACTCTCAACTCAACACCTGCAAGACTGCAATACACGTGTCCCAAAAGAAATTAAAAAAACACTTTTTTACTATTTTTTTTCTTATAATATACTCCCTCCTTTCTTTTTCTTTTTTTTTTTGCTAAAGTATACTCCCTCCTTTTCATTATGTATGACTTTTAAGATATGATGGCACAAATTAAAAAATCTCATTAATAATATTAATTTAAAATTTCATTATTATCCATACAATTATTAATTACTCTCTCTCTCTCTCAATTACTCTAACGTCTATATAAGATTTTTAGGGCTAAAATAAAAATTATAAGATTTTTCCTCGTAAATATTGTAAAATGTCTTATATTATATATATGGGGAAAAAATATTCTAAAACGACACACACACACACACACACACACACACACATATATATATATATATATATATATATATATATATATATATATATATGGAGAATATGAAGGTATATTACAATGTAAATTTTAAAGTTTTAAAATTTACGATAGTAGAATAAATTTATTTTTACTACGATTTGAGAATTCAATCTACATTCGACAATAGAAAGTAGGCGATCGCTTTCTGCGATCGTGGATTGATTATTTAAGATAGTAGAGTGAATTCACTCTATTATCGTAAATTGTGAACTTTAAAATTTATACGATTATATACCTCTATTATATATATATATATATATATATATATATATATATATATATATATATATATATATATATATATATATATATTCAAAACGACATTATATAATGTGAGACTACTTTCATTTCTTGGGATCTAATTTTGATGGAAATGGAGAAAAGTGTAAAGAACGCGTTTTAAAAGACTTTTTCTAAAACTATGTTGTCGGTTACTTTTTTTTGAATTAAAAGATGGTTTGAAAACTTTTGCCAAACCAATGCTTGCTATGACCATAGTACCAGCATCATGAATCATAATAATATTGTTCAATAATATATGACTTTTTAAATAATTTTATTTTTTAAAATTATTTGTTATTTTATATAATTTATGAGAATTAACTATAATTTATCTAAAATTATCTTTCATGGAAAAATGTTACAAATAAGAGAGAGTATGAGATAAGTATAGTAATTATGAAAATTTAAGAGTACTATAAATAATTGATATTATATTTAATGTTATATAATTATTTCCTTAATTTTTGTGCACAACTCTAAAATGTCATATATTATGGGACAGAGGAAGTACTCCATATTTTAGCACTTTAACAAGTGATTTAACTGGTTAGATGTTTTTTTAAAATGTGTTTTTTTATAGAAGAAAAAATTATAATATTGCTAAAGAAATAAGTATCATTAGAACAATTAAAAAATTTTAAGAAAGTAATGAGTTGTCGCGTGCTCAAAGATGTTCGCACCCTTTTTTGCCTTCTTGTGTTCGGCTAATGAACTCATGTGATCGAATAGCTAGTCCATTTTCTTGCACTTGTTTAGATAATGTGACATACAAATATTGGAGGAAGCGAACCGACTATAACGACAATTTTTTCTGTCGATGTAGAATAAAAAATCGGCTTTTTATGTTATAGGGACGAAAAAAACCGTTTTATAACTCTGGGTTCATTCTTAATTCATTTCTTCCAGGCTCAATTTGGAAGTTTTAATTTATACAAATGTTTATTTATATGAGAAAATTTAGTATAAGTTTATTAGGGGATATAATTTATACAAATCATAAAATTAATTAAAGAATATATAACTATATATAATAACTTGCAGGAGAAATAATGAGATTAATAATTAATAAACTAGCACATCATCTGAGACATGCATGCCATTGCCTGAAACATATTGGCCCCAGAAAAAATAAATTACTAGTGTTTCAACCAGCACAAGGGCTCCACGACACCGTCCACATAAAATATGTCGAGTTTTATGTCACAGTCACGCAAATTCGATATTTATCAATCTGATCCACATACCTTTAGAAAAAAATTAATTTAGAGGATAACATTTTCAAAGAAATTAAAATGTAACTTGTTTTTTATGTATGAATAAAAAGATGGAAGTTTCGTCAATGGGACTCTGTGATCCTTAATTATGAACAACGAGCGAATGCATTGATGATGAACAGAAGGAGAACTGACCCAATCTTCCTAATTATTTTGATGGGATTATATATGTTTGGGTATAAATATAAATTGTTTGTTATTTTTTAGGTAGATAAACTCACGGGTAGATCTGGCAAAAAATTGGTTTGGGTTGGTTTTGGAATTAAAATTATCTATATTTAATATGGGTTATGTGGTTTGAATTTAAATGGTTATGGGTCGAATTCAAGTCTATCTATTTTTCAAATTATAATTTCACTAAAATCTTAATTTCTATTATACTAAAAGAGTTTTATTTTAATTTTTTAGACCCAAGTTTGAAATTAAAAATAATTTTAATTGATTTGACTAATTTGATTATTAAAAATATTAATTTTGTGATTAAGTAATTGTTTTGATCGATTTTAATTAACTAAATTAAGGGGGTGTTTATTTTGGGTTGGTTTCAAACTTTTGTGATATAATGATTCAAACTTATAATTTTACCAAATCTCACATATTAATTTATATTGCAATCTTAAGTGCAAAAAATGAAACAAGTAGCGGAGTATATGAAAAAACATAGGCGACATTCAACTGCATGCCAGTATTTGACATTAATTACACCGCAAATCCTTCAATTCAGATGACTGATCTTTTTACGCCAACCTACCTTAGTTTGTGCCTTATCCTCTCTAACAATAACATGTATTCTTTGACTTTATAAGATACTACTACTACTGTAATAGTAGTAGTAGTAGTAGTAGTAGTAGTAGTAATTAATTAAGTGAGACCGAATTTGAAAAATGCAGCAGGCAGCACACAACGTACAACTGAGAACGTGGAGGGACAGTTAATGCATTAATGTTTATCACGGAATATATACCTTGTACATTTAATACCAACTACGTACGTACTTACCCAAATTAATTTGATACTACCAATGTAAGTAAGTAGTAAAGCCTAAGGAACTGAAATACATAACTTTACTTTATTTATTTAATTAATTTTCCAACCCCATGCATGTTGATATATCATTGGTAATAATCTTTCATTTTAGATTTAAATTTTCATAGTAGATATATACAATATATGTGAAACATGGGAAAAGTACATACTCACTAAAATTAATTTAGAGCTAGGGAACAGATTAACTTATCATCAAGAATTAATCTAACTCACTCGTATATCCTACGTACTTAATTTTAATCATTACATCGACCTTCATGTCAAATATAAGAGAGCAATGCAATTTGTGTGTGTGTATTAATCCCACGATCTTGCATGAAAAACTATTTTTTTATAAAAGCAAAATGGAAAGTGAAACAAGTAATTACTACATAACTAAGAACCTGATCAAAAAGAAATTAAGTTTGGGTTTCTATAATTAAGCTAGCTACCAAGTCAAGTCAAATACATTACAAGTTTTCTTTCGATTCAATGGCCGATCGACTCCTCCTTTAAACTTCAAAGTACGTACTCTTGACATGCATGCGCTTGATTTTAATGATCATCAAGGAGGTGTAGTGATGAATTTGGCTGCTACTTTGTGGCCCCTATGGCTTGGACCTGAAGGGGGTACTAGTCTGCGGCCTTTAAACTCATCCAGCATATCAACAAGAGCATGTTTATCCACACGTTCATCAACTTTGCTTTCGTAATTATACGGAACATGAACGTGTGGTATGAATGTTCGAGCTGCCACTGAAATGGTGATCAATTCAATTAGTATGATCATCACCAAAATTGTAAATTTGTGTGGTTTATGGAGGGTACTGGTCATTTAGTTTAATTTGGAAAAAAATAAATACTACTAAATAATAAGAGATCGAAGAAGATATATGCTCGCTCGTATATATGGATTTATAAATATTAGAGCAGGCTGGCTAGGTGTAGATATATATATATATATATATATATATATATAAGAACCAAGTAAAGAGGATGGAAGACGTGCAGTGCAACACTACAATATAAGTATATAAACTATATATTACGTACTACTCCCTCCTATTCAAATTAAATGAAGTTTTAGGGAGTTTAATTTTATTCTATATAAGTGTCGTTTTAGAATCTCTATGCAATATTGCACTATTTTTTTTTCTAATTTACCCCTCTATTTAATATGCTTAGTAAATACAATTGTGGAGAAAGAAATAATTAATTAGGGACAATTGTGAAGAATGAGAAGAGACAATTGTGGAGAGAGAAATAATTAATTAGGGACATAAAATACATTTTGTGTTATTTCTTAATAAGTGTGCTTAACTCTAAAATGTCATTTAATCTGAATAGGAGGGAGTAATTAATACACACTCGCATGCATGACCTACATGGAGCACGCATTTAATGGATCAATCAAAGTCATTCATGAATCATAATTACGATTAAGGAAAGTTGATTTAAGCTCCCGAGTGTAATTACAGTAACTAATTTGCTCGATCTTGGACTTGTTAGTCAACTGCATGAGTATCACCAACAAACTTAATTCCATTAAATTACGTGCTAATCAAGATATTATTAAATTATGACGACCGTTATCTATAAATTGCAATTATAAGGAAGTGTGGTAAAGAAAGATGGGTGTGGTCTATCACCCTTTTTTTGACGTGCATGTTAGGCACAGATTGTGAATATGATGAAATTAATTAGTAATTAAAACCATATATATATATGATGTTGTTTATATGTTTTTAATATAATTGAATGTTAATTAATAGTGTCGGAGTAAAATTACATATATTCAAAATTAAAACCTTACTTTTGATTTTTAGGGTTCATTAATAATTAAATGAATTGATAATTTGCAAATAATTCATGGGAATTAAGTACTTGAAATGAGCGAGAAAAGGATGGGAAGAATTATGTATTGTGGGATTGACTTGTGTTGATCTTGAGGTGACTATATATATATATATATATATATATATATATATATATATATATATGATGATGAAAAATCTAATTAATTAAGAAGGCATTGAAAATGAAGGATATATAGTTCAACTAGAAAGAAAGAAAATGACATGCTTGTGACGTCTCACGTCTGTAATTAGGTTAATCAATACAAGTAATCATATATCATCAATTAATAAAGGATATATATCATCATGCATCGCCTTTTTTTTTAGGTGATCATATATATCATGCAAGAAATTAAAATAAATAATCATATAATAATTAACTTAGTTAATTGTACTTTTATAATATTTAAAGTACTCAGTTAAAACTAATTAAAGATGACCATGGTATTCCAATTTGTAAAAGGACTTCACCTATGGCTTATACAATGGTATTGGTGGGAAAAAGTTCACAAACCTCCTTGGTCCTTCCAGGGCTTCCTTTCGAGGATAGGTCCATTCAACGAGCCATTAAATGTTTGTCCATTGCCTTTTACTCTCTCTCCTTTTCACAAATTAAAGAATTTTGAATTTTGAATTTTAAAATTTGCAAAAAGTTGAATAGTTAAATGGAGATTTTTGTAGAACTAATTTATAAGTTTATGTAGGGACAAATTAGGGTTAATAATTGCATGTTTGATTTATTGTCACATTGCATATAACTTATTCAGTTAGTTAACCGTTAAATTCGAATCAAATCTTTTATTCAACTTGGTAGCACGCCTTTGATGATTGTGGACGCTAGCTCACAATTATCTGTTATGTAACTCCAACTTAACTTTCTACTTATATAAATACAACTTATTTTTATCGAATCATGCAGGTTGGAATTAAGACAACTTCATTAAATTCAAATCCGAAAGTATGTGTAAAATTAATTAAATATCTTGATAATTTTTTAGTACAACTTTTGGAATGCTAAAAGGAGTCGTGATCTTTCTGTTACATCCAAATAATCGAGTCTTGCATGATTCTTCTTTCTATATAGTCCATCTATATATGTGGGTACAATAAGGTTTTTGTTTGGAATAATATTACATACACAAAGTATTTTACAAGAGCTCTATTAGCTAGGTGGACATGAAAATTGAACATAAGTATATTTGAATTTCACTTATTTTAAAATATAAATAAATGAAATTCAAATATACTCATGTTCACATAGAGTTTTTAATTTTACAAACTGCTGATGTGGCATACTCCACGTCAACATATTGATCAAAAAATTATTTCAATGTAATTAGATTATTGAAATAAATAATATATATGTCTATAAATATGTATTGAAATGAAATTAGATTGCGACCAACGTAAAAATTTATTCAATAAGATAAAATAAATCATTCTTAATTAATTTCTACCAAGTATGCAAATACGTCACAATTATAACTCGAGTTAAAACTTTGGTGATGCATAATAGGACACAAAATGGGTGGTCATTTCTAGCAAGTGATTGAAATTCTGAGGATGGTATGGAATAGAAGGAATAAGAAAGTGAAAATGGGAGGGGGTAAGCTTCCCTTCTTGACTCATCACCATATTTTTCCTCCCAAAATTGGTGGGAAAGGAAATAAAAAATAGCTACCCATCTTTTGCAATTTCCTTTCTATTATTTTATATACATTAATTTAATAATTCTTGTCTTTCTAAGATACTAAACTAATTGATATCATGAGATGAGAATGAGCCCTTAACCATTCCAATACGTACTACATGGTGGTGTATGGTACGGTTGCTGGTAAGTGGATAGATCACATCAATATGGACATCATGGGAAAAATAGCCCTATTTGACAGACCCAAAGGCTTTCCAATGAAAAAGCACATTATTTGTACATTTAACCCAACTTAATGCTACTAGTAGCAAGTGAATACTGACTCTTATTGTAATCCAACTGGGATGGCCAACTCATATAACTGGGCTTAGCTTTGGGTACTTTCTATTGGGGGTTTCATGCAGCTTGATGCAAGTATAACATTTTGGATGATTTACATATTCTATTATATTTTTGAAAAAAATTACAAAAATAGTATACTCATAAAATATTTACACAATTGATACAATTTTATATTTATTTACAATATTAGTACAATTAAGATTCCTTAATTTAGAGAATTAGTATGCAATTAGGATTCCTTAATTTAGGTTCTTCTCTCTCTCCTCATCTAGAATAAATGTATTAATTAGTCACCCCCCTTCTTCTTCATTCAACGTATTCATGCTTGAAGGTTGCCGACCCACCATGGCCGATATTGTGTTCATGCTTGAAGGTTGCCGAGTGGGTGCCGATATTGTGTTCAATTTTTATTCACTTTCACTTTCTGTCCGTAGATTTAATCTTTTATTCCGTATGTTGATTTGTTTGAATTTAGATGCACAAGTTGTGTTTGACGAGATGAAGCGGCTTGAATTGCACCAACAATGAAGTCCCACATGCTTCTATTATCATTTCTACTCAAAAGTAGGTAATGTACCAAATGTGAAGAAATTGTTAACCGGATGCATAAATCTGGGCTCGAGCCAGACATTTTTGTTCTTAACAGTATGCTAAACCTATATGACCGTGTTGGCCAGTTTAAAAAGATGGAAGAAATCTTAACTGCCATGGAAGATGGGCCATACACGACCGATATCAACAAATACAACATCATGATCAACACATATGGCCGGGCGGGATTTTTTGAGAAAATGGAGGAACTTTTCCAATCACTTCTAGCCAAAAGATTGAAACCAGACAATGGACTGCTCTTGGTGTTTGTGACAAAGAGAAGTGTTCAATGTGTTCCTTCAAATACTGGATGATGGTAACCAAACCTTCATACCAAGGTAACCAAACTGTCATATCAAAGTAACCAATCAACCTTCACACTTTAAATTTTTTCTTAGCACAGTTGGTTACCAAACCTTCAGATCAAGGTAAGAAAACTTTCGTACCAAGGTAACAAAACCTTCATACCAAAGTAACCAATTCACATCCACACCTACAGTTTTTTCATAGTGCAGTTGGTAGCCAAACCTTCAGACCAAGGTAACCAATTAAATTTTATTAAGTTACCAATTTCGTTTGAATGTGATGCAGTTGGTAGCCAACCATTCATACAAAGGTAACCATTTTATTATTTATGAGTAACAAAATAGTTATAAAAAAAAATTCAGAACATTAAAAGTTACATCTATTTATTTTAAACTTTTGTAGAGGCGAATCTTCTTCTTATTCTCATTGGCGTTTTAGACAACGTAAGATTCGAGGCGGTGTAGCATGAGTATGTGAGGTGTAATGACTATTATTATCAAAGTGTATATGAGGAGATGAAGATTTGAATTTGAATATTTAAATTTGAATTATTATTTTGAATTTAAATTTATTTTTGTTGTTAGATCCAAATATTTGAATTTGAATTATTAATTATGGCAGTTATTTGTCCTTGATTTTAGGTTTCTTTATTAATGTGAATTGTACTATTTTTATAATATGGGTCCTAATTACACTCCTTTTGTAATTATTTGGTTGATGCACTTTTCTTGTAATTACTTTCTATTTGTTGTATACTTATGTAAAGAACCCTAACATTTTTCTTACCAATAACTAGAATGTTTCAAATAAAGAATAACAATCAACAACATAGTTTATAAAGTATTGCTCTTTTAAGTCTTTTAGTTCTATTATCTTCCTTCTAATTTTGTCAAATGTAAAACCAAAAATGAATAAGTTATGAATGACTTTTATATTTGTTTTAATTTTTAACAAAATTTAAAAAAAAAATATATATATATAAGATAATTGTATTTCTAAACTTTGGAATGAAATTAATTTCTCAAAAATATTAATTATTAGAATATTAAATATAAAAGATCTATTGTATTACATATATTTGTATTTATTTGGTAATGTGTTTGTTAGTATATATAAAATTTATAAATTTACATATATGTAAATAAAATTACATATAATTTAATTATATAAAGTTATATATATATATATATATATATATATATATATATATGTTCGGTTTTGCCGGTGCCATTTTTGGGTGTCACTGCAACCTTAATCGTAAATGTGTTATTTTAAATTTTAAATACCGCATCGCAAAATCGCACCACACCGTACTGAACGTGCGGGCTGATTTATGATTTTTGTTTTGCTCAAATTAAATAACTATATATAATAAATAAAATTTATTTTAAAAAAAATGTGTTCTTCGTGTTATTAATATATGCGACAAATGTAAAATATAACGGAATGAATGTACATTATCCAAGATTATAACGAACAATATGGTTTACTTTCTGCAGAAAAATAATGCTAAAAAAGATTCTTCTTTTTAGGTAAGAAAATTCATTGATCCAGAAAAAAATTAGCATGGTGGGATTTTAACTAATTTTTTTTGTTGAAATTAAATAAAGAAAATTTGAATTAATTATAATAATGTTTATAAATTACAATAAATATGCATAATCTAAATTAAAAAAGAAATTTTAATTAAAAAATATTTAAATATACACAATTTAGAAGACAGAAATAAAATGAATCTATATTTATTTGTACTTGTATTTACAATATGAATAAATTATTTGTTGCCCTCTCCAAGTTTAACTCTTCCATTAATCTATCCACTTAAAATTATTTATTTATATATTTGTCCCTACCCATATATCTATAAATAAAACAAAACTTAACAAGGACAACTGTCAACTGCCGCTGCTTTTTGTATTATTATGGTTGTAGCATATGGTCTCTGTCTGTCTATTGGACAAGTAATATCAAATTGTGAACAGCGTCAGGATTGTCTCTTCACACTATTTGATTTGAGACTCGCACACAATACAAACTATAAACATTAGATTTTCATTCTTCTCCATACCACTTGAGTTACTTAGTCCCATGACTATTTATTGTTTTGTTTTGTTTTTTTAATAGATTTCACAAATTTTTAAAGGAGGAGAGGAATTTAAATTATTTGAGTGAAATAGTATCTAAATTTAAAAAGTTGTTTGTTAATTAAAAGATAAACAAAATTTTACCAAATAATTTTATCCTTTTACCGAATTAAATATGAAATTATTAAGAAAAATTAACAGGTAAACAAATACCACCCAAGAGTCAGAGGAGTTGGTTGAGTTACAAAATTGAAAGGTAGTGTTCATAGTAATTTGAGAACATAAATATATATATATATATATATATATATATATATATATATCAAGGCTCAGTAGTATATAACATTGATATGGACCGGACCACTCCACTCACAACCCTTAAGTTTGAGTGTTGGGTTTATGTATTTAGCGATTTAAAAGTCCCAAACTCCTCAAACTAAAAATTTTGGAAGTAGTTAGCATTAATTTTTTTTTAGGTAAGTTAGTCAATTAATCAATAGAGTGTTGACACATAAACGGCATTTTATGTAGTACAATATCTTTATACTATCGATTCAATTGACCAACTTACTAAAAAATAAACTCCATGCTAACCGAATCCAAAAATTCTATAGTTGGACATTTTGCATGTCAGATTTGTTCACATAGACCAGATTTATTGTTGATATTTTGGTCTACATAGACAAGAATATCTATGGCGACGGTTCATCGCCATAATTTAAAAAAATCGTCGTCATAGGTGATATGTGCTACACAACTGTGTATAAATATTTTTTTCAAAATAAATACTTCTCCTTGATTCATATTATTAATTTTTTTTATATAACAAAAAGAAAGAAAGAAAAGACTGAATTATTTAACCTCATGGATAGATAACTTAAATATCCAGTTGGTTGTCTTGTCCCCCTTTACAACATTTCCATAAGATTTATCACAATTTATTTTGGAAATAGATATTTGTGAAATCACTAGAGCTAATATATGCAACTTACATATAGTGGCGGCGCGTGCATAAAGCGCGTGGAATTCCATCTAGCAATACCTAGTTCACTATATACAAATTATAAATGCTACGCAAACAAGTTCAAGGTATCTAACATTTCGCCGGAAAAAGATACACCTGACTCTGTACCACCATTTTACCAATCTTAAATCCCGGAACCACCGTAAACGCCACCCGAACATCACTGTCAGCGGCCAAGAACGCCTCACTAGTCACGCTCTCCATATACACTTCCGAGAACCTACAATTCCTCCCTACCTGAAAAATACTCATTTCCTGACCAAAAGAGAATGCCAAACAATGTAAAATCCAAACCCTTCTCGCCATTTCAGCAAACGCTGCAAAGAACTCCGTCTCCGGGAACTCCCGCCCATTGATCAATTTCCTCTGGTTCAAATTCCCATAGAATGAAGCCTCCATTTTTGGGTGAACCAAACGGAGGTATTTGGCTCTAGTGAATTTCCCAAACAAGGAATTGGGATGATTTTTCAAGAAATGAACCGGATTTGCTGATTTTAGATTTTTGAATTGATCACTATAAAATGGTAAAGACTGCTCATTTAGGAGAGAGAAAGCTGGAGTATCAAATCCATTGAAAATTTCACGGCTCACAAATGATTCAAACACAAAACACCTATGGTTCTTGTTTGGGAAAATCAAATTGGGCTCGATTGAATCAACTGCAACATCAATATCCCAACTAGCAGACTCCATTTCACGTACTAAATGTTTGACAAAATTCCGCACATATCTCAATGCATAATGCAGAACCAAGATGAAATCTTTGGGATTGGAAGCAGAAAGATTTATATTATCAAGGATGGAGAAACACCCACTTGAGTTTAGTCTCTTTTCGATGGATTTGTTATTCAAAATGGTACCTTTCAGCTCATTTTGGAGAGATGAAACTTTAGATTCTTTGGCTTGAATTTCAACCTCCATTTTCTTCATTGTGATCTCATACATCTTCATAAGACTCTGTTGCTCTTGAATTTCAGTGAGCAAAAGAGTCACATGGGCAGGTGAAGAATCAATTTGTTTTTTCATAAAGCTCTGTTTTAGCTCAGAAAGTGCTCTTAACTCATCTACAACCGCCTGGTCTGCAGATTGTATGGCCTTACTATTATAACTAGGAAATTGGGCCATTTGTAATTCAGCATAAGAAGCTTTAATTGTAGAAATGGTAGCAAAAAGCTTGGCTATGAAGGCTTCCATGGATGCTCTGTTTCTGGATTTGGCCTTATCTTTATCTTCTTTGCAAAATCCATTTTTTGGGTCACCATTTTTGAGTTTTTCTTGCGGAATGAGCAAGCAAAGTCCATTGTTTGAGAGGGATTTTGTGGCTGTTTTCAGGTGGATAACTTTGTAGAATGTTTTGGCAAGTTTGCTTTTCGTTGGAGTTGATGAAGTGGATTTGTTTGATTCCATTGATTTGTGAAGTATTAGAGAAAGAAAAAAATGGTTGGGGATATTCAAAATGGTGTGTATGAACACTAATGGGGAGGAATTGAAGAGAGAGAAAAAAAAGGTGGGGGCTGTGACAGTGTTTGGGGGAAAAAAGAAAGAATTTAAAATGGAAAAAGCAGACATTTTCCTTTGACTCTCAGGATGAAGGCGGAGACGGAGGTGGTTAAAGTATGATTTAAAGCGCGCGAAAGACAAAAGGCTGAAGATCACTCCATTGTGTATACATGCATGCATGTACATAACTATAAATATAGATTCGGTTAGCATTAATTTTATTTTTGGGTAAAATAATCAATTGATCAATAAAATATTGACACATATAGAATTTTACTATTCCCTATAAATATATACCTATGATTTTGTTTAATTGTTAAAAGAATTTTGAATAAGAAAATTATTGTTGAAAAAACTTAAATGAAAAAAAAAAATAACATTCTTTAGAAGTTTAGTTTAGTTTGACATTTATTTTGTATATAAAAATAAGACTTAAATTTCTAGTGATGCTAATTCCTTGCAAGTATGTATTAAAGAAAAATATTTTCGAATAAAATGAAACTTTTAAAAGTTACTTTTTTTTTTGAAATTTAAAATGAATTTATACAAATTTTGTCAATAAAATTAAATTATTATAAATTATAATAAAATGCTACTAATTACGAGATTTATTATTTTCAAAACTTATATTAGTCGTGCCAATTTTGAATTTGAAATTTTCTTAGCTTAAATTTTAAAATTTCAATGATGAATTAATTTATTGGAGCAGGGAGATTTTTTTTTAGCATTTAAGCGCGTATATATAAAAATAGAACAATTATATGTCTTTTTATTTTTCTTTCTTAATATTCAAATAAATTGCAACTTGGTATTTGTGGGTGTTCAGAATGATTAGTTTACCCTGACATTTAAGAATAACAATAGCAAGCTTCTTCATTACAAAAATAAAAAAAAGTAAAAGGTAAAAAATCTTAAATGCTACTCATAAAATGCCTTATATATTATGACGCTTTTAGCTATATACTGTTAATTAAAAAAAAAATAGATAATATTAAATATAATATTAATTATCTATAATATATTTATCATACATTTATCTTATACATACTCTCTTTCATCCGTAATATTTTTTAATGAGAAATAATTTTGAAAAAATTATAATTAATTCTTTTAAATTATATAAAACGTTAAATAATTTTAAAAATAAAATTTATTTAAAACGTCATATATTATTAGTGTAAGAGAGTATTTATTAATAATTGCACTCATTAATTCTCCTATTTTGTTAAGCAATTGTTATTGAATTTATTTTTTAAAATGGTGGATGCTGCTGAGTATTAATTAATTAATTAATTAATAATCCGTGTTGGTCCATTAAATGAAAATATCTGAAATTATTGATTTCTTTTGACCACAGATGATGTAGAACCGACTTTTCTGAAAACTGACAACAATTGCTCATAAGTTTTATCCTCCTCAATTATAATTTCATAATTAATCTCTTATGATAAATTAATAAATTAATAAATGATTTGTAGGGATTCTCTCATGGGCCAGATTTTCGGGCCAATATTCAGATTCCTAGATCTATTAAATAATTTGCCTGTCCAACTATGCAAGCTCAAGCCCGAGCCCAAGCCCAACTTAGGACAGTACTTAAACTTTGTTGCTTAATTTAACGTATAAAGAAAAGCAACTAATTTTCGAAGAGAAAACACAATAATATTGATAATAATTATCAAAAGAAATAGTTTTAAAACCCCAAAATAACATATTATAAACAATTTCTAATCCTAATTAAAAAGAGAATAACAAAAAAAAAAAATCAAAATTAGATTAAAATTTTGACCGACGATATGACCTCTTTAAATAAGTCATTCGAATTTGTTTTTAGAGTTCGTATTTAACTTCATTTTAATATATTATAAATTTTTTAAATAAAAAATTACATCCGTTTAAAGTTTAATCGACAAAACTCTTATAAATAAATAAATAATATTAACTAATACAGTAATTAGATCAGTCTCTTCCCAATTTCAAAAAATAAGCTGTCAATATCAATTTGATTGAACATTTGGAATTTGACGGGCATGGAAATTTAATTTTATAAAAGTAATCGGTGGTTTAGTCAATAAATATGTTTCATTGGTGCTGTTTGACATCATAAGGGGACAATCACGTTTCATATATATATATATATATATATATATATATAGGGAATTTCTTCCATAAAGAATAGGTTCTTATGAGTCTTATAACACCCCTTTTTAGATAGTTGATAAAACTTATTGGGAAATTTGAGATTGAAACATAAATATACCCAAATTTAAAACAAACTCAGATCTTACTTTTATTTTAATATGAGGACCCCACCATAGTCAACGTGTTGTCGGTTTGTTTAACTAAAATGAATTTTTAATATTAATAATATGACCAAATACAAATTTTGTATTAAATTGTATAAAAAAAAAAAAAAAAAAAGAAAAAGAATATAAAATATTCCTAAGCACAACCTCTTACTAACAGATAAAAATTAAATAGTAAGTACAAGTTTTTATTTTCTTTATTTTTATAACAATATTTGTTATTTTATAAAATAAATATTTTATAAAAACAAATATTTTATAATAACAAATAAAGAATATAAAATATTTTATAAAAACAAATATTTTATAAAATAAATATTTTATAATAACAAATAAAGAATATAAAATATTTTATAAAACAAATATTTTATAAAACAAATATTTTATAATAACAAATAAAGAATATAAAATATTTTTATATCTTATTTTATATTTTATGAAATATAAAATATTTGTTATTATAAAATATTTGTTATTATAAAATATTTGTTATTATAAAATATTTGTTTTATAAAATATGATACATATATTTGTTATTATAAAATATTTTATAATAAAATATTTGTTATTATAACAAATATTTGTTAGTATGAGTTTAGATTTTTTTTTTTTGAAAGCGGAAGAGGCTCAACCGGTTTATTATTATTATTATTATTATTATTATTATTATTATTATTATTATTATTATTATTTTGTGTTGGAAGAGGCTCTACGGTTTGTATTATTTTTTTAATTTTTTTATTTATTTATTTTTGTTTTGTGTTTAGGAAGAGGCTCTTACTAGTTTGAAATTTTTTTTTTTTTTTTTTTTTTTTATGTTTAATACATGTCGCACTTACAGATTATTTAATATTAAAATTCGTTTTAGTTAAACAAACTAATACGTTGACTATGGTGGGGTCCTCATATTAAAATAAAAGTTTAAGGTACAAGTTTGTTACAATTTGGGTATATTTATGTTTCAATCTCAATTTTCAATAAGTTTATCAACTATTCAAAAAAGGTGTTGTTAGATAATATCCATAAGAACCCAATTCATATGGAAATTCCTATATATATATATATATATATATATATATATATATATATATATATATATTAGACCACCCTTAGCTAATGATTAAAATTCAACTGATAAGACCACCCTTAGCTAATCAAAACCAAATTTCTTTTTAAATATTAATTAAAATATGATAAATATAAAAGCACAACAACTTTTACTGATTAATTAATTAAGCTCTATTGAATGACAATTTTTAAGCGTATTTATCAAATTTTTAAAAATACTTGCCCTACAGGGGTATATAGAAAGGAGAATGATATTTTCGCTGCAAATATTATTATTATTATTATTATAACGAAGGTAGGATATTCAATATAATTCTATTTTATATCATTTACATAAAAATAAATAAAATATAGACGTTTTGAAATTCAACTCGACTTAACTCATTTCAACTCATCTGTTTTATTTGAATTTTTCTTTTATTTAGACATTAAGCTGGTTCATTGATTGACACTAATTTTAATATATATAATCAATATTTCATCATGGATAGAAGAACAATAAAGTTAAAATTCATTTGGCAATGCCTAAACATGTGAAATCAACTTTTCAACTGGTTTTTTAAAACTAGGTTTAATTATACTTTTAAAAATACTTATTCCGTCTCTAAATTAATTGCTCAATTTTAATTTTTTTAAATTAAATTAACTATTTTTAAAAATAATAATTAAGCATATATAAATAAACCTAGCAATTTTAAATAAACCTAGAAGTTTTTGAAATCAATTTTAGAATACTCATAAATTCAGGAGTAGTGATTCACAAGGCAAAGAAAGTGGTATAATGATTTGACTTTAGTAACTAGTACTAGTAGTAGTAGTATATTGCAATTATATTTGCAACTAGCCAACTACCATCCCATCCAGTGCATAATTTTGTTATAGCCACGCTTGCCGGGAAATACATAATTTCCTAACCCTTAGAAGAGAAGAGATGCAGGCTTAATTTTCAATTATCAGACAAGGCATAATTATGAAACAAATCAATCATTTTGTTCACTAATAAAATTAGGCTCTTAGATATAATTAATTTGTCTCGCATTCTAATTGGACTTGTTATTGTCCGTTAGAAAAAGACATCAACGTTTTGCATAACATGCACATCCAAAACTCAGATATATCATGTCTCACACAAAAATTTACATTATTAAAAATAAAAAACACCAACAATGTATATCTAACTAATACTGTCTACACAATTTAAAAATTATAAAAAAAGATATAAAGTCATATTATACATTGTAATAAATTTATACCGAATTATAATTGTGAAACTTATTAATATAATAAAATTAGTATGAATTAGTATTTGTTATCATATGAGATGAGATGACCTAACAATATTAAAAGGGGATCCTATTCGGTCACTGCAATGCCTTCCACTGCCGCCCAAGGACACCATTTGTTCATTAAAAAGGGACAAGTAGCCCTTAAAACAAGGGTTCAAACATAGGCATTGAGATGGAAAATGAAGTTAATATGGTACGTACAAAATTTAGCCTAGTTTTCTGCCTCTTTCTGAGCGCAAACATAACATGTCTAATCAAATATGCATTATCTAACACTGCTACAATCTATAGAGAGAGATCTGAAATTAGATTCTTGGGAGTAGCTAGGTCCCATAGGCGGCATGTCCTTGTCCCTTAAGTGGCGGCCTAAATGCTCTGAAAAATCATCTCATCTCATGTCATGTCCGTCCTATGCTGATACAACTAGGCACTAGCAAAGTTTGTTTCTAGTTTTCTAACTATATAGGTGTGTATAGTATAGCTACCAACAATTCAGTCTCATCTGTAATTTAAACCAACTCCATGGATAATTTAGTTGCATAGCTATTTACCCTTTTTCCTCAAATTTTCCAAGTTCCATATATTCCATTATTTCTCTCTTTCAAATTGGATCATCATTCATCACCCAATCACAAAGGTTCCATGTGAAATTTCTTCATTTTCATCTTCTCTCTACCATTGAAATGATCAGGGAACATAAAAAGCTTAGCTAGATATGATTATTCCCCAAGTGGAAAAATTAACTTCAACAGCAAAATGATTTGGCTGAGACGTTCGGAAAAATTGCAAGGAAAATATGTGTGTTTTACTATTTTCTCCATATATCACTCGTAAGCTACCAAATTAATTCCAAAGGGTATATACATCAACATCGCGGGATAACATCAACTTAAGTTGTTACCACTCTAGGCAATGAAGAAGTGATTTAATCCTTTATGATTTCTACGCATGCCTTCAAAAATAATTTCAGCACTGGAAAATCTATAAAGCAAACATATATTAGTAAATAATAACCAATGTCAATATTAAAAAAAAATCATATGGTGGCAAAACAAGAGGATTAAAAACTAAAAGGAAAGCATATCCTGTAGCTTCATCGGTAACTCCCAAATTCCAGGGCACCTCCATGTTTTAAACTAGTGGTACAAAGTAAAATTAAACTGGTTTTCATTGAAATTTTGTTAGCCTCAATGTCTCTCCTCTCCAGCATTTTCAGATTTCCACAAACAAGTATTAACTAGACAAGTTAGTACTCTGCTAAGTATTCGACAAGGCTACATTTTCAACTTTACTCTCAATTCATGGGACGTAACGGAGTAACAGATCTCTCAGCTCAACAGAAATTGCCATGCAACTACTATGAAGACCAACTATTATCAAAACCACACTTTGGCATATTTAGAAGCCAAATAAACCTAGTTCACTTGCTTTCTCCTTCTCAAATGTCTCAAAGTACTGATATATGATTGTAACTGCAAGCAGAATTCCAGTCCCTGAGCCAATAGCTCCCATGAAGTCTGCCAATACTGTCAATGCACCAATGCAAATTCCACCAAAGGCAGCTGCAGTGGGTATGTAGCGGTTAAGTTCCTTCTGTAGGTTTGAATCACGGTGTCCTGGCATCACCATTTGTTGCTCCTGCAGAATTATCAAGAATATTTCAAACTCAAAATCTATATTTACTCGCAGTGAGAAATTTTTTTAAGACTAAAAATTATTATGATCATCTAGGCCAGATACACCAGATTGTGTCATTGTGCACAAGTACTGAACACTTAATCAAGTGAAATATAAGTGAAATGCTTCAAAATGTAAAATATACAGAAATATAATATATAGATACACTTGCACTAAAACACACACATACATATATAAGCTCCATTTCTAAGAAAAAATGCAATGCAAGAATTCACAAGAACCCCATAAGTACACTGATCAGTGTTTTAAACTAGCAGTTCAATTCTGAAGACAATTTTACATAATTCCATATTTCTAACAAGCTAATCTTAGTAATTTATATGAGTTGTAAGGCCGTTATCTATTGAAGAAATTTTATTACTAACATCTAAAATAGTTGAATAGCCACAATGTGCAAAACAAGAGAACACCAGTCAGCAACCACAGCAGAAAATATAATAAAACCGTCAAAAAAGAGTTCCATCAAAGCATACCTTAAGTTGCTTAGCTACATCTCTGGCAGAAGATCCAGAAACTTCAATCCAAGTTTTAGAGAACAGTGCACAAGCTGATAGCATGAACACTATATAGAAAAGAGCATGGAAAGGATTGGCTGCCATATCTGCTAAGCTGATATATGGACACATTGATTTTTAAAAGGGGGAAAAAGAGTCAGAAAAAAATAGATAATGGAAGAAAAAAAGTATCAAGACTATATTTAGCAAAAAAAAAATTAAGTATAGACTATCTGGAATTAAAAAAATAGATCCCACTATAATGACATTGAATATAAACATATTGGAATTACTAAATGGAAGGAAACAGAAAGAGCTATATTACCTTGATGGTGCAGTCACATAGTAAGCAAGACCACCAACAGGGACAGATTGACCTGAATATTCAGATTCTTGCCACTTGCCCAACAAATTTACCAAGAAATTTCCACTGTACTTCCTGTAAAGCAACTGTAAATAAAAATAAACGGTATTACACAGTTGCAATAGCAGCCATGAATGAGTAAAACGCTTCAGTTGAGCTAACAGATGTAAGGCCCAGTACCTGTGAAATGAAATAAAGGTTGGATACAAGTGCAGACTGAAGAATGATAGGCATGTTGGAAGTATAGAATAGCTTTATTGGGTAGGAGCCCTGTTGTCCACGAGCATTCTTTGATCTTACAGGCAAAACCACACGAAACCCTTGGAAGTAAATTACAATAAGGAAAATCAAGACGGTAGCAAGCAGATTTGTCACATTCGGGAGATTCTGCCGGTAGAAAGCTTCCCGAAGAGCTCGAACTTTGTCTGTCCTAGTTATTAGCAAATGGAACAAGGCAATAACAGCACCCTCAAACTCAGCACCACGCCCACTGTTGATGGTTGTGGGGCTAAATGCTTTCCATATAATGCTTTCACTGCAAGATTTATTAGTATTTGTTGAAATTAACTTCAGGAGTTCACAATTATTCGAGATAACAATTGGAAGAAGTGGCGATATTTTACCATATATTGGTAGCTATGAACAAGGAAATCCCAGACCCAAGACCATATCCCTTCTGAAGAAGTTCGTCTAAGCATATCACAATGATCCCAGCAAAGCATAGCTGAACGATAATGAGAATTGCATTACCAACACCAAGTTGACTAACACTGCCATACATCCCTGACAGAACATAAGCAACAGCCTCTCCAACAGCAATCAGGATGCCAAGTAATTTCTGAGCACCATTTCTGGGGAACATAACAAATTCAAGGAAATTATAATCAAAAAGAAGGAAAAAGGAATTCAAAAAAAAACAAGAAAAGGACAAATACAACTGCTTCAAAATCTAAAAGCAATGCATGCAAAAAAATCATACAGAAATTTTTTTGATAGATCAATATTTAAAGGCAGTGACACCATTTTACATGTACATAATTTTAAATGTAGACAGTTTTTTTTCCATTACTTATAGTTATTGACAAGTTAGAGCAATGAGAACGCTGCCAAAATTTCTGCCTAATTTCATTTCGAAAGAATCATTCAGATACTTGTAACTTGTAAGCAACCATCATACAAAATTTATCTCAATAAATCATCCCAATCATGCTACATTGCCATCCACCAATCTTACCACATTGTTAAGAGTAAAACTGAGGAACAGAACAGAAGAATAATACCAAATTTCAGAGGTTGAAATAACTAGCAGTATAGAAGAACCTAGGAAAACATGGCAACAATATACTTACAAGAGTGCACGATCCTCATGAACATTGTTGTCCACTTCAATAATCTTTGATCCAGCCAAAAGTTGCATCACAAGTCCAGATGTCACAATGGGTGTAATTCCTAGCTCCATGACCGTCCCACGGTTCGAGGCAAGAATGACACGCATCCAGTAAAAAGGGTCTGCACCCGTTGTTGAATGTATGCCATACAAAGGGAGCTGACTGCAGACCAAGAAAATGAAAAGAGAGATCACAGTATATATGACCTTCTCTCTGAAGGGAACCTTCCTGTCAGCACTCTGAACTTCTGGTAAAAATGAAAGAAATGGCCTGACAAGATGCAGCACTCTAAAACCTCCTCCCATATTGAATCAAACAAAGTCTCTCCAACCTGCATTTTGATGCATTTGAAGGACAAACATCATTATTATGTAATTATAGAAGGTACAACATAGTCTAATTCTTAAGTGCCATCACATTAGAAACTAGTCTAAACTATCTTTCAACAGGCATGTGAAAAAGCAATTTTCAGAAAGAAGTGATTATAGAAAAAAGAAACTCTATTCAACGACTTGTCAATTTTAAAAGGAAAATACACTCTTTTAATCCCACTAACTTTATGAATACATCAAGACACAAAAAATATAAATTCTTCTAGGTTCTAGCCAAAGAGACGTCAATAATCACAAACACAATATCATTAAATTCATAAACCAAATCAAAGCTCAGATGCATGTTTCGTGCTCTAGTGATGTCATTAAATTTTTTAATCACCTCAGATGAACAAATGTAGTGGAAACTGAACTTCCCAAAGAATTTTTCGGGAAACTATAAGACCCAAAGTGCTCATGATAAATAAGCAAGGCATCACATACAGCTAAAAACTGATTCTTATGAGAGACATTTTCACAACAGCGCAATTTTCAAATTAAATGCTAGATTCAGCTGTAATTTAAACCAATTCAGTCGCAGAAAACTGAAACTTTAACTTTGAAAGTTAAAGATGCATTCAACAAATATACAAAATATCAATCTTTTGTTTAGTATTTCTTATGTGTGACTTTCCTCATCAAACAAACATGCCAAAGTAGAAAATCAGATTCGCAGATGGACAACATTTTTCAGCTTACTCAGCAAAAAGTCAGATATATTTCATATCAACAAAATAAATGGATCAGCGGATCTAATCCATTAACAACCCAAAAAGCAAATCACAGAATCCGATCCAGGCAATTCATATAAGCACACATCTATCTACAAATCCAGATGTAGATACAAGATCCAGAAAGAAAATGATAATTCGCTAAGGAATTACAGCTCACGTATCCGACAGAATTCGATAATAATCCGTCAAATCGATAACTCAAAAAGCTAGCATATACAAATTATATAATTACATACATATTGAGCTTTAGTTAACGAAGATCAGATACTTACCGTTGAAATTCGTAAATCTTACCGTTGAAATTCGTAAATCTGAAACGTGAGTGAGAGATAAAGGAAGCTTTAATATCCCTTATCAAGAGCCCTAAATAGATCGGGTCAAAATTCAGAGAAGGTAGACGACGGACGAAAATGAACGGCACAGGGTATTAAGAAGAGTACAGTTTTGGATCCACCTAGACACTGAGTGTCAGCTTTGTCACGAGTAACCTATTGTATTCTTCCACGTGGAAACAGATGCTGATGTGTTGTATGAATGACTTTCAACCGGATCCGACTTGGAAACAAGTTAAAGTAATGTTTTTTTTTAAACCATGAATATATGTCATTTAGGAGGGCAATTAAGACTTTTAAAATTTGGTTATATTTAATCAAGACATTTAAAAAGTTTATAAAAATTTATTGGTATTTAATCACAACTTTTGTAATGTCTTTAAAAGTTATTGCAGTATTAAATTAGAGATTTTATAAAGTAATCATAAAAGTATTTTGATATTTAAAAATTTCATATTTAAAATTTTCAATAGTCAAAATATTAAATTAATAATAATCTTATAATTTATAAAAAATTATAATTTATCAATTATATATCATCGTAAAAATCGATCTTTATTTTAAAAAGACTTTAAAAACATTCAAATATTAAATACAAATGTGGAAATTCAAATGTATATAGAATAAATTTTAACTTTTAAAATGAATATAAATTAATCTAATAATTTTAAAAAATATAATTATTAAAATTTGAAAATAATAAATTTTTATAATTTTTTTTTACTAAATTTATTAATAAATTAGATAAATATCAACAATGCTTTTATTATAGGAATATCTAAGTCAATATTATGAATTTTGAAAAATGAAAAAGTAAATTTTGATTTTAATATTATAATATATATATATATATTATATTATATAGATATAATATATGATATATATCTGTGAGTAAAATCTTGATAAATTAAAAAACTCGAAATCAAAATAAGAAAAAAAAATAATTAAAAAGATAAATAATTGATTAGGAAAAGCTGTTGTAAAAAAATTAGTTATATAAAGCATTTTAATTAATTAATTTCTAACATCATAAATGAAAAATTAGAAAAAATCGCAAAAATATTTTTTTTACCTAAAAACTTTTGGTAACTTAAAACAACTATTAATAATTTTAAGAAAAATAAAATATCTCTGGTAATTTTATATGTGACTAAAAATCTTTTATTAAATTTTATATAACTTGGTGGCAATTTTCGCGCGTTGTATGAAGTTTTGTTGTTTTTGATCATATATTATTATTATTATTATTATTATTATTATTAAAATTATTAGTTTATTATTATTACTAAAAAAATTGTTGTTATTATGTTATAGTATATATATTAGTATCAATTAAAATTATAATAATTATTTATTATTATTATAATAATAATAAAATTATTATTATCATTATTATTATTATATCTAAATTTATCACGAAATAAATGGGGTGAATAATATGAATAGCTTTCAGAATATATAAAATCTCATGCCACAATAATTTAATGAAATAAATGAGATTTCCTCTAGTTCATATATAAAAAGAGGAATATATATATATACATTAGGTTAATTAACAATTAATATAAGATCACTAAAAATTATATATTAAGTATACAAAATCTTGGTAAAAAGTCTATTTAAAATCATCACTTATTTCATGGAATCTATAAAAGTCATTTAATTTTTTTTTTTAAAGTCATTAAAATTCATAAACTCTATAAAAATTTATCACTTAAAAAGAGTCAAACTTTGAATGTTTTTCAAAAATCTTAATAGTAAAATACATGAGTGTAATATTAAAATCAATTAGAAATATATTTAAAATTTAAAATTATTATTATCATGTGAGAAGTTACAAAATTGTAAATTATATAAATAATACTAGTATATTTCTAACAACTACAAGTTTTTTTTTTTATTATTCATAATTATTAGAATGTAAGGAGTGCATGCTTCTTTAATTATGAGAATGCATATTATAATTTTCCTTGTATTAACTACAATATAATAAAATCCATTTTGTCTTTTAATTTGCGAACATCAAAACATTTAGAAAATCCAGGAAACAGGCCAAATGTTGGAGCATTCAAATTATGCATTTCATTTCACAAGAAGTAAAGTTGCATAAATGAAGTAATTGAATTTTTTTTGGTCAAACTTTTTACATGTTACTTATGGGAATTGAACCAAGACTACAAATTCCATCTATCTATGTATCCACTATAAACATGGCATGGGTGTTTAATCATCTAAGAAGTCTTGGAGCTGGTGAAAGTTTGGTGTTTCCGTCAAACACACTACTACTACTCCCAGCTAACTGATTGTGGGAGATGTAATTAAACATATTTGTTCCAAATCAAAAACATGTTATGCTGCAGAAGCAGAAGCAGAAGTCACCCGTTGAGATGATGCTCATCCTCGTCTCAAGCTGGCAGTTGCAGCTTGGCATTGTTTTTCCAACTGTGAAAAAAGGACGACGTACAATGCTTAGTTTTATACAACAAAACACCTAAAAAGGATAATTTAATATTCATTACCTGATAAAGTAATAGTAGAAGAAATCAGCATATAGAGCGGTTTGGACTATACCAGATATGCAAGCTGAGGAAAAGAGGGAAAAACAAACAAACAAATAAATAAGAGGATGATATCATCCTAATTCAACAATACATGCATATGAAAAATACTAAACCTCCCTCCCTAATT
The DNA here is from genome assembly GCA_020205615.1 of Panax quinquefolius. Taxonomy (NCBI): domain Eukaryota; kingdom Viridiplantae; phylum Streptophyta; class Magnoliopsida; order Apiales; family Araliaceae; genus Panax; species Panax quinquefolius. The sequence goes on from CM035163.1 coordinate 18,460,802, forward strand.
TCTGGTATGACTTACAAATCCAACGACTGAAATGCGGCTCTGTGAAATAGCGGTAAATCCAGTTGAAGATGTAGAGTGCTCGATAGGCCCTGCAATTGCAAAATTAACCAGAAATTAAAAGCACAACTAACTTAGACTCAAATACCTATTTTTCCACATTCCAGAAGGAATAGGGAAATCGTCAACCTATATTACAAGCTTAATAATACATTTTACTTGTAAATATAGTTCCTATCAGAATTACAGCCTATTTGCACCCCAAAAATTGATTTGCACCCTAAATTACTAAATGCATCCGCTCATTTTTACGACCGAGTTGCAAACAATTAAATGCACACTTCGTTCGAGTTGTAGACAATTTTACGGTCGTGTGGACTAAATTTTTTTCCGACTAAATGCATCCATTCGAGTTGTAGACAATTAAATGCATACTCCGCTCGTTTTTACGACCAAATTTTTACCGAAAGTTTGATGACATCATAGAGGCATTATAGTCATATCACCTCAATTTTTGAATGGTTATTTTATTTCCACATGCTTGGGAGCTTGGGCAAAAATGAAGATTACCCCACTGTCATCTGCAACGGTTGAGAAATAAGAAAGGCTAGGGTTTCAAAAACTAACCAAACGATTAGGGGCATAAAATTAGGGCTTTTGCTTTCTAGGTTAATGCGAACCAAACGTCGATCTTACATGGCTACATCACGTTGTGTGAATTGCTCCAAAACATCGAATGTGTTTTTGTGATGTTCCGGCTCGAATTTGTGTTTCCAGAAAGGATGGATCAGGAGGAAGAAGATTTTATGGCTGCCGCAACAATTATGGGATATGTGTCCTTCCCTTATTGTTGTGAACTCGGTCCTCTCTCTCCTTTGTTTCGACTTTTTTTCCTTCCTTCCATTTTTGATAGGAATCTGGGAGATATTGTGACTATTTTGAATGGTTGAAATTGCCTCATAATGAAGATGAAGGAATGAGTGAGATGAATAACAAAATTGAAGACATAAGCTTACTGATAGAGAAAAACTCAAAGCTAAAGGATGAGTTGAAAAATATGAGAAGGTAAGCATTTAAATAGGAAATGGAGGTTGATAGGCTTAAAGAGGAAAAGTCAAACTAATGTTGTGCAGTGTATCGTTATGGTTGGTCACCTTAGTTGTAATTTTGTCATGTATTTGCATTACTATGATGTAATTGTAGTTAGATGATGATTGTAATGGATGAAATGTAATTTCATGGCTATGATGTAATTCATCAATTGATTTATAATATGTTTGAAATGAACAAAATGAACAGAGTACCATCATACAAATCGTGAAACGTAGAGTAAATACACAGATCGTAGAATGACTTAACTATACGTTTCTATAATCGTATCGTAGAGTGAATCCTCATATCGTAGAATGACTTAACTTACGATACTTAGACTTCAGTGTAGAAACGTAGACTGAATCCTCAAAAACGTAGAGTGAATCGTCATATCGTATAGTGAAACGTAAAGTGAATCCTCAAATCGTAGAATGACTTAACTCTACCTTTCTACGATCGTAGAGTGGATCCTCATATCGTAAAATGACTTAACTTTACGATACTAGACTCCAGTGTAAAAACGAAGACTGAATCCTCAGAAACGTAAAGTGAATCATCATATCGTAGAATGACTTAACTTTACGTCTCTACAATCGTAGAGTGAATCCTCAGATCGTAGAATGACTTAACTCTACATTTCTACACTGAAGTCTAGTATCGTAAAGTTAAGTCACTCTACGTTGCCCTTTTAACCGTGTGAGAAATTCTACAAATGAGATATTTTCAAAATATGATCATTTTCTTCATTTCAAACATATTACAACCCAATTGATGAATTACATCATAGCAATGAAACTACAATTCATCCATTACAATCATCATTTTACTACAATTACATCATAAGAATGCAAATACATGACAATTCTTCATCATTTAACTACTTTGAGCTTTTCAACCTCTGCTCTCTATGCGCAATTCTTCATCTTTTGTCTCCAATCTCCCAATTAATCATGGAATCACCGCTCTTTCACGATCACACAATAGACGATCAATCCATTCGAAGAAGTTGCATCCATTCCTAACACCTATTTCTTCCTATAAAACGATTTATAGTGTCAATCGCAAAACACCCTTACCATTTAAGACAAAATTTTAGAAGAATACCTTCCAATCAACGCAACTAAAGAATATTCTCCCTGCATTCATTGTTCTAAAAATCGACCTAAGCGGCCGCAATGGCGCTTAAAGCGCTAAAGCGGGGCCTCGCGGCGCCTAAGGCAAAAATCGGTAAAAAAACGGGCCAAAGAAGGGATGCGAGTTTTTAAAAAAAATTACTATCAAAACCAAATCTTGATATATTTATTTTTCTAATGATTTACCATATTCTTAATGCAAGTCAGAAGATATCAAATCACAACAAGAAGTGAACAAGATCAAGTCAAAATGGATAATTTTATTATAGTTGTAATTTTTTGAACTTGTACTAACTTGAAATTTTATAAATGATTATACATTTGTAATATTTAGTTTAATTCAATATAACTCTTAAATTTATGTTTAGTTTCTTAAGTTTTAATATTGAATTCAATTCTTAAAATTTTAAATTTTATTATTTAATACCAATTTTGTTTACTTAATAAAACTAATACGTCAAAGATATGTTAGTCATACTTAGTATATAGTATTTGTCATTTTCTTTAAGTTCTTAATTTTGAAAATTACACAAATTAAAATAATTTCATAATTAATAATATCAAATGTCTCATTCAATAAACTTCACACTAATTTTTAAAAATAACATTTATTTAAATTTTTGAGAGAGAAGTACGTATATAATTATATATATATGAATATATCAAGATACTTCTTACTAGTTACTACTTACTAGTAACACTAATTCTATAATTTAATTATTTCAAGCAATGAATATATATATCTTACTAAAGTGCAATTATTACTAATTCTATAATTTAATTATTATCTTTATTATAGATTATTTTGCTTTATATTATTGTTTTGTTAGAATAATGTAAGATAAAATATTAAATTTGTCTTAAAATAAAAAATTCCGCTTTAGGCCCCCTCAGTATTGATCCGCTTTTTAGAACATTGCCTTCATTGTGGGTTTTCCAAGCATATTTCATCACCAACAGCTTCTTACAATAGCAGAATTGATCCATACACTTTTCCTTTTGATCACAACCCTTCAATTTATTTGAAGATTGATTACAACCCTTCAATTTGGTAAAAGATAGAACCAAACTCTTCAATTTGAGGGCAAATCGATTTTTAGGCCTTCATATAAGATGCAGATGTGTTTTAATGGCGGGAAGAGTGGTATTTTACCTAAATACCCTCTTACCTCACACGCTTTAAGCTTTCTGGTGAAGATTTGGCCGGAAAAATGAGCGGAGTATGCATTTAATTGTTTGGGATTAAGTTTAGGATGCATTTAATCGGGGAAAAAAAATTAAGGTGCAAATCAATTTTTGGGGAAAAGTTTGAGGTGCAAATTGGATTTTAGTCTAAAGTGTGCTATTGAAGATAAAATCAGGTATTGAAACAATGAACAAGTAGCCCTTAAAACAAGGATTCAAACAAAGACATTGAGATGGAAAATGACTTAATTAAACATACATCCATATAGTGATAGTACATAGAGTGGGTACAAACATTACATAGTTTTCTGCCTCTTTTTGGAGAGCGAATAAATCTAATCAAATATGTAGTATCCAACGGCTACGACCTATAAAGATCTTCAATTAGATTTGAGAATGGGTCCCATAGGCAGCATGTCCCTGTCCCACAAATGGCCAAAATGCTCTGGAAAATCATTTCCTATATACTATGGTGATAGGCTAGCTAGCTATACAACTGGCAAAGTTCATTTTTAACTAGCTACGTACAAACATTACAGTGGGATTTGTAATTCAAACCAACAACCATTTCACAAACAAATGAAAATAGACAAAACATAAACTTTTGATACATTGTGACGAAACAAACAGGTGAAAATAACATTGTGATTAGTGTCACTAGGTGAATTGTGTTCGAGTTTATAATAGATAAGTTTCCGTGACAATGTGACACTACTGGCAGACATACAAGATACAAATTAGGGAGGTCAAGATTATTCAATAGCTTGTCAATAAATACTCTCCCAAAGACATAATTTCAATAACCAAGGCATGTAACTATATGCAACTATAGATCATCATTAAGGAACACGATGAGAATTATATGGATAATGCTTGCTTCTGGAAATGGTAACCGCCAAATGTTACCTCTAGACAAAAATATAAAGCCAAATACTTCCTCTAGAAAACAATATAAGCCCGATCATCAAAGATGATGAAATGAAAATAGAAACAGAGATATGTTTATAAGCAAAATGATATAATCCTTTCTATTAATTATGCTATTCTTTATGTGATGTAGTACGTGTAAAGGAAAGGTGAAGATACCCAAGAAAGAACACATATTGTCCAGTCAAGTTGTCCACGTTTCCACTCCTTTGCAGAAGAACTAACTGGGGAAGAATAGCAACTGCCTCCAAGTAAATAGAGAAGGCCCAGAAGACCTGTAAGAAAATTACACCAATTTAGCAGTATATCTTGAGACATTATGTCTGAATAATGGATGAACTATTACCAAGAAAAAGAAAAACCTATTTTAAAATAATTGTCTTTTTCAAATTTTGTGGAAAAAAAAAATAGATAAATCAATAAAATCATAAAATTTATCTTCTTGACTGGTTGTAAACGATGCGAAGAAGGTTTAGAAGCAACACTAAACACTTTGCAAGCATGCCATTAGCAATTCTCGTGTTCCTCTTATCATTGCATACTTCCTAGCAGGAGTGAACAATAAGTGAAGTTGGTTTTGTTGGCCAGCAAGCAATAGGATGATTGCATAGAGAGAGATACCTCAGCAAATTTAACCAAGGAATTGTAACCAGTTGTTATAATTACCTTTATCAATATTTTTAGTCTTGCCCTGTTATTCTAAACTGAAAAGAGTGAAAATATACTTAATAAAGGCATCTTCAAGTACTGGTAGGACAAACTGTAGCTCTAAAAAGAGCAGGCACAATGGAAGACAGTATTAGAACGAAAGAAGGTTAGAACAGTTCAAAATCATTCACAGGAAGATCCCCTCAAGTAAACATAGGCTATCTCGGTAAAACAATATTTAGCAGCAGCATCTAGCAAATAAGCATTACTAGGCTTATCTACAGGGTTAGAATTGACAAATAGCTAGAGAACAATATAGAGAGTACAGGCAGAATGAGAACATACAAAATCTCAAGCTCACCGATTCAATAACCCTTCGTTCTCCCACAAATAGCAAGTTTTATGAGTTCATCCTTGGTCCATACTTCAATTCAGAGTTATAGTCTTTTGATAAATTTATATATAGGGCTCAGAGAGTAGAAGGGGCAGGTGAAAATTTCCCCCCCTTATGAGAGGGGACAGTGCATTTTTCAGGCAAAGCTATAAGTATACCGTTTTCAATTCTAAAAATGAAGGGGGACTCATAATAGATGACTCGTTAGGGACCCTCAGCATATTTACTCCATTTGATAAAGCAAAATAGATCCAGTATGGCTGGAGTTTCCAATTCAAATTCCGCTATCCTCTCTTCTCCCAAGTTCGGGCATCTCACAGGTTGAATTTTAGGAAACCACAAATCAACTTTGTGAGTCTTTTAGTGTCCTCAACCTGCCCAGATTTTCTTCCTACTTAAACTTTTGTATTCCAAGTGATTCATATTCCTATATCATTTCTTCTTACACTGCAAGTGATTGAAACTAACATTCTAATATTTCATTGAAGATAGAGTACAAAAAAAAGAGAACCTTTAACACATAATTTATTTTTATAAGCATGCTTAATGTAGCATATATCAATGGCATTCCTATAATTGATGCCCATGCATCTGCTCAAGCTTCATGGGTATTGCAATATTCATTCCAAAAAATTCTCAAGCAATTTCAATGCCCCATCAACAACCCATGCCACAAACATTGTAATTTCTACATAATCTTGAGACTCATTTAATATAGAACAAAAATGTTGAACCTTTGAAACAGTTTGAGCTCAATATGATCAAAACTATTTTTCCCCAAATAAAAAATAAAGCAACAATCTGAACCAACCCAAATATCTTTCAGGCACATATTAATTTCTATATTTTACCTTATCAGGACATCATCAAATGAGGCTTTAATATAAGTATAGAACAAGTTGAAAACAAAATGAATGAACCAATTAGTATTAAACTCCAAAAGTACATTCTACAAATAAATACCACCTTCATCACAGACTTGTAAAGGGAAATGAAATCCGTGAACAAATAATAAAAAATATATATATAGCAGTCGATTGAAGCTAACAATAACTGACCTCCTGAAATGTGAACTTCTCGTGGACAAATAATGCCAACACAAAGCATCCCAGCACCAAAAAGAGATGACGGAACGTGTCAAGCTCCCGGTCATAGGAGCGCTTCACGACTCGATGCCGCCGCATGCACCAAACAATGGCCAGTGAACTCCCAATGAACACCACCTTCATCACAGAATTATAAAGGGAGATGAAATCCGTAAGCAGATCCAAGTACCGAGTCAAAAACACCAAAGCGTACAGCTCCTGAGTCTTCATTGAAATCCCTAATGACACCAAATTGCTAAATGATCAGGTCAAATAAACCCTAGAAGAATCACTGAAAATAGTAATAAATTTTAAGTACGAACATATACATGTTTGAGATTGTGTACATATAAGAATCAGAAAACTGACCTGAGCATGATTTGGTGGCGTAGATTTTGAGGAGGAGGACTAATATACTGATCAAATGAGTCATGTCACCTGCTAATCTGAAGATATTCATGGTTGCAGGTGTTGAATTGGAGAGATTTTCGAGCCCTAGCCTTTTGGATTTTAGGAGAGAAAAAGTGATTTTGGAGAGAGAATGAGGGGTTGAAGAATTTGGAAGACTCGGGAAGAAGAAATCGGTGAGAAGTGAGAACTGTGAAAGAGAGAACAAGAGGGGTTTATTTTGTACAGAGGAGAGAGCTGACATGGCAAATTGAAATCCTTTTTGCCTCCCACGTGTCCAATTAACGCTGGGATCCACTATAATTCCTTTCTTTTTCTTGCAATTTCAATTTCAATTTCAATTTCAATTTCAATTTCAATATTAGGGAAGAATATTTTCAATTCAATGAAAAATTTATTATTCCTAGTGTAGGTACGATGTTTAATGCAACGTTCAGGATCGGTCATCAACCCGAAACAGGTATCGCATGGATGAGTTTTTTTTGAAAGGAACCATGCATTCAATAAGTCAAATTATTCGCAAGTATATCAAAAATAATTAAAGGAAGACTATCTATCCATCCGACATGACCAGATACAGAACGTGATGTCTTTGCCAAGATATGAGCAACACAATTCGCTGATCACGGAACGTAAGAGAAAAGACAAAATCTAAATTCTCTTTGAAGAACTTTACAATCATTAATGACGACGCCAAGTCCCGAGTCATCCAGAATGTCATTATTAATTGCATTAATCACCCCAAGAGCATCAGATTCCAAAACCACTTGATCTATTTCAAACCTTTTCAGCTAACTAAGCGCTTCCCTAATGCTCATTGCTTCAGCAACTGAAGGAGAGAATAAACCTATCGTGAGCCTTGCATACCCATGACAAAAAAACTAAGGTGATCATCCCTAACCACACAGCTATAGCCCACTTTTCCATCTTCGGGGAATAACCCTGCATCAACATTACACTTTTTTAGGCCAACCTCCGATTTTTGCCAGCCAGAATGGTGAGCCTGTACACGTGTCCGAGGCACATTAGCTTGCTTCCTGACTTCTTTCCATTTCAGTAAACTGCAATGAGCTTCGTGAACCACTACAACACTCTGCTGCTTATTCCTCCACACTCGCTTGTTACGATTGAGCCAAATGAACTATATTAACATCGCTACTATATCTAGCTGATCATTCGAACACTGCGTTCGCAGCTTATTCCGCCAGTGTGCAATAGAGATAGTTCCCTCCGAATGATCGCCAACTATAGACGCTGTCCAAATTTCCTTTGCTATCGGGCATTTAATGAGCAAATGAAAATCCGTTTCCACCCCATTACTGCACATCGGACATAAAATATCAACGTCAACTTGTCGGGTCCGGAGAGAAGAGAGACATGGTAAGCAGCCAGACAGGCTACGCCACAGGAAGTTTATCACTTTCGGCGGCACTGAGCGATTCCAAACCTCTGCCCAGTTTGTGATAGGAGGAGATGACACTATCTCCCCACCAGTTTGGAGAATCCGATATCCAGATTTTACCAAATAACGACCCTTTTGATCCCAACTCCAAATTCGCTTATCAACAATGAGTGATTTAGATAGAGGAATTGAATTGATGAGCCGTGCATCCCTTTCACAGAACATAGTACGAATAACATCATAGTTCCATGTAGCCATACCTGGATTAATTAGTATGTCTACCTTAGCCATAGACATATGCTCCGAGGTGCTTAACTCAACGTAAGGATTCAACCCATCCGGTAACCACGGATCACTAAATATACAGATAGAGGAACCATCACCAACTCTCCACCGACTCCCACTTTTAATTAACTCTTGTGTCGCCAATAAACTACGCCAAATAAAGCTCGGATTATACCTCATACTAGCTTCCAAGAATGAACCTGATTTGAAATACCTTGTTTTGAAAACTCGAGCAACCAGTAAAATTGGATTATTAATAAATCTCCAACTCTACTTTGCTAACATTGTAATATTAAAATTGTGTAAATTTCGAAAGCTCATGCCCCCGTGCTCTTTCCGAATACATAATTTCTCCCTCCGCTGCCAACGAATCCCAGTACCCTTCTTACCTCCCGAACCCCACCAAAAACTATTCATCATTCTTTCCAACTCATCGCAAAGATTGACTGGAAATAGAAAGGTACCCATGATATAACTTGGAATCGCTTGAATGACAGATTTCAATAACACCTCCTTACCCGCTCGAGATAGAAAATTAGACTTCCAGCTATAGAATCTTTTCCATGCCTTCTCTTTTACATAAGCAAACACCGATGCTTTATTTCGACCAACAAGAGAAGGGGCACCAAGATACTTCCCATGATTGGTACATATCGGTACATTCAATGAGGTTGCAATTGCTTTAGATAATCCTCTATCCACATTAGGACTAAGAACGATTGAGGATTTGTTGAAATTAACTTTCTGGCCCGACGCCTTCTCGTATAAATACAAACATGTTTTGATAGCAGTACGTTCCTCCAAAGCTGCACGGAAAAACAGGAAACTATCATCCGCAAAGAATAAATGAGAAACAATAGGGGTAGTCTTAGCTACCTTGCATCCATGAATTTTCCCTTCACGCTCATACCGGGTAAGGATAGATGAAAGCCCCTCCGCACAAAGTAAGAACAAATACGGAGAAATCGGATCCCCTTTCCTGAGACCCCTTTGCGGGATAATATCAGGAATGACGTGGCCCGAACTTACCACCGAGTACTTAACTATAGTGACGAAGAACATCACAAGTTTAACCCACTGTGTCGCGAAACCAAGCTTTATCATAACTAGCTCAAGAAAATACCATTCCACTCTATCATAAGCTTTGGCCATGTCATTTTTCAACGATGCATACCCATGCTTACCTTGCCGTTTTCGCTTCAAAAAGTGCCCTACTTCAAATGCTATCATCACATTATCTGTTATCAATCTCCCCAAAATAAAAGCACTCTGACATTCCGACACCACCGAGTTTAAAACATTCTTCAATCTATTTGCTAGCACTTTTGTCATAATTTTTATAATCACATTGCAAAGCGAAATCGATCTCAACTCTGCCATCTTCATCGGCTTCTTAACTTTTGGAATAAGGACTATATTAGTATCATTTAACCCTTCCGGAAAAAAACAACCATTCAAGCACGTTAAACAGGCCTCCGTTACTTGTACACCAACTTCGTCCCAATATGTTTGGTAAAAGCATGGATTGAAGCCATCGGGTCCCGGACTCTTATCCGGGTGCATAGACTTGATGGCTGCATTTATCTCAATAGCAGTAAAAGGACGAGTTAACATAACATTTTGTTCCGGCGTCACTTTTATGCTAACTGCTTCTAGTATTTCATTATCAGCTACTCCTCCTGATTGAAACAGATTATCAAAGTAATCAAAAATTAACTCTGATAGACCTCTACCCCAATAATGCTTATTCCCTTCCTCATCGACTAAATTTGTAATAGTATTTTTATGTTTACGGACTGATGCATAAAGGTGAAAAAACTTACTATTCACATCCCCATTCTTAAGCCAGAGTACCTTGGATCTTTGTTTCCAAAAGTTTGCTCGTTGTTGTAGAAGTCGAGTGAACTGAACCTGTTCCTTCAGAACAATTGCTTGGTGAACATCATCACGATACTGTTTAAGGGATACAATTCGATTCTTACATCTTTTAATATCAGAATTAAATCGAGCTCTCAATTTTTCTCCCCAAGAAAACAGTTCGACCCACACAAATTAAGGCGCGACCGAATATCGAGCGGAACCCCTACTTGCCACCCTCGCTGAACCACAGCCTTACAATCAGCTTCCAGACAACAACTATTCTCGAACTTGAACTTTCTAATCCCCTGTACTGTTTGTTCTCCAAAAGTCAGAACAATTGCAGAGTGGTCAGACGAAACCACAAAGCAGTATTGGATAATTCGCACCCAGAAATAGATTAATCCAAGATTGAGAGCACACAACCCTGTCACGTCGTTCTTTAATTAAATTAGGCGTACCTCTACCTTTCTCCCAAGTAAAGGGTAACCCTTCATACCAATATCATGCAGACCACAATTCACCAGAGCCAATCTAAAACCATTGATCAAATTAGTTGGGTGTAGGACTTTACCGATTTTTTCCGATTGAGCGAGAAGGTCGTTAAAGTCTCCAGCACAGCACCATGGAAGAGTAGAGCGAGATGCAATAGATCGAAAAAGATCCCATGAATCATTTCGCCTTGCTCGTTCTGGAAAACCATAATAGTCGATGAATCTCCAATCCGGAGTATCCACTGTAGAAATAACGACATCGATAAAATTGGCTGAGAGTCCCAACAGCCTAACTGAAGATTTATCAGAATGGTTCCACATTAGAGCTAGCCCACCCCCATTATTTACGCCTTCTATAAAACATAGTCTAGAATAATTAATTTTGGCCCGAACCACATCCACCTTATCTCTACTAATTTTTACTTCTGAAAGAAAAACAAAATTAGGCCTTACGCTGGACACAAGGTCCATTAACTCTTGAATTGTCCTGGTATTGCCCAACCCCGATAGTTCCAACATAAAATTGTCATAATGCCTGGCGGGCCTGTATCGCAGAACCCGCCTCCACAAGAGATATTTCCCCTTGCCCATTTTTTGTCCGACCCACATCACACCCTTCCAAGCCCACCTCCATCAATGCAGTGTCCTGAAGTCCCCCCTCCTTCTCAAGCCCACTTGTCATTCTCCTCCTTTTAGAGTCCATCACGTTTAAAACATCCACGTCAGTACCATCTTTCTCATTCAAAGCCTTCCCATACCCGCGCTTGATCTGCGGTATCAGTTAAAAATGCCAACTTTCTTCCCCCGTACCTATCATTACGAAAAACCGTTTGGTGTGAGTTAGCATGATTGAGATCATGCCCTGAAACTTTGGTACTTTCCTTATCCACCATCATTTTCTCCCCCCTTCCTTCTCCGCCGCCGTCCTCTACTGTCGGTCCCGTTCGCAACCACTTTTCACCGCCTGTATAATTATTTCTCCGACTAGATGCTCGTAGCCATGATCCAAACAGTTTTTCAATATTTTTTTTTGGAAAATCAAAGAAAATCTCGCAGAAACGATCAGAGTGCCCAATAATTCCACAAAAGAAACAGAACGTTGGTAAATGTAAGACCCCAGCTTTTATAAATAAAGATGAATTTTTTTTATAAATATTATTTTTGAATATTATGGAATAAATTTGATATAATGTTATAGTTGTGGGTAATATTTATAAATTTTGCAAAGTAAGCAAGTTGTTATAAAATATTCGCTTTGGTTTGGGAATATTCTTTTGTCGGGAATATTCGTGACGACGGCTCAATCATTAGTGGACCCTACAACGGAAGTATTATCGTAGTTAGAAAGCGACAAAATTATTTTTCTATAAAAATATGGCGCAGAGGTGTTATCAAAAAACCGTTGAACTACACCCGTAAAAAGAAACGAATGTCTGGCGTAGTTGTATAGTAGACACGATATTGATTATTGATGCTTACGTGAGAAGTCACTCAATTATGCTCAATTATTGCTAAAGAATCTTTGCATCATATCTCTTATATTATTGATTCAATTATTGTCACAAAGATTATCATCGTATAATATGTTATAGTATTAAATTATTAATGAAACGACAAGTTATAAATGATTAATAATTGTTGAAAGATTAAATATGTGTTGATTAAAAATAAAATGATTTGTGGTAATATTTATTCAATCCTTGATGTATATAAAGAGTCTCATTATGAGACGTTTGTGGTAAGTTTGATTATTTTTATGGGGTCCCATATGTCATCATCTAAGAGTCTCTTCATCAATAAGTAATTACCTTTGTGAATAGTAATTACCTTCGTCAATAGTATTTACCTTCAATAATAGTAATTACCTTTGTGAATAGTAATTACCTTTGTGAATAGTAATTACATTCGTCAATAGTATTTACCTTCGTCAATAGTAATTATCTTTCCGAATAAGTAATTACCTTTGTGAAATAGTAATTACCTTCGTCACAATAGTATTTACCTTCGTCAATAGTAATTACCTTCTTCAATAGTAATTACCTTCGTCAATAGTAATTACCCCTTCGCAAATAGTAGTTGTCCCTTCAATATACCGACTTTAGGTTTGTAATATTCATGTGCGCAATCAAATTACAAAATAATGCGGAAGCGTGTAAAAATCAGAGTTTAAAAATTTTACAAACCATATACCCGGATCACCCTTTATGCATAATTATTAATTAAATGAAAAGATAAAGAATAAAATCATACCCTTGAAGATCGAGCTTCCTCAGGTACAAGTTCACCTCCAATCCTTTTCGCGTTCAACTTGAATCCACCGGGTTTGGTTCCTTCCTTTAATCAACGTTAGCCACCCCGTGTGTTTGGCCTCTAGAGGTGATCCACCAAGGAAGAATAGGAATTCAAGAAGAAGGGTATTAGCACTACTAGAAATTCAACATATATGACGAGATATAGCGACGGTCGACATTTGAACCGCCGCTATAGGGTATATATAATGACGGTCACTTCCCGATCGGCTTCAGATAGACCTCAAGGTTATCTATGCGAGGGTCACAAAAGACCGCTTCAGTATAGGAATTTTTTAAGGATTTTAATTAACGAGGGTCATATAAGGAGGCGTATCATATCACGAGGGTTAAAGGGTCTCTCATATTCTTTTCCCCAAAATCGACATCATCTCGTTCATCTCGTGTAAACTCGATTAACATCATTCGATTAACATCATTCGATTAACATTCGATTAACATCATTCGATTAACATCATCTCGTGTCTACTGCATCATTCGATTAACATCTTAGTAACTTTCGATCAAGATCTTGGCGTTCTCACTCCTACGCATCATCTCGTGTATGCCGGACTTTCGTAGGACTTTAAATCGGACTTCGTCTCACTCCATCTCTCCGTCCGGCTTGAAAGGATCGTATTAATGAAATTTGTTTGAGGAGGTATAATTTCATTCTTTAGGTTTTCAATTTTATTTACCCTTAGTTGTTATGATTTTCTCTATTTCTCTCCTCCTTCTAACAAGCCCTAAATTTTCTAATTTTGGGACACCACTACGTGGGGTATAAATTTTCGTTATGATTGATATGGAATGACTTAAGCGCTTGTTTTTTACGTTCAAATTAATGCAAAGTTCTAATTAGTCTTAGCTATTGATCATGTTTTGAATATTCGGTTTGAATTAAGTCTTTTAAAAATTAGATAGCTAGATAGCTAAATTAGTTTATGCAAAAAAAGATAGCTAGATTTAATACTATAGAGGTTGAGGGTAAAGCTAGGATGAACACTCATTTGATTTATTCATCTGCATTTGCGTCTTTGATCTTGGCAACTTTGCCTCTCTTGTCTTGATAAGTCAATACAATTTGGAAGTATATATGTTGGGTTGTGAAAATCCAATCAATTTGGGATTTCATACAAACATTGGTTTTGTTTTGATGGATTAATTTAGGTAGGATATTTATGTATTACTCGCTAAGTATGCGTATGGGTAAAGTGATGTCGAGTGTGACCTACGGGATTACTTCATCAAGCGAGAAGATCAAAGATCATTGTAAAATCCACTAAAAGCTGTTTTTAAAGCGATGATGCTTCTTGACACCTAAGCTTGTTTTAACACCCTAAAATTTGGGCAATGATCGAGTTCTCTGTTTTGATTCGAGAAATCCGGGAGAAATCTGAGGTAGGGTACTTGTTAAAAATGTTAGTATGTTGCCAAGGTTACTATTAACACTAAATAGTGTATATTTCATATATAAATCTATATTTTTCATGTTCGATAAAGATTTTGAAAGCATATGGAAGTGAAGTTGCGGTTATCATGTTTGATTTATGAGCGTTGTGATATTGATAGTCTACATGGTAGTTTCTTTGGTGTAAGATGATGTGTTTGGCTAATTATGCTTGTTGTTTGACATATGTTGTGCGAGATGGCAAATTCTTGGATTGGCGACTCTGAAGCAACATTGGCAAACACATTCCAATGTTAATATAGTTTCGACATGGGTTGTCTTTGTTAGTTACCATGTGAATATTTTTTATGCTTTTCTTTTTTACGATTGGCCAACTAGGGATATTTCTAATTATTTTCCTATCGAATGATGGGGCCGATATAAAAAGAGGATGTGTATCTACTTGGTGGGTCGATAAGCTGAGGCGCACAATTCTCTTATATGCTTCTACATGCAAAGTCTGTGGTTATTTTAGAGGCTATGATTGATCTATACTCACATGTATCTAGTCAACTTCTACGATGAAGGTGCATCTTAGGGAACCGGAATCCAGAGCTTTTCACTTACGATTTTCGAACCACGGGTTCCGTGTTGGTGTTACATCTATGAGGAAGGTGTGTGAGTTAGTTAAATGACTGATTCATAAGATTTTTGAAGCTATTTGAGATCTATAGTTTGGTCTTTCACGGGATTGTAAATTTGAGTTAGCAACTTGAGTCACGAATTAGTAATCACAGTGAGGAGTCAGTGCGGGAAGTATAGCTTCTGGTATAAACTTTGTCCCATTTAAATGAGTCTATCTATTTCGGGATGATCTTTGAATAATTAGAGTCCTTGTTAGGTTGTATGATTAGAAAACATAGGTGATGTTATGTCCCTTGATAATTTGGGGTTTATGCTCCCGGATATGCATTTAAGGACATGGACTCTGTACTTTACATTTTAAACTTGAAGAATAAAAGAAAATAAAAAAAATGGAATGTGTTTGTTATGGAAAAATTACTAGTTATACCAATTGAGATGTTATCTTAAGGAACGCATAAGTTATTTGATACTTAGTTAGCCAAATGATCTCTCTCTCTCTCTATACAATATATATATATATGTATATTTCTATCTTAGTTTCCTTGATATTTTGTCTTTTGAACCACAGGGTCTATTATGTCATAGAAATTTAGTTAACAAAGTAGGGACATGAGTTGTTGGTGAAGAAGATTGAAGTTACGCTTTACGATTACATTAGGTTCCCTCTTGTTCTTGTAGAAGATAAGATTTGAACTCGCATGTTTACCTCATGTGAGACTTACTGCGTTATTATTCTATGATTTATCAGTTTTTAGAGCCATTTATTATTTATTGATGATTTATTAGTTTTCCTTTCGCTTACGGGTTTATTTTACATTTTTCTAACAATTTGCCTCTTGTTTCCCCTTCATATTAATTTGTAGGAATATTTGAGGCTTATAATTAAAAGAACTTCCATGTCGACATTGAGACCTTGAATGTAATGTTTTGGTGTAGTCACCCTTAATTATTACCTACTATTTATTTGAAATTCGTTAATTATGATAATTAATATTTAAATTATCTCGACCTTTTTGTTTTATTTGAGTGAGCTGGGAGTTTGGTTGGCATTCAAGGTACTTAATTATGATAATTAATTATCATAATTAATTATGATAGATTTCTATCATGATATCATTACGATGGTTGTTCGATTTGATTTAGGGACATAATATTATGGATAAGATGTGGATGGAATTACCAAGATATTCTAGAGAATATCTTGCGGGCATAGAATATTTCTGGACTTTGGTTTGAAAAAGTGGGCATGGTAGCAGGAAGAATTCCTTGCCCATTATAAGAATTGTGTAAATGGTAGATGCAGTTCGAGCTCTACTATTCGTGAACATTTGATTTGTGATGGATTTATGTTTGGCTACACAATTGGGTGCATCGAGGGAAGATGTGATTGTCGGGGATGTGAGTAATGATGATGTTCACGAAGAACCATCACAATCAGAAGATGAGCATCGTATGCACGAGATGGTAAATGATATATTTAGGGATCACGGTGTAGATTCGTAATTTGAAGCTTCAAAATACCAAAAAAATACATATCGAGGCCAATCAACCTTTATATCACGGATGTGAAAATGAGAGGCGATCCTTTCATTCGTTGTATGGCTTTTCAATCATAAAAATGTTAGCAAATGGTGATGTGTCCTTTGATGGATTGCTCAAGTAAGTTCAAGTCATCATTTCCATTATTTTGCAAACTTGCACGATAATTTTTATGAAATGAAGAAAATGGTTGGAAATTTAGGGTTTGGTTATGAGAAGATTGATGCATGCGAGAATGATTGTATGCTCTTTTGGAGGAGAATGAAAAATTAGAGTCTTATGCGGTTTGCAAATCATCGAGATGGAAGCGGGCCAAGAGATGGTTGTGTCGGAGAAGACACAAATAGATACAAAAAGCGAAGAGGAGCAAAGTAGGCGTGAAGCAATTCGTTATTTAGCGTTAATTAGAGATTGCGAGAGGCTATTTATATGCGAAGAAAGCGCAAAATACATGATGTGGCATCGTGTAAAAGCGACGGAAAGATGGAGTGAATCGTCATCCGGTGACTCTGCTTTGCTTGGAAGCATTTGGATACAATGTACCCTACATTCTCTCAAGAACATCGAAATGTAAGACTCGGACGTCGCGATGGCATGAGTCCCTTTACCCGTAGGGGGTCAAGTATAGTATATGGCGGTGACAATTGTTGTATATAACTTACCACCGTGGATGTGTATGAAGCGGGAGTATTTTATCATGCCTTTGTTAATACTTGGTCCAAACTCTCCATGTAATGATATTGGCGTGTATATGCGACCTTTAATTGAGGAGTTGAAGATCTTATGGAGTAATGGGGTTGAAGCGTATGATCATCTAACGGTACACAAAGTTCCAAATCGTGCGGCACCTTATTGTGGACAATTAGTGATTTTCCGGCTCTTGCTTTATGTTATGCGGTTGGAGTACTAAAGGTAAGTTAGCTTGTCCATCATGTCGAATGAACACTCGTTCTTGTAGATTGCAAAGTAAGGAATGTTATATCGGGCATCGTTGTTTTACGGAGTCGGTCGTAGTTATAGGTTTGATCACGAAGATTTAACGGAGAATGTGACCATAGTGAAGCTCGGTGGTGCCATCGAGATTTGATATTCTTGAACAAGTTAATCTTTATTAATGTCACTTTTGGAAAGACACCCACTATACGAAGACCATTCCCGTGACTCAAAAACATAATTGGAGGAAGAAATCTATTTTCTTTGAATTGCCGTATTGGCGGAACCTTTTGTTGCGCATACAATCTAGATGGAATGCACATTGCCAAAAACATTTGTGATAGCTTTGATTGGGACATTGTTGAGTGTGCGAGGAAAGTCAAAAGATAATTTAAAAGCACGATTGGACTTGATGACAATGGGTATAAGAAGAGAGCTCCATCGATACCCGTGCTGACAAGCGATTCAAAGTACCTTTTCTTAGAATTTGCGAAAGCTACTCGATGTCTAAGAAAGAAAGACATGATTTCTTGCAAGTGTTGAAAAATGTTAAGGTACGATGGATATGCTTCAAATATTTCACGTTGCATCAATTTGAAGGGGGCAAGATCTCGAGTCTTAAAAGTCACATTGCGCGTATTTTAATGCAACAATTACTTCCAATAGCAATCGATGTAATTGAAACTTGCCTGAACGTATACGCTCAACAATAATTGAACTTTGTAACTACTTGAGAGAATTATGTTCCAACTATAACACATCGGAAGATTATGAGCGGTTGAACAAAAAAATTCGTTAATACTTTTGTAAGCTTGAGATGGTGTTTCCTCTGCTTTCTTTGATATAATGGTACATTTTGTGTGTCCACCTCATTTGAAGAAGCGAAGATAGTGGAAATGTTAAATATCGACAAATGTGGGCTTTTGAAGATACATGGGCAAGTTAAAAGGGTATATTCGCAATAGAAGTCGTCCGGAAGAATTGATTGTAGAAGGGTATATTCTTTGAAGAATGTGTTACATTTTGCTCGAGATATTTGAGTCAAAACAATCTTTGCATGGAAGCGAGTTGGAAGAAATGAAATTTGGATATGAACAAAGGAAAGAGATTCTCTCTTGTATTTAGAAACATAATTCGATTTCTTAATGTCCCAAAAAGTTTGTACTCTATGTAGCGATGATGTCGAGAGTGCACTTTGTATGTCTTTATTTAATTGTCTGAGAGGTTGAGTCGTATCTAAGGTGAGTAAATAAAGAATGACATTTATTGTTGAAATATTAATAACTTATGTTAGCTTGACTAGCTATGACAAAAAAAATTTGTTTAATTTGTTTATTTATTTGTAGTATTTGGCAAGATTCATATATGTTATGACGTGGAAAGCGTAAGCAAAAACCAAGCCTTGAGGAAATTGACAATGCTAAGAAAAAGGAATTTCTGAATGGTTTAAGAATTATGTAAGTATTACATTATTTGAGCGTAATTTTATGCAAAATTTTGTAATGGTTATTAATAATAAATGGATGGAATTTGCTTATATCGCTACCATTTTGTAGATGGCAACTATGAATAACGATGCTTCAAAGGAAGTTCAAGCTCTTGCATTTGGCCCAAATTTGATAGGCGGGAGAGGAGATGGTTATTTGGTAAATGGGTATCGATTCCATTCGACAAGTTGTGAGAGTAAGAGGGAAGCGAGAATAGTGGGGTATATGTGGTATAACTACTCGTGGATATTCATCTGCTTTAGAGATCGAAATCCTAAGGAAGATGTAGTTGAATACTTTGGTATTTTGGAAGATGTTGTTGAATTAGATTATTATGGATCTGGCAAAGTTGTTTCTATTCAAATGTAAGTGGTATGCAGTTTAGCACGTGATAGAGAATTGGCCGATGACTATGGCTTCAGCAACATAAATCATCAAAAGTTTGGTTCAACAGATGAGCCCTTTGTAATGCACCTTTCGGAGTTCAACAAATATTTTATGTTGATGATCAAAGGGATAACAATTGGCGTGTGGTTATCTGAACAAAATAGAGATTTATGTGAAGATCTTTGAAGTAGATTACGATAGTGACGATTTACCCAATACCAATGAAGAATTCATCACTCCGATTTGCGAAGTTGATATTGAAAACATAAATTGGGTTAGGAATGGCGTTGATCTTTGAATTAGTTGAAAATGGACGAAAAAGGCCCAGGAAAGAAAGCGAAAACTAGGATCTCAAATTGATACATCTCGTTTCAAAAGGCGAATGATTGAACATATTGTTGATGAAAATGAAGATGAGAATGGAGCGAAGGCGAAGGCGAAGGCGAAGATGAAGGAGAAGATGAGGTCCAGAAGATGAAGAGGAGGGTGATAGTGAGGAAAATGAAGATGACGAAGAATGAAGAGGATAAACATCACAATTGATAGATCATTTTTTACACTTTGTCCATTTTCTCAAAAAGAAAACCGTTACACTTTGATAGATCCGTTTTGATATTATATCTTGGTGCTCCTTGTCTTTATTAGCTTTTACTTTGTTTTCTACATCATCTTATTAGTGTTTTAAACACACTTCTTTGTCGACATTTCAATGTAAGTAGATTTGAAGATCAAATTAGACTAAAGCTGGAAATTAAATGGACTACTACGCCCTCGCCCACCTTGGTGTCTACAAATTTCTGTATTAGCTCTTGACTTATTTTCGGATGTATTTCATTTGGATGTATTTGTTAATTTTGGGGACTTAGTTTGATTTAACTAATAAGCTGTGTGAAAGTTCTCTTGTTCATTAGATTTAACTAATAACTTTTCTTACGAGTGTCACATTCGTATTTTTGTTTCTCGGGTTGCTTTAATGGCTTCTAATAGAGCGTACAGATCTCGTCTGCTTGTTCCGATGGCCCGAAATTAATGATAATGAGATCCGTGCTTAGATGAACCATATGTAGAGGAGGAAAGTATTCATGAGAATGTTGAAGGTACCATGCATATATCTACACTTATACTTGCATTGTCATGAGAATTAACTTGGTGTTGTGCTTTTCTATATAAAGTTGTATTATGTATATTTTACTTCATGGTTTTAAAATCTTGCTATCCAAACTTAGTTCATACTTCATCCTTCATCTAGTGAGCTAATAATGTGCTTATATAACTTGTAGATTATAAAATTTTGTAAGTGGAAGTCTTTGAACCCCGAGGAATAAATGTATGTGGGACTCCACGGACTTTAACTTTGGTAATCCTCACGAAATGTGTAGGAAGGGGGGGACTCGTCATATTATTGATTTTTATATTGAATAATAAAGATATTATATATTTATTTTTAATTCATAATAAATATATAGTATGAATCATTACATAAATATGTATGACACAAGTAATTATATGAGTAGTTGATCGAACAAAATGAGACATAGAAATTAGACACGAGTTGTATCTCTTGAAGGTTCTATATGTTCAATTCATCTTTTGTTCAATACATAGTTCTTGATTCTTTCTCTCTTTTAGGTTCTCGACCTAAAGAGGCGTGGACCAACGATGGGAGCAAAATTATGGTGAATAGCGATGCACCAAAAAAGTAATTTATGATGCAAATAGTGACATTTTGTTGGGGAGAGGCCGATAAGTTAACCACTTTTCTCGGGTGTCTTGCTTTCATGATGGAGAATTTTCCCAATAAGTACTCCAACATGGTCCAATATATGAGAGGCTAACATGATGAGGGCTTGGGATGAAATTCGAGGTTATTAATCATACCATTTTATAGAATTTGACATTAAGCACATTGAAACAAACTAATATATGTGTAAATTTGTTTGTTGTAGAAACGATTTACCACAGATCACCCCAATGCTAAGAGAAAGCGGTGACTATCATGAGCAATAGGTGGAGAGATTGGAAGTCTAACTTAAAGAGTAATAATTTTGTGCTGGTGGTGGTAGTGCCAAATCGATGGCGAATACTATCAACAATGATCGAGTAAATCCTAATCAATGAAATTTGCGTTGGTTGATTATTGGCTAGCCCGATAACGCATGAGGTTGTGTTTATTCTAATTTATGTATTATCAATTCTTACTTATTGTTATATATTATTATTAATTTATAAATACATACTGATGCGAGGATATAGCAACAAAAATTGTGAAAATCGGAAAAAAATTGTTGGTAGGTCATACATTGGGCACTAAATCAATTCAAAAATGAAGCGTGAATTGGTAATATTTGATGTCATTTCAATATTTTTTATCGTTAATCATGTATTAGACTTTTATAAATAGAGTATTATTATTAATTATGAACTATTTTTGTTTTATTTGTAGTACCAAATAAATAATAAAGAGATTGATCGGCGAGATATGTATATCTGATCCCACACTCAAGTGATAACTCAATTTTTCTGGGAGCATCCTCGAATGTGGTACGTATTTATCAATCCTCAAACAATGGGTTTTTTTTAACTCTTTATCCCTGTATGTGTGTGTGAGTTTGTTTTAGAGCATTCATTTACATGAATATAAAGATACAAGATTTCATATAAAAGGACCATGAGGTGAGCTTGTCTAAATTGCATTCATTTACATGAATAAATTTACAGGGATAATAAACTCTGGCTTTCTTCTGCTTATTCCAGTGATACTTCTTCCATGCCAAACCAGCAATACAACCTAATACAGCTGCCACAGCTATCTCTTTCACCAAATTTGGTCCCTTCAGTGTCACATGAGGAATCCTACCACCACCCATTTAATTGTAGCACCAAATAATAACATGCATCTATGCCAATTTAATTGGTCAATGTCTATTTTGGATGAATTAGCAACACATTCGCATACACATATTTATCACACAAAATAGTACAAGATAAGATAATTTGGAAACAAAATGAAAAATATCCCATGAAACTTAACAAATCTTCATACCGATATTGTAATGTCTAAATTCAAACACACTATGGTATGGTTGGCGGATATTAAGCACCACATCAAGAAAGTAGAGGCGTAATCCATGACCAACACAATTACAAACAAAAAATGAACATATTATAAAGAAAAATGCTGCGATAATCATATATAATGCATGAGGGATAGATAAGATGATTCAATAGAAATGACCATTCCTCCGACCATATATAATGCATGGCTACCGTGATCGAACAATTGCAGATTCAACACCAAATATCTCTTGAAAGACATTGCTTTGTGTAAATCATGCATTTAGAACTTGAACTCTCCTCTCGGAGGTTTTTATAGCTAAATGTCTATTGGTTGTTTAGTTCAACTTGAAGATCCGAACAAAGATACAACCTCGGTGGTCTTATGCTTTGTGTTTGTTTATAAACAAAACCTAATTTACATCTGTTGTTATTTTATTAACAAGTTACTCTTGAAGCCTTTCAAGTTTAAAGTTTAAACCATAAGAAAAGCTAGTTCAAAAAATTATACCTTAAGATGTAATGGATTGATTACTATTAAAAATACTTGATCGATATTGATATCTCCTATTGAAAAAAAACTAAACCGATGTTAATACATCTCCCCTACTTCCCGCCTCGCACTTCTTACCACCTACTTCCTTCTCTCTTCATTTCTCAAAACTTACTTGATTCAAGATCAAAAGGTATTAGAGTCAAAATTCACGGCTCTATATATTTCAATTGGAGATGTCACTCTATTCATAAACCTTAAAATAAGAAATTAAGCATTGGGTCTATCAATGGCTAAACTTTTATCTCCACTTATCATAGATACATATCAAAATGCATTTAAGCCCATTAGAATTTTTGTCAACACACATATACACTCTCACACACACACCCATATAAGCGTAAAAATCATAAGAACCCCTAAGGTTACTTTAGATTTATGTCACATATTCTTAGTTCTTACAAAAATAATAATAACAAGGTATCCAAACTATCATAACTAATCATAGGACAAAATTAACAAAATGTGAGTAAACTAACACTAGTAATATGCCACTGTGGTACAATTCAATGATTACACTTTGAATACACTGGGGTCTGAGACACTTATGCATTTGGACGGTGTTTATGATTATACCCATAAAGTGTAATATGGAAGAAAAAATGTCTCCCTTCTTATTTTTTATGGTTTCAAGCAATCATTATAATGTTTATCAACTAGAATAAATAGGATACTTGTATGTCACCACTAGCCAAGAGGTGCTCCATGAAGACATGATCTCCTTTGTTAAAATATTTCATGTAATTATGTATAGAACTCCCACTCAATGAAAGGGTAATCGTAAGTGGGAGGAAAATACTAATGAATTAGACACCTTTGGCTCATGATATATAGTATGAAGAGAGTCCACAAGAGGGTGATCAAATAATGTTAAGCATCGATCCCCACCGAACTCAATAAGTGGAATATTATGCTCGAGGAATGATAAATGCCAAAGTTAATTTAGACAATAATTTTTTATCCTCAGATATGAAATCTTGTATAAATTTAGACAATTTAGCATTCATTTACATGAATATAAAGATACAAGATTTTATCCTCTGATGTGTGTGTGAGTTTGTTTTAGTGATGTATAAGAACAAGAAGGTAGAATGAACTCTGTAATTCCCGGCTCTGTAAAAAGGACCATGAGGTGAGCTCCTCAGCTCAAACAAGGGTGGTTGGGGTGGCTCTTGTAGTCCTTATCTGTCTAACTTGGTTGCATGGCAAGTGTTACGTCTCTACGGTTTTTATAGGATGATAAATGTAGCCATTCAAATCCGAGCTACTAATTAGGTCTTGATCACATAAGAAGTAACTTGTACAATGACCTAATCTTAGTTCTACTTTTGGGTTAAATTAAATTGGAAGATCGGTTCCCAAAATGTGTGGTAGGTTAATGGGTTCAAATGCAGAACTCCTCAAGACTTTGTTGACTGGTGGCGAAGCATAAATTGGTTGCTTTCAGATTACGGGTATACAAACACATTATATCGATGTAAACTACTATATCGTAACACATAATTCTATCTTGGTTCCAAATTGCGAATCATACTTGATGCTTTTTTCATAATTGAATTTTTCTTTCTTTCAATTGCTAATTTGAAGAAATGTTATGTTCTTTTTCTTCCTTCGAAATGTCATTTTTGAGATTTCTTATCCTATTTCTTATTATTTTCTTTATCTTATTATGAAGAGACGTGAAACGAAAACCTATTATGCCTCAGTATATTTAAGTTGCCTTGTATATTTAAGTTGTGTATAATTTGCCTTATATATTTTCACAGAAAAAATTATTGAGTTAAAGAAGACTCGAGAATCGATTTGGTGAAAGCAGTAAAGACAGATCGGAATGATATACTTGCACAAGTTCTTGGACCAGAGGCGATATGGTAGACTTCGACAAGGTGGAGTTGGTGCCACATACTACAAACACTGGGGGCCTCGTGACACAAATAATGAGGTACAACGTGAGAATCAAGAATTGAAAATTCGAGTTGAAAAAGGTGCGGGAAAAAGGGATGATATCGCAAGAAAAGTGGATGAACTATTATCAATTATAGCCGGAATTTATGAAGAATTCATCCGGCCCAAATGCTCAATCCAACAATCGGTGTTGCTTCTCTCACTTCACTTATACTTAAATTTTTGGGGCTATCATTATGTTTTTATGGATTAACAAGTTCACTTGATAATTAATTTGTAGGATCGATACGTAAGGAGATAATGGTGATATTAGCAGATCAAATAATCCTATAGAGGACTGTGATATGTCACGTCTGTCTTTGAAATTTGTTATATGTAACACTATTTTTGATGAAAATTTGTTAGATGTGATACTAAAAATATGTTAAATGTCTGTTATTGGTTATGTCTTGTTTTGATACATAAGTAAATAAAGATTTTGGATGGTTATGTATATTTAGATGATATTATACATTAATAGACTTTATTTGTTTTATTCTTTTAGTTGTAAATGTTATATCAGATTGGATGGTTGAATGTGGTTATGTTTTTAATGGTAAAAATAAATAAAAATTATTGTATAGAAACAAAGATTTTCTTTAAAAATTTGGGAAGATATAACGATTTGGATTACTACGTGATCGTCGCTATAGCTCATGACCAAATCAAACTATAGCGATTGGCTTTCACGATCATCGCTAATAAATCACATCCAAATCTCACCTATAGCGATTTGACGGTCGATGGTTTAACGAATAAATGACCAAATCTCATTTATAGCGACGATTTCGACGTAAATCATTTAATAGATCATCATGACCAAATCTCATTTATAGCGACGGTCGGAGACCGTCATAATAGATCATACCAAATCTCACTATCTATACCGGCTACGGCCATCATCGTCATAATAGCTCTGACCAAATCTTCTATGGCGACGATTCGGCCCGTGGTCAGGTATATCCACTTTCGATGAGTCGGTAAAAACCTTCGTTGCGTTTTGTGGAGTTTTCAGCGACGGTCGGCGACCGTCATTAGAAGAAAAAAGACCGTCTATAGGTTTCAAATGACGGCTTTATAATGACGATCGTGAATCGTCGCTATATCCTATAATGACGATCTTTTTATCTATAGCGACGGTCACGACCGTCGCTATATCCTCGATTTTCTTGTAGTGGTACTACTATCACTACAGAATTCTGATGACGAGCAAATAAAACTCCATTAGGTATTCCTTAGCGAGCCACGTTCGGTGAACTTATTCTCTAATAAGCACCTACATACTTGCTTTAGTGTCTCCATAACAAATGATCATGAGATCAATCATCCTCATCCAATGAAAGCAAAGTTGAACGATGTACCAATCTATCCGGATTCACTAATCCCCAATTTAGTAATCCAATGATTGGGAACTATTTTAGTTTTAAGCTTTCTAAGAATTTAGATCTCATTAGAATGATCATCATCATTATTCTAAAAGCATTGCTTAAAACTATGGGTTTATCACGTATATTATAAGCGAAAGATCATGTAGATAATTAAAGCCTTTAATAAATTAATACTTTTTATTAATAAATGAATAAGATTGTTACAAAGTATATGCTTTATCATCAAACATGATGGCTTTGTGTGCATACTACTTTCAATCTCCCACTTGCACTAAAGCCAATCGTCATGGTATCTTATACTCTTCTTCTCTAAGTGACGATTATCCTGTTTGTTGGATAAGCTTTAGTTAATGGATATGTAATGTTGTTCATGAGAGTCCACTATCTCTATAGTGATTTCCCATCTTTCAATGATTCTAATAATCAAATGAAAGTGCCACAACACATGTTTAGATCCAAGATGAGATTTAAGAACTATTCCTAGTTACGTAATGAACTTTTAATCCAAAACAATCAACTTGCGACTTCATTTATAGCTATATACTTTGTCTTTATCACTAAACCAAGAACTCTTTCTTTGTTTGGAACCTTTCAATTCAATCGCACCACCTGCTTCAAGGTAGCCCTTTACCTTAAAGTGGATTTTTCATCGTCTTGTCTGCATCGAAAAACTTGAGTCATTAAGCCCTCTAGTTTTAATTTAGACCCACCATGAATATGATCACATCCTTAGTGCTTGGGTTAAGCACTTTAAGATATTTTTCATCGACTCATAGTTAACTTCTCCATAATATGGTGATCAACATCGAGTCTCGTACATTTCATTGCATACATGATTGTCACTCATGCGACCTCTCTTTTCGTGAGTGCGTGGGGACTATTAAGAGAGATACACTCCATAGCTCATCGACATGAGACATCTCTTGGAGTTTGCCATGCTAAACGACTTTAGCATCAAATGAATATACGTTCTTGGGTTAAGTCGAGCATCCTCTTAAATCTATCTATATAGATTTATATCCCCAATTAAGATACTCTTCCAAATCATTCATGGAGGAATGTTTAGACAACTTTATCTTTCTTGATTGTAGCATTGGTATGTCATTCCTTATCCGTAGTATATCAACATGTAGTACTAGGAATGTCACGATGCTCCCATCGACCCTTTTTGTACACACTAGGTTCATTCTTATTTTTGATAAAATCAAACTCTTTTGATTTGTTTCATCAAACGAATGTTCCATTTTTGAGAAACTTGTTTCAATCCATTTCTCTGAGTGTTCACAACACTTACCTCATCGTATGTAAGCTGGATCATCATCTTACATGATGTGTACCTCATCATCATCATCTATGATGAATCCATACCTCCTGTATCTTCTGATTCTTATTCCAGTTCTGATTTACGATTTTGTGGGTACAATAGGTCTATCTACTGAGTTCCTCTTATTTGACTTATAGTGTTTTGTGGTTCTTGATCTTTTCAAGATCTATTATCCTCCCACTAGCCCCTTCAATGATAAACGCCTTTATCTTAGAAGGCAGCGTGTTTCGTAACAAACACCTTTTGCTAAGTAGAATTATAGAACATATACCCTAAACTTACTTTAGGATGTCCCACAAATCGACACTTGTCAAATCTTGTCCCAAACTTATCTTTTGAAACCTTTTCACATAAGTTGGACAACCCCTTATCTTAACATACTTAAGATTAAGAATCCTCCCATCCATAACTTTTATGGAGTCTTCAATGGATTTTGAGGTTACCATTTTCGTAGATATGCATCCATTTCTAGGACATTATCCCGGAAGGATCTTTGGAATGCCAGTAAAATCATTATGGACCGCACTATGTCCAACAAGGTATGCGATTTTTCCTTTCGGATACATCAATCAATTATTACGTATCATGAGGTGTCCATTATGAGAAAAACCATTTGAGATGATCTAGAAACTTATCAGACAAGTATTTATTCCTTGATCTAATCAAAGAATCTTAATACATTGCCAATTTGTTTCACTTACAATTCTTTGAACCTTTCAAATAATTCACACTTGTATTTCAACAAATACATACATTCAACTCTTTGAATGATCATCTCCTTTTCTTATACTAATTTGTTCAATATGCAAAATTATTTTCATGTAAGTCAAGTATACAAAATTTATTAAGTAATATTCCGATTCTATACAAAATATTATTATTATAAATAGAACAACAATTGTTCTTAATTATAATACCAAAGATTTCATTGTCCAACAATAAAATGGAAATAATATTTTTAACAAGAACTGGAATACAATAACAACTTATTGACTTAATAGATTTGCTCGTAGCATTGCTAAACTATAAGTTTCTATGGCTAATATGGCAACCTTTGTTACATTTCCATTTGTAGGATAACTTATATTTGTTTAGCTTTCTACTGCTTGGTCCCATCATAAATCTATATTTATGATAACTAAAGTCAGTATCCAATATCCAAGTAGAACCTTGACTTAAAGAAAAATTTATTTCAATCATGAACAAAAGCGTATATTATGTAGAAACTTCACTAAGCTTCTTTGGTTAGCCTCTGCAAGATACTTCTCGCAGCTTTCTTTCCGGTCTCGAGGCTTATTGCGGTGGAAGCAAGCTCCTTTGCTATCCGTGATCGAGTTTTGTTCTTATTATCCTTTGTTTTTGCTTTCTATATACCTTCTTTGAATCGTTCTTCTTTTGAGAAGATCCTTTGGCCCCTACCAAGAAGACTTGATCTTTCTTGGTTGGAAAGTGACTCTCAACAATTTTTAATATGTTAAGCAAATCGGTGAGACCGATATCTAGCTTGTTCATATGAAAAATTCACAACAATTGTGAAAGGAGTAGGGAGTGAGTGCAAGATCAAATCTTGGCTCAACTCTCCATCCATGACAAAACCGGTTGTCCTAATTGATCAATCAAATTGATAATATTAAGGACTTTTATGCATCTTATAGTGCCATTGGCCATTCTAGATCGGAAGAGCTCCTTAGATATTTGATATCTATCATCCTACTTTCCTCACCATCAACTACTTGGCGTGCGGGAGTATAGTATAAGAAGTATCCATAGTTTCAGTCGTGTGGCTCAAGCTTGTTCTTTCATGGATACGAGCATGATGCATCGAGCCAACTATGCATCATCTTGCCACTTTCTAAAAGTAGCAATCTCTTCCTCGGAGGCATTATTCGCAACCATTGCAGAGGATAAAGCGTATTAAGGACATAAGATAGCTTTTCAAATATGAGAACTATTCTCAAATTCCTTAACCAATCAGTTTAATTGGCCCGATTAATTTAGCATCTAATATGCTTCGCAGTGATGATAGTAATTTTAGACATTGTAAAATTTCGTAAATGAATTTGTAATTAACAACATTTTAACATACATTCTATTATTAATTACCAAAATAAATTAGGTCTTGTTTTAAATTGGTATCTCCCACTATTTTCTTCAAACTATATTACCTCACTTATATAGTTCTAAGCAAAATCTAATTAAAGATTTGCTAGTAGTGAGAATAAGGATCCCATTTCAAATGTATATAGCCTTGTGGTGACACAACAAACTATATATAAATAAATAGGTGAACAACTTTTGTCAATTACATCAACTATGCAACTCCTTGTATTTTGCCTCTTAGATTATTTTGATCAGTGGTGGCACATCCAGAATCAAAATTATCGAAGTTAAGTCGACCTAGCACTCCATATATTCAAAAAGAAAATATCATCCTTGTGGTGACACAACAAAACAATATTGTTCAATTTTCTTTATAAGCATCAAATGTGATAAATTAACATCTTAAATACTTAATACTTGCCTTGTGGTGACACAACAAACTCATATTAAATATTTAATACTCTATTAATTTTATCATGCTAGAGAAGGCGACGTTCGATATTCCAAATATCTTTGAACGCTTAGGACTTAATATAAAAAAATTGAGGGGTTTGTTATTAATTTTGTCTCATCTTGTTTAGCGTGCATGCATATATATATATAAAATACGCGTTATATTAATTAACATCACAAGCATGTTTGCAGATAATATATAATATATATAGTATAAGCATACACATATAGAATACTATATTCTACCGGATTGATTATGGACTTTTATTCTAGTTTGGTTCACTAGAGCCACCAAGTGAACCAAAAGGTCAACCCCAAGGGTGCAAGAAATTATATTTAAATATAACTATTACATTTAAACCCGGGCTCCATTACAAACGGGTCTTCAAGCGCTCCTTGCTCCTTGATCTCCAATTTTTCAAAATTTAATTCTAACTATTCCTATTACATAACTATTTTAAAATAAATAGAAACCTTGATCAAATCGAGGGAAATACATAGGAGGAGATAGAATTTACATTAAAAAAAATCGGAGAAGGCGAGGTTCGCAGACCCCATTTAATAAAACTCATACATTCATGCATCCAACTAAAATAAAATCCAATCACATTTGGTCGATAGTCCATAATCAATCCCATTTATTATCATACACATCATCATATGCATCAATAAATAACATTCATCTCATGAATAATAAACATTTAATATATATATTGATATCATTTAATGGGCAAAATTAGTTAGTATAAAATCTATTTTTGAATCAAAATAAACTCCTTTATTTTAATCCAAATTTAAATCAAAATAAAACTATTTTATTTTAATTTATCTAATTTTGAATAAAATAAACTATTTTATTTTAATCAAAATCTTTAATTAAAATAAACTCCTTTATTTTAATTAATTATGGAATCCAATTCCATGTAAAAAAAAAATTAATTAAAATAAACTCTTTTATTTTAATTAATTATGGAATCCAATTCCATAAAAAAAAAATTAAAGGAAACACGGATTATCTTTCCTATTCACAAATAAACTCCTTTATTTTGAATAATATGAAATCTTATTTCATATTTAAATAAACTCCTTTATTTAAGGAAACATGGATTCTCTTTCCTATTCACAAATAAACTCTTTTATTTTGAATAATATGAAATCTTATTTCATATCTAAACAAACTCCTTTATTTAAGGAAAGATGGATTTACTTCTCTATTCACAAATAAACTCCTTTATTTTAGGAAAAATAAAATCCAATTTCAACTCCAATTAGTTATTATGGAATCCAATTCCAACTCTAATTAGTTAGCATGAAATTCTAATTTTAAAATTAAAATAAACTTTTATTTTAAAATTAAAATTATTAAGAATATATATATATATATAACCATAATATATATATATATATATATAACAAAACCGTGACTTTTGAATCTCTGTTTTTTTTTTTTTTTTTTTAAACATGGTCATGATTACTTTAATCATTACATCTTTAATGATTACTATAATCATTACAAGTTAATGATTATTATAATTATTAAGGGTTTTTTTTTTTTTTATATAACATGGTAATGATTACTTTAATCATTACATGCTAATGATTACTATAATCATTACAAGCTAATGATTATTGTAATCATTAAGGTTTTTTTTTTTTTTTTTAAAACCCTTTAACATGCCTTGATTTCCGTGCCCCTTCAAAAACAAATTTTTGGTTCCTGCCGCTTTTATTTCCGTGCGGTATAACAATTTTTTTATTTTTTTTTATTTTTTATTTTTTTATTAAATTTTATACAATAAAATTATGCCCAAAAAATTATTCTAAACACATATCAATATACATATCAAATTAAAACAATTAATAATTCGCATAAAGGTTTGGCTCTGATGCCACTGTTAGGTTTGTAATATTCGTACTTGTAATCAAATTGCAAAATAATGCGGAGCGTGTAAAAATCGAGTTTAAAATTTTACAAACCATATACCCGGATCACCCTTTATGCATAATTATTAATTAAGCGAAAAGATAAAGAATAAAATCATACCTCGAAGATCGAGCTTCCTCCAGTACAAGTTCACCTCCAATCCTTTTCAAGCGTTCAACTTGAATCCACCGGGTGTGGTTCCTTCCTTTGATCAACGTTAGCCACCCAAGTGTTTGGCCTCTAGAGGTGATCCACCAAGGAAGAATAAAATTCAAGAAGAAGGGTTATTGGCTCAAACCCTAGTTTTTCCTATCTCTATAGAAAAAGGGCGTACTCTCCAACAAATTGGAATTATTACGTTGTAAAAGTCAACAACACCCACCACCCATAATAAGACTCCTCTTATTTATTGATGTGGCCAACCCTCCTTAACAATTAAGAAATTGGGTTTTATTTAATTAATTAAATTCTTTTAATTAATTAAGCTCCCTAATCTTATTAGGGATAATTAATTAAACTCCTTTAACTAATTTTCCTTCCTAATCCAATTAGGAATAAATGAGAGTACTTATATTAAATTAATTCCTAAACTCTTTTAGAAATTAAAATAATAATAATTGTAATAATATTAATAAGACTCCTCTTATTAATTTATATTTAATATTTCTAAAATATTAAATAATAAATATTAAGCTATTTAATTTATTCTATCACCATAGATTAAATTAAATATACTTAATATATTATTACGATTATGCCATTAACTTCTTAAATAATTATTCTTCCTTTTATGGTGTGACCCTTTAGGTTCTCCATATTAACCTAGGTTGTGAATAAATCAATTAAACAATTTAATCTTATTTAAATAAATAAATTAAACAATTAATTTATTTAAATAAATAATATTTATTCTACAATAGGGATAAGCCTCCTAGCGATCAGCGACTTTCCGGATAATATAGATTTCAACATTAATCATTAAAGAACCTTTGAGTAAATAATTCTTAAGCACAATTCAATCTTCTACCATACAATGTCCCAATTAAATATAAGCATGGAATTTTTGTCAAGTCTTATTTTATTTAATTATATGTATTTCGATCCTTAAATGCACAACTCAAATAATGCAAATTAGAAACTCCTTTCTAATTTCATTACGCTTTAACCAAGGACTACTGGTTTGTCATTTATCGAATCACATAGGACATTCTCTTCTTTTATTGAAGTGGTAGATTCTTTATTGATCATACATTATCTCCATGTATAACTTATTATACCCAAGCATACCCTTTGATATACCCTAAGGGTCTTAAGGAATAAGTCAAAGTATAACTCATCATACATAAGATACTATGATGATCTCAAGTCCAAGGATTACTTGACTACTATCACTACTGAGAATTCCTATTG
Source organism: Panax quinquefolius (assembly GCA_020205615.1). NCBI lineage: Eukaryota > Viridiplantae > Streptophyta > Magnoliopsida > Apiales > Araliaceae > Panax > Panax quinquefolius. Next base: position 18,494,528 of record CM035163.1, read on the forward strand.
ATGAGCAAATAAAACTCCATTAGGTATTCCTCAAGCGAGCCAACGTTCGGTGAACTTATTCTCTAATAAGCACCTACATACTTGCTTTAGTGTCTCCACACAAATGATCATGAGATCAATCATCCTCATCCAATGAAAGAAAACAACGTATGTACCAATCTATCCCGGATTCACTAATCCCCAATTTAGTAATCCAATGATTGGGAACTATTTTAGTTTTAAGCTTTCTAAGAATTTAGATCTCATTAGAATGATCATCATCATTATTCTAAAAGCATTGCTTAAAACTATGGGTTTATCACATATTATAAAACAAACATCGTGTAGATAATTAAAAGCCTTTAATAAATTAATACTTTTTATTAATAAATGAATAAGATTGTTACAAAGTATATGCTTTATCATCAAACATGATTGGCTTGTGTGCATACTACTTTCGAGAAAGAAGAAAAGTATTTTGCTACTTCACTTTTCCAATATTCAAATTTCTTAAGGTAGGGAATATTATTTGTTGTACTCGTAAAGGGTGTTATTCTTTCTTATTCATGAAGAGAACTGTTGTTATTTCATTGCTTATTATTACATTGGAATAACTTTGTAAAAAAAAGCATACCCTATACATGACTTTGTATATATGCGGAATACCCTATACTTGGTGAAATCCTTATATTATTCCATTCTTATTTATTCATTGGAATAACTTTGTATATCTGGAATCCCCTATACTTGGTGACATTCTTCTATTATTTTATTATTAGTTGGAACATCCTCGTTTATGCTTTACGCTGGGGGACGGGTTCCGTCTTTATTATTCTATCTTTATTATTCTATTGGAATATATCGTATCGTGTGTTTTACATCGGACTGGTTCCGCTTTTTATTATTACGTATTTATTATTACATTGGAATAACACATACATCACAAGTACCGCGCGCATAGTGATTTCTTTTGTTATTTCATTATTTATTATATTCGGTTGGTTAAAATTTTGACTTTATACTCCATGAATTTAGTGGAATATCCTTGATATTTGCACTTCATCCGATATTTTAATGAAAATATTTTTCCGAGCATTCTTGAATTTTACTCTACAAAGCGATATCATGTTGACAATTTGGACGTTATTAGTTCTGAATAAATTAAGTCGTGAACTTGTTTTATTGAATTATTATGTCATTGTCATCATCCTCATGTTATATTATGTTATCTTCGCTTACGTGCATAGATGAACTTAGTATGATTATGACGAGGATCATTCGGTATAATCATGGCTTGATATAAATGATGTGATAAAAGTCCTCAGTGGCCTGTAATGCAGTGATGGATAGTTTTTGGTATAATTATGACCAGGGGTGATTCGGTATAGTCATGACCATTGATAATTTGATGAAAATCCTTGACCGTGGTTAGGACTGAGCAAAAAACGGATATAACCGAATTATCGAACCGAACCGAAATAAATTAACCAAAATTTTCTGATAATTCGGTTATTTTTAACATTTCGGTTATATCCGAAATTATATACGGTTTTCGGTTAGTTTATACGGGTATCATTTTTGAGTTATTCGGTTTACCCGAATAACCGAACAAAACATTAACTCTCAGTCTCTCACTACAGCAGCTTGCATTCATTTCTTTTATTTATTAATCTATTATCTTCTCGATTCTTCTTTATTATCTTATCCCACTCTCTAATCTTATCTCACTCTTTTACTCTCTGATATATCTCACTCTCACTCATCTATCTTATCTCATCACATCTATCTTATCTCTCTACCCTGTAACCCAAACCAAAACCAAAGAGACTTACATTTCTCAAAATCAAAACAACAACAACGAATTTTAAAACCAAACCAAAACCCAAATCTCGGCGGCCTACAAATCAAACAAATTCAGAGTTCTTCTACAAATTGAGTTACGAAACCAAACGAATTCGAGAGTTCGATTTCTGCAAGTCTCGACTCGCGACTCCAACTCGCATAAATCTCGACTCGCGACTCCGCATCCTTTTCGGCAATTAACGATTTCTGATTTCTGCAAGTCGATAGGACGATAAGAGGGGGGGCGAAGGTAAGATAAAGGCGATTCAAAACAACGAGTCGAGATTTAAAATTTGGTGTTATGAGAAAACTTACTACGGATATGAATTGATAGGACGACAACGTTGACAAGGGCTAACTCGACTCACAAAAAAAGAATGGAGAGACTGGAGTTCTAAGCGTTATTTAAGGTTCATCCCTTCTATTTTTAAATTTGAGAAAATATTATGATTCAAAATTTGTACTAAAGGACTTTTGTATGTAAAATACACTCTTGAAGATTTGAAATGAATCATTTGTACTAGTATTATTGAAAGTTTGAAATGAATCATTTTTGTTTGATAATATGAAAAGCAATTTGATTTATTAACCAAAATAATAAAGAATAAGTTATTTGGATATTCGGTTTTCGGTTATTGGTTATTTATCATTTGGGTAATCTTTCGGATAGCAAAAATAAATTGGTTCGAAGATTTCGGTTATAACAAGAATAAGTTATTTTGTTGGTTATAACCGAATGCTCGATCTAACAAGTGGTGCGGGGATGATTAGATATTGTGGTTTATTCATTAAACCGAGTCTTAGTGATAAAATTGATGAAAACCTTTTAAAACCTAAAAGATAGTAGACTTTATTTTCTACTTGACTCTTTTAATGGATTGCATATTCATTGCAGATTAAACCTGGTTGTCTATTGTATTTTATCGGTTTAACATTGTTGAAGACTATTGATAATTTATTCGTATTATCTTAGTTATAATATTTTTCATGGGCTAGTTGAGCTCACCCCTTTCTTTCTTTGTTCTCTTGAGGAAATGAGAATATAAATTTGGACGAGTCGTGGAAAAGAGTGATGGTCCCGAAGATAGCATTAGTAGTTCTCACTATTACATTAAATAGTGTGACAATAAATGTAATGAGGACTCCTTGAGTATGGATATTGTCTAAATGACAATATTCCTATTAGAACTCTTAGTTTATGTATTGTCGTATATTTACCTACGGATGTATAATTAAGTTTGTATTTGAATTTGTGTACCATGTAAGTGGCGACCCAAGATGGGTGACGTATACCTAATTTTGGGGGCGTCACAGTTGGTATCAGAGCTTAGGGATATGATCCCTGGCTAAGATGCGAGATAAGAACTAGGAGGGAAGAGACGGGGAATTCCTTCGCTAGTATGACCTACCTAAGTTTATTTGTTATTTAATTGGTCGATCGAGTATGGGATAATATTTAATATATTAATTAACCTTGTGTTGTTGTGGCGGTGTTTGGAAATGGCGGTGAAAATATTCACAATGGAGTGAATGTGACCGTTGTGACACCTTTAATCACTAATCGGGTTAATGTAGTGTCGAGACGAGGGCAAATTAGAGATATCCACGTAGTGAATGAAGAACTAATTGTTGCTAGGAGCTAGTAGTTGCAGAGGTAGCGGTGAGAGTGAGGAAGAAGAAGAAGAAGAAGAGGAAGAAGAGGAACACGAGGAGAATTGGTTAGAAGAAAATTTATGATCAAAACTTAGAATTACAAAATCGTGTTCGTGAGCTAGAAGAACGAGGTTGAAGAGCGGCAAACGATGCGTGGAACAAAGGGATACAACAATTCAAAATTTGGTTACCCGATATGTGATGCTCGAACAAAATCACGCTTTGGCGGGGTGTAAGATATTAAAGTTGGAATCGAGAATTTAAAAATCAAAGATCAAATTTGAAAGAAGAAACAACCTGACGAAGGAGAATAGGCGATGCATGGGTAAAAAGGCGCACAACGCGTTGATAGTGTAGAAAAAGGCGTCCAGATCAATAAAGCCAAAATAGATGAAATGGATTTTGCTTTTTGGATGAGAATTGGGAGAACCCAACATCGAATTGAATTACCACATGCATAGCGGTCAACCCGAATTCGATATGGATCGGAGAATAATGATTCAAATCATGGATCGGGAATGTGAAGAAGCACTTAAGGGTGGAATGTACCTATATAAAAAGTCAACTTCGGTAATTTAAGCGAGGCGTTTGTCGAGAAACCCGAACGAGGTTATTACGGATAAATTAATTATAAATTATTGCGAAGTCTATACTTTATTCAATACAAGTTCTACCCACTCTTTTATTCTACCTAGTTGTGTTCAATGTTTTAAATTTGACTCTAAAAAATTAGACTTTGATTTATCTATTGAAACTTCGTTGGGAGAAACCTTCGTTACCTCCAATTGTTTATTAATCTTGTTGTTTCAAATAAACACTTTCACGATCTTATCTCTTTGAAAATACTTGTCTTTGAGGTAATTTTTGAAAACGATTGATTAACTACTTATTATTCTTTTTTGTACGGTTGTTAGCTTTCATATTCCTAACCAAACCCTAAAGTTAATCTTTGTTATATCAAGCCATAAGTAAAGAGCCCCGATCCTTTTCGTTGTTGACTTCTTTGTGTGGAATATGCAAGCGGACTTTTTACGTAGGCGACGTCGTGAATGACGATGACAAGTTGATAGGTATCATTGTGAGGTCTTTATCTAGGTTAAAGGATAGAAGTCACAGTTGGTATCAATGTAACGTCTTATCCAAGTCTTGGATAAGAGTAGCGATTTTGAATGATATTTCTATCATTAATAAATTTCTTGGACGTATTCTTGAAGATTTCTAGCCTACCCTAGGCGTGAAATCGAATTTTGTATTCGATCTCAAAGATAAAAACCCATTTCTTAAACCCTCAAATATTTCTTCAACTAAAAGGATGCATTTACAAGGATTATGATGAAAGTCATAATAAAAGCATTGGACTAATGAAAATCATGGGTATATGAAGTATTAGTAAGTTTTATGATGAGTTATGTGGTTATTATGTGAAAACATGAAAGTTTCTTAGAAATCACAAAGGGTTGAAAAAATCGATTTTGGTAAAAGCGTAACATGAAATTCAATTGACCATATCTCCTATTATATTTTGAATTTTTGAGTGTGGTCAAGTCCTAGAGTTAGATCTATGAGTTTTGTAGCTTATCCAAGTGGAATCACTTTGGAAAAGGTTGTAGATTTTCGTATAATTTGAATTTAGCAAAAGAGTCCAAAGTCGTAAATTACAAAAATGCTCTTGCCTTGAAACTTTAAGAGGGCTGTTTGGCCACTAAATTTATGTAAAAAATCTGGCCTTTTGGGACATGAAAATATATGTTAAAGTACCTCCTGTCCAAAAATGAGCTCATTTCGACTTAAAATGAACAAGTTATGACCATTTGATATTTAGGTTTTTTTTGACGAAAAAATGCTATAGCTGGAGTTCAATAACTCCGATGACCATGAAATTTAAAGCTGGAGGCTCACATTAACATGTGTAAGGTCCTTCCAAGATTTGGGAATTTTGGAGTTAAACTTGAGGTAGCTAATTTCTTAAGGAATTAATTAGAAATTGATTTTTGAAAAATAGTAAATGAATTTTAAAATTCGAGAAAAATATATTTTCATCATGGGACTATATTATGCTAAATCCCAGAAAAGAAATATTTTTGGGACTGATTTAGTATTTTTCATGAAAATAGTTTAATTACTGAACATATGAGTTAAATATGTTATGTGAAGTATGAAAGTTGAAAATAGGATTTTATGGCTAGTAGAATCTATATATATAGTATATGCATATTTTTTGATGAGGATTTGATAATTGGTGATGATATCTTATGAGTATGGCATTTTTGAATGATTAAATGCATTATATGGTAAAGCGTAAACAATTGAGATAAATTGTTTATAAATTTAAGAAGTGATTAAAATATTGTTATAATATTAATGATATTAGATTATGAGATTATTAAGTGATTGATTACATGGGGATATTCTTGAATCCTGGATAAATTATATTATAAATGTTTAATATTTATCTTTTATCTCATTTGATTGATTCTTATATCATTATCCTCACGCTTATATTGTGTTGAAAGTCATACATGACTTACGTGAATAGATGGACTTGGTATGATTATGACCGAGGATTATTCGGTATAATCATGTAGTAATTGAAAACACGATTATCTTTGGTCGTAGTGCATGGATAATTTGTGGTCGTGATCTTAATGAATACACAATTATCTTTGGTAGTAGTCGTGGATAATTTGTGGTCGTGATCTTAATGAATATACGATTATCTTTGGTAGTAGTGCGTAGATAATTTGTGGTCGTGATAATCTTAATGAATACACGATTATCTTTGGTAGTAGTGCATAGATAATTCGTGGTCGTGATCTTAATGAATATCCTTGGCACGTAGTGCGGGGATGATTCGATGATATGGATTAATTATTGAAATTTGAGTCTCGATAATGAAATATTAATTCATGGATGTGGTAAAAGTTATCTTTGGTAGTAGTGCATTGATAGACTTGGTATTATTATAACCAAGGATTATTCGGTATAATCATGGTAGTAATTGAAAACACGAATATCCTTGGCCAAGTGTAATGGATAATTCGTGGTCGTGATCTTATTAAGCTCAAAATCTCGGCATTATTGGTTTTCTGATTTGTATATCTCTTTGGCTGTAGTGCAAAGATGAATTGTTAATGAATATCTTTGGTAGGATTGCGAAGATGAATTTAATATTTTTTAACGATAAAGGTATTCAAGGTATCCTCACCTCTTTATCATATCAGTGCATTAATTCTAATTTCGGTAGAGAAATTTCATGTTAAGGGAGGTTGTAAGACCCTGACTTTTATATATAAAGATGAATTTTTTATAAATATTATTTTTGAATATTATGGAATAAATTTGATATAATGTTATAGTTGTGGGTAATATTTATAAATTTTGCAAAAGTAAGCAAGTTGTTATAAAATATTCGTTTGGTCGGGAATATTCTTTTTGTCGGGGAATATTAAATGCGACGGCTCAATCATTAGTGGACCCTAACGGAAGTATTATTCGTAGTTAGAAAGCGACAAAATTATTTTTCTATAAAAATAACGGCGAGAGGTGTTCTGGTCTAAACCGTTGAACTACTACGGTAGTAAAAAAATGTCTGATGTCTGGCGTAGTTGTATAGTAGCACGATATTGATTATTGATCTTTACGTGAGAAGTCACCCGGTATGCTCAATTATTACTACGATAATTCTTTGCATCATATCTCTTATATTATTGATTCAATTATTGTCACGATTATCATCGTATAATATGTTATAGTATTAAATTATTAATTGAAACGACAAGTTATAAATGATTAATAATTGTTGAAAGATTAAATATGTGTTGATTAAAAATAAAATGATTTGTGGTAATATTTATTCAATCCTTGATGTATATAAAAGTACATTATGAGGCGTTTGTGGTAAGTTTGATTATTTTTTATGGGGGGGCCCGTATGTCATCATCTAAGAGTCCTTCGTCGATAGTAATTATCTTTGTGAATAGTAATTACCTTTGTGAATAGTAATTACCTTTGTGAATTGTAATTACCTTCCGTCGATAGTATTTACCTTCGTCGATAGTAATTACCTTTGTGAATAGTAATTACCTTTGTGAATAGTAATTACCTTCGTCGATAGTATTTACTTTTCGTCGATAGTAATTACCTTCTTCAATAGTAATTACCTTCGTCGATAGTAATTACCCTTCGCAAATAGTAGTTGTCCTTGATATTACCAAGAGTTAAGCGCTTTCTTGATTGTTCCAAGGGTTAATTACCCCTCATGAATAGTAGTTATCTCTTGATATTACAAGAGTCATTTTGACCCTTCGTTAAGACCAAGAGCCACCCTCGGTTTTTATAAAAATAAAAGCTCATTCCTTCATTATTTCTTACGAATTCTTTGAAACTCTAGAGAGAAACTATAGAGAGAAAGAAGAAAAGTATTTTCTACTTCACTTTTCCAATATTCGATTTCTTCTTAAGGTAGGAATATTATTTGTTGTACTTCGTAAAGGGTGTTATTCTTTCTTATTCATGAAGAGAGGCATTGTTATTCCATTGCTTATTATTACATTGGAATAACTTTGTAAAAGTAGCATACCCTATACATGATTATATATGCGGAATACCTATACTTGGTGAAATCCTTATATTATTCCATTCTTATTTATTACATTGGAATAACTTTGTATATACGGAATCCCCTATACTTGGTGACATTCTATTATTATTTTATTATTAGATTTGGAACATCCTCATTTATGCTTTCTGTGGGACACGGTTAAAGTCTTTATTATTCCGTCTTTATTATTCTATTGGAATATCACATGCGTGTGTTTTACAGGACTGGTTTAGATTTTATTATTACGTATTTATTATTACATTGGAATAACTTTGCATATGCAATCACCGCATGCATAGTGATTTCTTTTGTTATTTCATTATTTATTATACTCGGTTGGTTAAAATTTTGACTTTATACTCCATAAATTTAGTGGAATATCCTTGATATTTGCACTTCATCCGATATTTTTAATGAAAATATTTTTACGAGCATTCTTGAATTTTACTCTACAAAGCGATATCATGTTGACAATTTGGACGTTATTAGTTCTGAATAAATTAAGTCGTGAACTTGTTTTATTGAATTATTATGTCATTGTCATCATCCTCATATTATATTATGTTATCTTTTGGCTTACGTGCATAGATGAACTTAGTATGATTATGACCGAGGATCATTCAATTATAATCACGGCTTGATATAAATGATGTGACAAAAGTCCTCGATTGGCTGTAATGCGATTGATGGATAGTTTTGGTATAATTATGACCCGGGGTGATTCGGTATAGTCATGACCATTGATAATTTGATGAAAATCCTTGATCGTGGTAGTGCGGGGATGATTAGATATTGTGGTTTATTCATTAAACCGAGTCTTAGTGATAAAATTGATGAAAACCTTTAAAACCCTAAAGATAGTAGACTTTATTTTCTACTTGACTCTTTTAATGGATTGCATATTCATTGCAGATTAAAGCTGGTTGTCTATTGTATTTTATCGGTTTAACATTGTTGAAGACTATTGATAATTTATTACGCATTATCTTAGTTATAATATTTCTTCTTGGGCTAGTTGAGCTCACTTTTTTCTTTCCTTTGTTCTCTTGAGGAAATGAGAATATAATTTGGGATGATTCGGGAAAAGAGTGATGGTCCGAAGATAGCATTAGTAGTCCTCACTATTTTGTTAAATAGTGTGACAATAAATATAATGAGGACTCCTTGAGTATGGATATTGTCTAAATGACAATATTCCTATTAGAATTCTCAGTTTATGTATTGTCGTATGTTACACGACAGATGTATAATTAAGTTTGTATTTGAATTTGTGTACCATGTAAGTGGCGACCCAAGATGGGTGACGTATACCTAATTTTGGGGGCGTCACAGTAGACGCTCGTACTTGAAGTTGGCCCAGTGTATGACATCTCCTTGTTTCCTAATCTTCATCCGCCTCTTTAATTGATTTCGTACATCCAGCCTCACCCTTAGACGCATATACGATTTCCACATACCCGAAAAGTTATTAGCATCAGCCTCTATAAATTTTCCCACGTAGTTACCAATGTCACGAGCTATTCTTTCTGACATAAAGCCTACTGGTAGATCGTGGACCTGCACCCAAAAATTGACTTCAAACAGATCCATCTGCATCGGATTCATCCCATTTTCTAACTTGGAAAATATTAGAAGGTGTTGTTCAAAAGTCCACGGTCCTCCATTAATGACTCTCTCCAAGTCTAGTTCATGAAAAAATTGGAAAATAAACAAATTTGGCCCTAACTCTTTAATCCAAACTTCTTTCACTGGCCTCCATATCGCCGCCATTATATTCTTCATTGCTAGAACATTTATCGGGCGATCCGTAAGAAAACGTCCTATGGCACTCCATTGCAGCTCTTCTCTATCCCGGGACTCGGTTAGATTTGGAGGTATAAGACCACCCCCTCATCGTCTTCTACCGTCATTCTAGCATACATTTCCTCCACCCTCTTCTGAAGATCTTCCATAAAACCTGCCTTGAAATAACTCACAACTTAAACCAAAAGACCAAACCCCTATTAATCAATAGGACATTCTTAAGCCTATTAAAGGACAGGAATAGACCGCAACAATTTTGTGTAGTACTTATTATCTTTAGAAACACACCGCATGGATGAGTTATTATTAATCTAATTAGTAGTTGAATTCAATATATAAAAATATATATTATTAATAATTAATAAAAATTTAAAAAAATCTTATTTTTGATGAACTAAAACATAATAAAATTGACTTACAATATTACTAAAGTGATTAATTTTAATATTAAATTTTTTTGGTACAAAAAATAAATAAATAAAAATTGGTTCACTATTTCAATTAACCGATTTTACCAGTTGAAACACCTATTAGATCGATAGTTAATTAGGTCAACCGATTTTTGACCAAATCAATAAAATTGGGTTGAACCAGACCGGAGAGCCGACTAATTTTAATTTGGGACAATTACATATTCTATTACATTTTTAAAAATAATTACAACAATAGTGTCCTCATAAAAATTTTATACAACTAATACACTTCCATATTTATTTACAATACTAGTGCAATACTTAATTACAAAAAGAGTGTAATCTTATCCCTTTAATTATGCACACGATTTTCTCCCTCATCTCTCCCACAATTTTCTCCCCATCTCTCCCACGATTTTCTCCCACTCCATTTTTGTTTTCCTTCTTCTCCTCCCTCCCTCCCTCCGCCTCCTCCTCCTCCTCCTGTCCAACCCCTCCCCACCCTCCCGCCTCCCCCTCCTCCCGCCTCCCGCCTCCTCCCGCCACTCCCTCTCCTCCCGCCCCTTTCTCCTCCTACTGCCGCCCCCTCCTCCCGGCCCTCCCCTCCCCTCCTTCCTCCTTTGCCTTCCCCCTCCTTCGCCTTGCCTCACCACCTCCCTTCCTCCCGCGTCCCCCTCTTCACGCCTCCTTTCTCGTCCCCTCCCGCCCCTTCTCCTCTCCTCCACCCTTCCCCCACACCCCACGCCCCCTCCTCCTCCCTCCCCTCCCTCTCCTCGATCCTCACTTTATCACCGCTACCGGTCCATTCTTTATTTTCACTTTGGTAACAAAATCTTAGAATAAGGTAACCAATTTAGTTTTATTAGGTTACTAATTTATTTTGGATGTGATGCGGTTGGTAATCAAACTTCATGTAGTTGGTTATCAAATCATTTGATAAGGTAACCAATTCAGTTTTATTAGCTTACTAATATATTTTGAATGTGATGCGATTGGTAACCAAAATTTATCTGATTGGTTACTAAACCTTCCGATAAGGTAACCAATTTAGTTTATTAGGTTACTAATTTATTTTGGATGTGATGCGATTTGGTAACTAAATTTCATATAGTTGGTTACTAAACCATTTGATAAAAGGTAACCAATTCAGGTTTTATTTGATTACCAATTTTATTTTAAATGTGATGCGATTCTTAGTCAAAATTAGTATAAAGGTAACCATTTTAATTTTGTGTGGTAACCAAATCGTCAAAAAATTTGAATAGCAACTCGTGGCCTGGCGGTGCATGATAATGGCGGCAAATGGTGATGCGAGAGAGAGGATGATGAACATTAGCTCCTTCATAATTTTTTTTTTTAATTTTCTCATTTTGATTTGAATTTTGAAACATGTATTTGAAATTGTTGTTAGAGACAAGATTTGAATTTGAATTTGAATTATTAGTTATCCTTGATTTTAGGTTTCCTTATTAATGTGAATTGTACTATTTTTGTAATAATTACATTCTTTTTGTAATTATTTAGTTGATGTACTTTTCTTGTAATTATTTTTTATTTGTTGTATACTTATGTAAAGGACCCTTTTAATTTTTACCAGTTGAACCGATAAGCCAATCCGAGTTTAATAAAACCGGTTTAATGTGTATTGTGTAATCCTCATTTATAATTTTTATTAGAAAGTCCTAAAAGGAAAAGGAAAACAAACAACATAATCCATATTTAAATATTAAAAAACATACTTTATTTGTCCTAAAATTAGAATCTGATTTGACTTTTGAGATGAAACGATAAAATAAATTTTATCAATAATAATTTTTGTGATATGCTATTCAATTATATCAATTAAAATCAAATAAATTCATAGTAATTTAAATGTTAATATATGATGATTTGATTTTAAAAATCAAATTATATATATGTCTAATATGGAGGAGGGAGTATATAGTTTTTAGTTAAATGGAGTAGTGAAAAAGGTATATTATTTTTGTCAATGCAGTTCACTGACTACATCATACTTGCCGTCTTCTTTTCTCCTTTCTCACCCCTTCTTTCTCCAGTTCCTCTCACATGCCTTTTTCATACTTTATCTTCTGTAGTTCATTCATCATTTCCTTTACCATATCTCCTTTTGCATGACTCTCTGATCGAATAAATACATCTTTTAAAATTCAGACGAAATGCCGATAATTTCTCCTCCTCCTCGACTCCTCCTACCTTTTAATTTCTTTATAGACATGCCTTTTAAAGCCATTTTTTTTCATTTCTTGCACACATCTGTTTTGTCTTGGATCTCTAATCTAGATTTTGATGAAATAATGAACATATTTGGTTTTGCAAGGTGTACTTGACTAGAATTTTTATTTTATTTATTTGGTGGGAAAAAATTGCTATTATTTATTGGTATCGAATCGACCTTATCGATACGGTATGAGACCCCAGATTTTATGAATAAAGATTTAAATTTCTCGAAATATTTTTTTTAAATATTATGGAGTGGATTTGATATAATGTTATAGTTGTGGGTAGTATTTATAAATTTTGCAAAGTATGTTAAGTTATCGTATTATATTCGATTGGTCGGGAATATTCTTTTTGTCAGGGAATATCAAATGCAATGGTACAATCATTGGTGGACCCCATAATGAAAATTATTGTCGGATTGAGAAAGCGACAAAATATTTTTATAAAAAATAACGGCGGAAGTTTTACCATTAATCTTTGTTGAACTACTCGGTAGTAAAAAAGTGATAAAGAATACACGTGGTTGCATAGTAGTAGCACACGATATTGATTATTGATGCTTACATTGAGAAGTCACTCGGTTTTATTTAATTATGCTATAGTAATTGTTGCATAGTATCTCACGTTATTTGATTCGATTATTGTTGATATTTTATATATTATTAAATCAATAATTGAAATGACAGAGTTGTTAATATTATAAATTGCAATATTAACGATGTCTAGAAGTTACGCTTGATGAGAGGTTTGGTCACCTAATTGCTGCCATGATAGGAGAAATCCTTATTGGGAAAGTCCTCTTTCACAGGAAGCGACACAGTCGATTAATATTGTGAATTATAATAAAGGTGATAAATATTGTTAAAATTATTAAGGTGATTTTTATAAAGATTTTCTTATTTTATGGACCCCTATTTACCCATTTTTCAAAATATTTGGTAGAAAATTTTTATAAAGGTGGGGCCTATCTGTGTGTTATACGCCGGAACTGGTTCCGTCTTTATTATTCTGTTGGAATATCACATCGTGCGTTACGCCTGGGACATTCGGTTCCATTATTTATTATTCCATCTTTATTATTACGTCGGAATATCCATGCATGCGTGCGTTTACTTGGGACTGGTTCCATTATTTATTATTAGTCTTTATTATTACATTAGAATATCCCTTGTCGGTCTTAATTTACTTTGACTGGTTTAAATTACTTATTATTACATTGGAATAACGTATACGCCAAGTACCGCGTGCATGGTGATTTCTTTTGTTATTCCATTCTTTATTATACTTTCGGTTGGTTAAAGTTTTGACTTCTATACTCCATGAAATTAGTGGAATATCCTTGATATTTGCGTTTCACCCAGTATCTTTCATGGAAATATTCTTACGAGCATTCTTGCGTTTTACTACTACAAAGCGATATCATGTTGACAATTTGGACGTTATTAGTTCTGAATAAATTAATTCGTGAACTTGTTTTATTGAATTCTTATATCATTGTCATCATCCTCATGTTTATATTTTTTTTTTGAAAGTCAAATACGTGGGCCGTAGTGCATAGATGGACTTGGTATGATTATGACCGAGGATTATTGGTGTAATCATGGCCGTAATGTTACAAATGATGTGATAAAAGTCCTCATTGGCCGTAGTGCATTGATGGACGAGTTGTTGGTATGATCATGACCATTGATGAATACACGAATGTCCTTGGCCCGTAGTGCATGGATAATTTATGGTCGTGATACTAAAAAATATCCTTGGCCGTAGTGCAGGGGATGATGTGGATTATTTATTAAGCTGAATCTCAGCGATAAAAGTGATGAAAAACCTTTTAAATCATAAAAGATAGTAGATTTTATTCTCTACTTGACTCTTTTAATGGATTGTTTGTCCGCTGCAGTTAAACTTGATGTCTATTGTATTTTATCAACTTAACATTGTTGGAGACTAATGATAATTTATTCTGCATTATCTTAGTCATAATATTTCTTGCTGGACTAGTTGAGCTCACCCTTTCTTTCATTGTTCTCTTCAGGAAATGAGAACATAGCTGTGACGAGTCGGGGAACAGAGTGATGGTCCGGATGATAGTATTAGCTAATAGTCCTCACTATTCTGTTAAATAGTGTGACAATAAATGTAATGAGGACTTATTCTAAGAGTGAATATTGTCTAGAAGACAATATTTGTATTTAAACTCACAGCTCTCTTGTTGTATAATTAAGATTATATTTGTATTCTGTACCATGTATTTGGCGACTCAGAATAGGTGATGTATACCTATTTTGGGGGTGTCACATACGGGATGTCACTTAATTGCTACCGATATCAGTACTCATTTTTTAGTAAAATCTGTTATTTGAATGGTTCGGTACGGTAAAATACCGATGCCCACCCCTAGGCCAAAGTTAAACTCGTACTTTTTTTGTTTCAAAATTAAAAATATTTATTAAACTTTAAATTGATGTAAATTTATTTAATTTTAGTTGATATAATTATTATAATTATATAAAATATAATAAAAATTATTAGTCACAAAATTTATTTATTTTTAAATATTTACGAGTCATATTAGTTTTAAAATTTAATATGTCTATATCTTTAATTTTAAAGCGGAAAGAAAATAATAAGACAAATCAATTTTAACCATAACCTAAAAATAATTATTCATTAGAAATAAGGGAACATTATTTTTTACATATATTTTTAATATTTTTATATAATTTTTTCTCACATAAAAGTGAGATCCACTATATTATAACCATAATTATATCAAAATACACGTTAAATTATCAATTTTTAAAAATAGTAAAAATATAATATTTTAATGGTCATATAATTGAGATGGGGTATGATTTTTTGTTGAAAAATCGCCATTGCCAATAATTCATGAATACCACACGTCGTTATTTGAAAAGGTAGCGTATAAGTTAAAGTGATACTTATAGCCACGTGGACTCCCCAAACTCATAGATTCCACAATTTCTGAGTAGTGGAGTGGAAAAGCGGTGGACTCCCTTTCTCTCTAGAAAAAGACTCCTCCAGTAAGAAACTTGTCATACAATCTTAGAATGAATTTACTTGAAAATAATTCAAACACTTTCACAAGCATATATAAATATACGTATAGATGTAGAGAGAGAAAGTTTTGAGCACGCAAAAACGATCCTCAACAGGTTAAAATTCCACAAACCAATCATTAATAAATCTAGTTCTCTCTCCTCGCCATTTTAATCTAGACTAAAAGACAAATTGCACCCTAAACTTTACTCCGGTATTGATATTTGCACCCCAAAATAAAAAAGATGTCTAAGTACACCCCATACTTTACTTATTGATAACAGATTACACACTTTACACACTTAACCGGTCAAAAGTGACCGGCTAAGGCATAGATCCACACAAGAAGGGGTATTTCAGACTTTAGATATTCTTTATCTTCTCCAACGCAATTACAGAGTCATTCAGACAACGATTTGAAGGAGGCAAGGGTTCGCGATTTGAAGGAGGCTAGGGTTCGCGATTTGATAGAGGCTAGGGTTCGCGATGATTAGTGATTGGCGATTCTTGAGGGATTCATCAAACAACGACGTTTATGGCGTTAGAGGTGTCCCAGAATACAGTAAGTACTTCTGTGATTATCTTCCATAAGCATCTATTTTGAATAATCCGCTTTAGAAATTAGTGAATGTTCTTTTTGTGGTATATTATTTTGTTTTGTAGTTTATTGACTTCTTTTTGTTATAAAGTGTAATGGTGGACCCTTTTTGATGATTAAATTCAAAACTCTCTCATCTTTTTCTTACATTTTTTGGATTTTAGTCAATTAAATATGATGTGGTCCACACATTTAACAAACAGGGAATTCTTTGTGTTTGTGTACATCACGCAGCAACCCGGAGTATTTTCTGATGAAAATTTTTCATGGGGGACATTTTGAGGAGAGCCCACATAAACAGTATGTGGGAGGTACATTTAATTTCTTTAATTTCTATCATCCTGATTACATATCTTTACTTGACATATGTAACATGGGGAAGGACTTGGGATACAAAGTTGGACATTTCAAGTTCCATTACAAGTCACCTGCAACTGATATGGAGAGGGGATTATTTGGGTTAGAAAATGATGATGATGTGTTAACAATGTGTATACTTATCCATTCTATGAGACTAGTTGAAATATATATGGAGGTTGTTAGACCTGTGGTGGTAGAAGCTGCCTTTGAAATTGATGAAGTAGAGTCGGTGATGAAAGTTATGTGGATAGTTACGTGGAAGAATCAGCGGAGGATGAAGAGGATGATGAAATTGGGGAGGGGATGAGGGAGATCAAAGCTGAGGCGGGGAGGGGGACCGAGGATGATGCGGTTGACAAAGGTGAGAGGAAAACAAATGGAAGGCAAAAAGCGAAAAACAAGATTTGCCGCATAACAAAAGGTAAGTGAAAACAAAGCTGCAGAGCCCCCAATGAAGTTGAAGAACCACTAGTGCATGGATTTTCATCCTCGACTATGATGGCGATGATGTGGAAAGGATGCCTAGGGTTGATGAGTGGGACCACTGAACCACACGAACAAGAACATAAAGGTGGTCCGAATTTAGGGAAGGTGACGGTGAGGATATTGAGTTTGAGTTGGGAATGACATTTTCAATGTCAATGAAGTGAGGCGTGAATCGAGAAATCATGGTATCAAACATGGAAGGAAGGTGTATTTCAAGAAAAACACATCCAATAAGATCCAAACAAGGTGTGTGGAGCCATGTACATGGTACTTACATCTTTGTAAAGGTGCAAAGAGAACTCACATTTAAAATTACTAGGTTACAAAAAGTCCATACTTGTAGTAGAGAGTGGGATAATTATTGTATAAATGCGAGTGGATTGCTAAAAAAATATGAAGATGATCTTGGATGAATCCAACGGGGATTAGATCGGTTTCATACTAAAGTAGTTAAAGATTTGGATATTAGAGTATCGAGGAGCCTAGCATACTGAGCTAAGAAAAAAAAATGATGAGAAGCATTGAAGGTAGTCTTTGAAGAGGAGTATGGGTGGTTACGGACTATCTTTGCAGAGCTCGGAAAAGCCATGCGTGGGAGTACTTTGTATTTTGAAAGCGAGAACCGAGAAAAAGGACAAGACTTAGGCAGATTCTTGAGGTTTTATGTCATCTCCAACCACTAAAAGAAGGATTCAAGGTGGGGTGTAGACCCTTTGGTGGGGCTTGATGGATTTTTTTCTCGAAAGGACCATATGGGGTCCGGTTATTGACTCTTGATTGGTGTTGACCCAAACAATGGGATGTGGCGATTGCTTGGGCCATTGTTGAATCTGAGAACACTCAGTCTTGGACCTGGTTTATGAACTTGTTGGTGGCTGATCTTGGGATTTCAAATGATGGAGGCTGGACATTCATTTTAGATAAACAAAAGGTATAAACATCTCTACATTTCTATATACTTTTCATTTAGTAGATGTTTGTGATTAGTACTTTAGAAGATGTGATTTATGATTATATCGATTATTTCATTAAGCGTTAATCCGTGGTTTGATTAATGCTTTAGAAGATGTGGTCCCAAGTCTTTGAACACGAGACATTGTGTTATGCATTTGTATAGAACTTTGGCAAAAGCATAAAGGCTCGGATTAAGGAAATTGGTGTGGAATCTTCGCCAAAGCTACAAATCAATATGTCTTTCAAAAGGCAATGGATGTGTTACATAAAGAGGATAAGAGTGCATTTGAATGGTTAGCTCCTAAGCCACCCGCCGATTGGAGTAGGTCTCATTTTAACACCATATGTAAAAAGTGGCATGTATGTCAATAATCATTGTGAGGTATTTAATAGCAAAATTTCGAAAAGCTAGAGTGAAACCTTGTAATAGGGTGTCTAGAAGGATTGAGATTATATTGCACGAATAGGATTGTTAATGAGAGAGATATGATGATGAAACATAATGGTGTAGTGTGCCTAGAATAGCTAAGAAGATAGAAAAATGGAAAAGGAGGCAGGGGTGGATTGCCATTGTGGTCAGGTGGTGGTGGGAGTTTTACAGTGACAATGACTTCTGGGGGTCATTCATTTGTTGTGGATTTGGGAAAAAATACATGTACTTATACGAGGTGGGAATTATCTGGAATACCACGTGCTCATGCAATATCATGCATTTACAAAATAGGACATGATCAATACACATATGTCCATGAGTGTTTAACAAAGGACATGTATCTAAAGGTTTACAGTCACAACATTGAGCCTATAAAACACAAAGATGAGTGGGATCATACTGGGCTTTCCCCACCTTTGCCACCAGTTAAAAATACTCCTGTGGGTAGGCCTAAACTTGTTAGGAGGAAAGGTAATGATATTCCACAATCAAATCCAGAAGGTACAAGGTTGAAGAGGAAAGGAACATCACTGAAATGTGGATTTTGTAAGGAATGGGGTCACAATGCAAAAAGGTGTCCTCAAGTAAGTTAAGTGTGTGTTTCTTTGATTATTTTATCAAGATCATATATATGGAGTTTAATATATTTTTGTGTCTTGATTTTCAGAAACTCAATAGGCAATCATCTCAACCCCCTCCAGAAAGTCAATCATCTCAACCTCTTTCAAAGTCTAAGAGGGCAAAAAGGGTTCACAATACTAGAGTAGCACCAGAAATGTCTCAGCTGATATATTACAACCCAAGGAATTCACATGGAAGGGAAAACAATATACAACACTTGGAGACCTTGGCTGCGGCCGGATCCAAAAAAGAGAAGCTCGATTTAGGAAACCAACCGGTGGAGGGCCTAATGCATTAATAGATATGAGATGGGGTTTTGGGATTTTTGTGGTACTAAGCTTATATGGATGTATATATCCAGTTTAGGGGATTTTTGGGAATCAACTTAAGGCTGTTATATGTATGTTTTTGTGGATAGTATGCATTTTTTGTGGATAGGATGCTCCAGTTTTATGTTTTTGTGGATAGCCAATGTTGTTAGGCCAATGACAACAATTTGTTATTAATTGCCTCGATTTATGGATTGACCGAGGATTAATTTGGTAATTGAATGGCAATACCGGTTCCTTTATGATGATGCGATTGTGTGTGTAGTGTGTGTTTTGCGGTGTTTACGTATATATGTGTTTGCGGTGTGTGTTTTACAAAGTGTGTGTATGCAGATGTTTATCTGGTGGTCAATTGCAGTGTAGGCTCTATTTTGGGCAATTGCAGTTTGTTGTTTACATTTGTCTATTTTGTGCATTAATACCCTTGATGTGCATTTGTGAGACAGTCTGCAAAGGTTAAAAGGTGCAGGTATCATAAATTGCACACCAGCCATAAACAAGAAATTGCAGCAATTGATTACAACCACTATATTTGCCCATACATTACAACATGTTCATTCAAATAAATTGCCCATACATTACAACCACTAAATTACCTACAAAAGATGCCCAACAATTACCTTTCCTCCTACATTTCATAAGTCAACTAATTTCTACCAAAACAAGTTATATAATCAAAACATAATCACAATCAAACATTGAAATATAATCAACCGATTAATTTACCAAAACATAATAACAAATTACATTCATCCATAAAAGGGAATCAAATTTTACAATATTTGTGTTGCAACCAAAAAGTTCCACCAAAATATATAGTTAACCAACCATGTTTGTGGACTCTGATAGACATCCATCCAAATTTAACCATGTTTGTAGACTACAATTTACATCCATCCTAATATACACCCATCCAAATTAAACCATGTTTATGGACTCAGATATAAACATAGATGATGTACCAAAAAGATCGTGGACTCGTAAACAACCAACCAAAAAAAATTATTCCCAAAATATACCCGAAGAGAATGAAATTCACAAATTATCCTCCTATTGACATGATTTTTTTTTTTCTCTCTCAATTCTTCTAAACACTGTCTGGTGATACATTTTTTCCCATAGGTAAATGTAACTCCACTACTCTTTTCTTGACTTGAAGTATCTATGTGAACTCAACCTTGCCATTCCTCCGTCCCCTTTGGAATGTTTGGCATTGTAGGAGTCTGCATTCTGGTCGACCCCTACCACCGATCCTCATTCTTTGTTTCATAATTCCCCTTATACTCATAAATTGCACACCGACCATAAACAAGAAATTGCAGCAATTAATTACAACCACTATATTTGCCCATACATTACAACATGTTCATTCAAATAAATTGCCCATACATTACAACCACTAAATTACCTACAAAAGATGCCCAACAATTACCTTTCCTCCTACATTTCATAAGTTAACTAATTTCTACCACTATATTGCTAGAACCCGATTCTCAAGATTGCTCAATTACGGAGAACCCAAGTTGCTTTCGGTGAGAACCCAAGTTGCTTGTTTTCAACTCTCGAGGGGTGGTTCATCCTTGGCCAGAGATAAACCTAAAATAAAAAATTGCAATCCAAGTTGCGATCAATGCGAACAAATTGCAAACCTTGCCCTAGTTTTGGACCTGCATTCGAGATCATCTTTCATGACTTTGATTTGAGATCAAAATTCTCTAATCTTTCTTATTAACGCAGTATTACTTCCTTGAACGCTCACGCGTTGGAGGATCACCAAGCGAAATAATTACAACTCTGGTGCCCATCTTCACACCAATCTGGACAACCAAAGAATCTTCACCAAGCATTGTTTGAGCTTCTCCAAGCTGTCTTCATCACTGCTTTCTTCATGCACCAGCAGTTTCGATCCATGAGCCCTAATTTTTTTTGATCGATTTTCTAAGATCGAGCTGTTGTTTGCTACTGAATGACTCTGTAATTGCGTTGGAGAAGATAAAGAATATCTAAAGTCTGAAATACCCCTTCTTGTGTGGATCTGTGCCTTAGCCGGTCACTTTTGACCGGTTAAGTGTGTAAAGTGTGCAATCTGTTATCAATAAGTAAAGTATGGGGTGTACTTAGACACCTTTTTCACTTTGGGGTGCAAATATCAACACCGGAGTAAAGTTTAGGGTGCAATTTGTCTTTTAGTCTTTAATCTATTTGTTGTCGCCGGAAAACTCACTTGCCGGAGAGATCGAAATAGGCAGTAAGCTTCATCCGAATTGCTAGTGTGTGTGACTCGGCAGTATGGGATGTATTGGATCGTCGCTCGCCAAAGGAGATGGTAATTAGATTCCGATATTTATTTGAAAAATTAGATGGTTAAGCTTTTATTAATTGTTTGATTATATGTTGTATATGTTATGTAGTGTTTGTTTTCAAGTCGATTTCAAATTCTATGCAAAATGAATGTGTTGATTTAAATATGTGGAATTCATAACAAATGTGTGTGGTTGATCGATATTTTAGTGAACTTGTTGGTGGTATGGTTAAACAAGTTTAGAGGTTTCGTTTATTCATACAATCTATATTCAAGTTTCAATTTAAATTTAAGGCTTGGCATTTATGGTTACATTTGTTACTCTAATTAGTAATTTAAATAGAAAAGTGTTAGGTTTAAAAGTTGGAAAAGTTACTCCTGTAGATTCCTTCAGTCTACTATTTTTGGATGTTCTACTTGGGTCTATTATTAGTTTGTAGGCACATGTTTAAATTATGATGTTTCCTTTTTAACCTATCTCCTTGTAAGTTGTTCTTTATTTTTGGTGAGCTCCTTGTAAGTTGTTTGATACTGATGGACCATGATTTAAGTAGATTTAAAGAATGCAATCTGTTCTTAGTTTGAGCGTGGGAAGAAAACTGTTATAGTTTGGCAAAATTCCTAAATGATGGAGCTCTTAGCAATATGATGCTAAATCTTTGTCACAAATATGTAGAACTTTTGCTAACTAATAAAAACTTGGTTAACATTACTTAGTTGAGGGGTCAAACATATTGTCTTTGGTGTTCTACATATTTCTTTGTTTCCAAATAGGGATCTTATATTGTTTCTTTAGTAGATAAATATCTCATATTTTGTCTTGCAGCACCTTTAGTAAGCAATAAGAACGCACCACAAGTATTAGATATTGTCACCTATGGTGCGGCATTACTGTACATTATGACATATATGTGAATATTGTCAAATATGGTGCGGCATTACTGTACATTAAGACATATATGTGAATTCTTATAATGCCATGATGTGAAGGCCAAAGTCATATACATATATATATATATATATAAGTACATTGATTTATTTACTAGTACATATAGTATAGAAATATTCTGTAACATCTGTTTGTCTTCATTATATAATTGTCCACATAGATTATGAATTTAAATTCTTTTCACCATGGCTTGGCACTACATTTATAAAATTTACGGATTGAGTCCTGATATAAATTAGCTGGAGTCAGTTCTTGCCTTCTTGGTTTGTTTCAAATTGCAGAAACTGCTAAGAAAATACGAAAACCGAAGCCGTGGAAGCATTCTGAATCAATAACAAGGGCTCAACTAAAAGACATGCGTGATGAGTTCTGGGATACTACTCCACACTATGGTGGACAAAAAGGTTATGTCCCCTTAATTATGTATTCAGTTTTTGTCTTTATTCTTTTTTATGACTATGATTGAAGATTGGAGAATTGACAAAATGACCAAAATGCCGTCAATGTGTAATCCTACATTGAAGCTTAAATTTGTTCGGTGTGATCCTATAAACTTGTAGAGATGGTACGAGTATTCGCCAACAAACACCCCCCCCTCTCTTTCCCTCTCTCTCTGTTTCTGTTATCTGTACGTATGTTTATTTGTACGATATATTGATAAGTAAGAACCAAGGCATCATAAGTGCACAAAAAAATAACTTATGAAATAGATCAACGTTCAACAGTGGCAATACATACATTTTCCAGTGTGTTGATGATTGGATATTTAAATAGACTAGTTAATATATTCGAGTTGGTTAATCTTAAAGTTTTAATGGGTCCACATTTTCTTGTGACATGTCTGAATATTTAAGAAAAATTTTCTCACTGGCCTCTTCTTTTTTTTGGTTTTTAATGTGGCATCAATACCTAAGTCAAATGGTAATTCTTCTAAACCCAAAAGACTCGGTCTGTGGTTGAATAAGTTTATTTTGTACAATGGAGTTTTTCTTTGTAGTTGTTTCCATCTTCGGAGTCCTATCAATTTAAAGAAAGAAAAATATTGATCGATCTGTTCGTGCTTGTGATTTTGATGACTATCTGTGCACGTGTTTATATTCTATTGTGCACATGGGGAACATTTTGAAATAAGATCTGCACAAAACAAATACCTAAAGAGCAAATTTTACATTTTTAACAGAGATATGGGATGCACTCCAAGCTCCTGCCATAGCTGACATAACTCTTGCACAAGCAATTGTGTATAGTGCTGGTGTTATTGTTCAAAGCCTCGACTTAACAATTTGTTATGATGAGAGAGGTATGTAATCCGTTTCAACTCGAAAGCTCCAATTTTTCAGCGGAAGAATCCCATTCAGCTTGTGTACCTTTCTTGCAGGTGCAAAATATGAGTTACCCAAGTATGTTTTGAGTGAACCGACTAATTTGATGCGCGATAATTGATCATGGAGACTTTGACCAAGTTCTGTGATTTACTAAATCTGTAAATCATGTAATTAGTCTCCTTACCAGTTGTTTCAAATGTAATCTAGTTCCAGTTATTGATACATTTCCAAAAGCTCATGACACCATTATTGCAATTTAACAAGCTACAGCTGCTATATGTATGAATTTAGCCATTTGTTTTCTTTATTTCTGTTGTATATGCCAGCAAGTTGCCCTCAGATAATTTCTTCTAAATGAATATAGTACAGTAAAGATGACAAAATAGGTGCATGTGGAGCTGGTATATAGCCCAGCCCAAAGTTCAACCTTGTTCAAAACCGATATGGGCACTCTCTCAGTAGTTAGGTTGCTCCTAATTATAATGATGGAACCAGTCGGTTCTTTTCTTGGCTTATTACCCAAAAATTTCTTTTATGTTGGGTTGACATAAATTTTTAATTTGTTTAGACCCAACATAAACCTTATTTCTTTTTATTTTCTTATTTTTTAATTCCTTTTATGCTCTTAATTTATAAACTTTGTTTATAAGTTTGTAGCTTTGTTTCTTTGCAAATAGTAGGGAGTATGGCAGAGATTATTATGGCAGAGATATGATTACCACTAATGTATGGTTTTAATTGAGATTATTAAGACCAAATTATGATTAAGTTAGCCACACATCATCAAATTAGGGATTTTGTACATTTAAATTGTCCCTCTGAAATTGTATTTAGCCTTTTCTAGTGAATGAAAATGATGCCCTGCCCTCTACTCCAAATCAAATGTAATACTAATCACATTGAGATAAATTAATCAGTGTAGATGGGTTATTAGATCACCTTCAGGAGACAGCGTGGTTGTTTCATCTGGATGGATCGTTCAATTCCTATATAAGTGGTATCAAAGTTCATGATTCGATGGACTCGAGAATCAGGTTGACACTCCACGATGGAGTATTCGCAGGACGCGTATTTACAAAATTGTGTCATTTTGTACTACTATCACTAATAAGTCGACTCTTTTGTAGAAAAAAGAATGTTGAGAAATGAGATTATTTTTGTGAAGAGGAGTATATAATACTAAAATGTGGACTTTAACTGCTCATGGGCACAGGCAACTCCTAACGCCGTGGTCGGTGGGGCTTTGAATTGAAACTTGGAAAGGTGATGGCAATGGCTGAGTCTAATTTCCATCTGAAAGATGAGGCTTTTGTTTTAATGGAGTCAATATATAGTAGTTAGTCTTGATGATTCTGATAGTGAGCTCCTCGATCCCCCTTCAAACGCCATGCATGGACATGTGATGTAAGAATTGTGGGGATATTAGAGACCCTACCATTGTATGTGAATATGAATATTGCAATTATATATGTTTCTGACTAGTGGAGCTTTGCTGTTTATGGAAGGAAGACAGATGAAATTAATATATGTGGAAAAATGGGAAAAAAGAGCAAGTTTTTCTTCATTCTAGATAATTTG
The DNA here is from genome assembly GCA_020205615.1 of Panax quinquefolius. Taxonomy (NCBI): domain Eukaryota; kingdom Viridiplantae; phylum Streptophyta; class Magnoliopsida; order Apiales; family Araliaceae; genus Panax; species Panax quinquefolius. The sequence continues at coordinate 18,520,054 of CM035163.1, forward strand.
TGTTTTGTAATTATTGTTATTTGTGGCCCTAATAATGTTGTAGTAATAGCTAGTAAATAGTCTGTTTTTCATCACATCTTCTGGACTAAAATTAATTCTATGGTACTCAAGGGGTCAATATTATAAATTATTTAAATATAATACCACACTTGTAATATCTGTTCTTTAGTTTCCTTTTCTTATAAGTAAATTAAACAATTCTTTCTTTTTCATTTTAATATATGTGTCCATAATTCTGGTTTGTTAATTAATGTGTCTCCATGCGATAGCTAGTTCTAAAAGAAGGGGACTAACAAGCAAACTGTCAGTCAATTTGTTCTATAGAAAATATTTCTAATAATTATTTAAGAAAATGTGACTTGTGTTGAAAATGTTACTTCATTTTTCTAGATAGATAGATAATATTAATTGTGTATATATTGAACTAGTGAAAGTTTTTGTTGACTACGTTTAATTTATATGATGCCACACATTTGAAAATGTTTCAATTAAACTAAGGTAATTAAATGGGTTTTCATTTTATACCCCCTTACTTAGCTAATTGCAGCTATTTATAAAATATTTTCTTAATACTAAATTTTAAAGATATATTCTCGATCACAATTATTTCTCTTAAAGATTACTATATAACAAATTATGTTTAAGTACGTTCCTTGTATCTTTAATATTTATAAATAGAAAACTAAAATATATAAAAAGTGGAGGCCAGTCAAGATAGAGAGAGAAGAGGTAAATATCAATCCACCCCTTAACAATATTTTATTATTTTCAGGTATTTATTTAAATAATAGTAGTAGTAATATTTGTGTGACAAAATTGCATACATTTCCACGTTCAACCATAATTTAATAAGCTGCTGGTATTGTTTTTATTATGGACTTATGGTCCAATGACTCACCAGTACGGATGACTTTGAATCATCCATCCTTGTTAGAAAATAACAAACAATTTAAAATCATTTTTGCTTACAATTTGTTAATTAGAAAAATACGAAAAAAATTAATTATATTCAAAGCTTTTCGTATATATTCAAACTACTTTCGTTTTTTGTGAATACATCACGTACACTTTTGTAGAAATGAGTATATATATATATATATATATATATATATATATATATGACCTAGTAACATGGGCAGCCTTAGGTGATTTTAGTGGCATCATCAAAACCATCAACTAGAATATGAATCACATGGATTTATTTTAATATTTATAATTAATATTATTCTATAAAATATTCTTACAGGTGGCGGCATCATAAAAATGGGACCTTAAAATCATAAAACAAAACAAAATTAGCTTTATTTAGTATTTATAATTACTATTAACAAAAACAGGGTAAAAGTCGGATCAAAATGCCAAACAAAACGTAATTTTGATTAGTAGTAACTAATTAAGTAGTATTGTCTTTACAAAATTGAAGCCTCGCCCGCATAGTCTAGTCTTATCTCTGCATGGCATTAGCCATTAGCACAGGCGCCGGGGTTTTGACGTTTTCCATGGCCGTCCCTTTCTTTGACTCAGCCTTTTCTTATTCATTCAGATCATCATTTGTTGACCGGCCGACACATGTCACAATGTGATTTGTCTTTTTCACAAATTAATTTCACTTTGTGACAATGTGAAAATTGAAACTTCAATTGATTTTTAACCCAAAAAACAAGAAAAAAAAAATAAGTTTTTTGTTTAGAGATTGGAGTTGGAAACATTGAGATTATTTACCACAAAGTATTATATTTCTATCGACAAACTGCTTAAATTACGATAATAAATAAGTTATAAATTTTTCTAAATAAGTAGTGACAAATAGAGGTATCATAATATTATTTTTTGTTTTTAATGATTAATTTTTTGTTATATATATATATATTATGATCAAAATTTTATTATTGGGGCAAGGTTTGAGAATGAAGTCAATTACTTAATTATTAAATTAAACCATATGATAAGGACGATAATGAGTACTTCCTACGAGAAAATAAGAGAATTGTTCAATTAAAAATGAGGAAAATAATTGGCCAGTGTTAGTTTTGATGGTAAGCTAATGGTTTGATGGGCACATAGAACTGAAGAATTAAATCACAATGCATATTCAATTTATCATGGTTAATACTAAATGAGATTTATTGTATAACTTGCAGGATAATTTAAAATTTGATTTCTTTTTTATTAAGGTTGTAAATGAATTGTTTCGTAAGAACTCAACTCGACTTAAATTTGATTATAGAGTTGAATTCAAACAAATTTTATTGCTCTTTTACATAAACAAATTGAGTCAACTATATTTTTTTTGTTTAAATCTAACTCGATCACTTTTAGACACGCTTTATTTAATACTAATATAAATAAAGCACTAATTTAAATCTAACTCACAAATTAACTTATTAAATAAACTAAGCTCAAACGTATTCTTTGTACTCATTTAAAAATTCGAATTATTTTATTAATTTCTTACACCATTCGATAATTGCTAGTCAAAATTCCGAGTCTATTTTTTTCTACCCCACTACTCAACATAACATGATGTAAAACTTTCACTTCTGGTGGAATTATTTTTTATAAAAATAAATATAATTTAAATGAGAGATTTTGGTCAAAGACTTAATTATTAATCGGAGAATAAAAATAAGAAGTGTTTAGTTTAAGAGGAGAGTTTAAGAAGTTAAATTTGATTAATTAATATCGATATGTATGGGAGAGTTGATTTGTTCTCTTGGTAACAATATTGTATTTAATTTATTTTAAAATTAATTTTCGAATAATTTAATAGTACGAGCCAAGTTGACTTCTTTATTTTCCACTCGATGTCCACACTTGCAGCGTGTGTTGATCGATCAATAATCAATTTCTTTATAAAATTAATTTTTGATTCGGATTCGAAGGATTTATATTTTTAATAGGAAGGAGGATGAATGTGTGCCAAATCTCAAAGCAAGCCGAAGCACTTCTTTATTTTCCAAATCGCGATATGAACCATTTCACTTAAAATTGAACCATTACATACTAAATTGGTTATTTAACTAATATTTATATATAAAAAATTCACTTTTATTTTGTATTGAAATATAAATAATGTAATATAAATTGACCATTAATTGATTTTAATCTAATCATACTACACTTTATAAATTATAAAGATTGATATAAATATACATAACCTACTAGCATGGATCCATCAATATTCGAATATGATCTATCGAAAGATAAGAAGTATGATTAGAGAAAAATGAAATAAAATTATTAGCGAATAAATTGGTTAATTCAGTATCATTAAATGTAAAACAGTATGGATCGATTACAATTCGGATCAACTTGAATTCGAAGCTTTTGGATCATATTTTCGCCGATCTCGAGTCGAAGTAAAGATCAACTACTTACCGATTTACACCCCTACTCTTACTTTAATCTAGTCAACCATTTAATCTAATCATACACATAAGTACATAACCTCTTCAATTCTTTCACTATTACCCCTATTTAGTTACCCCATTTAACAGTAAGATAAAAAAAACACATGTTTAGTCAAAATGAACTGATATTTTGAATTCAGTTATAATGAAGTGAACTAAGTTTACTTCTTCTCCGATCTAATATTGATATATAGGCGATAGAAGTAATCTCTCCTTCTACGTGTAAATCATTATTATATGAATATATGAAATAAACTTATTATAAAATTCACTTTATGCTAACCTCTCTCTAATATTTCTATATATTAAGATGATATTTTAATATATAAAAATATTAACTTCCTTAATCAATACTCATGTAAAATATGAAAATATTATCTTCCTTAGTCGATACTCATGTAACATATTATAACAATACTCATGTAACATATTATTACAATACTTTTTATGCAAATTTTAATGTATGAAAATTTAGAAAATTAGGTCGGTAAGAAACTGTACCAGCCTATGCCAGGGGTTAGCATAAAGAAGAAATGAATGGACAAGAAGCTGGATACTATAAATCCTCGTCAAGGAAATTCATTTACACGAAGCCTTGCAAAGAAATTCCTAGAGAGAGAAAAAAAAAAAAAACCAATCCTGTTCAATATAGGGAATTCAGTCAGTCACGCACAAACTTTTCCCCTCTTCTTTCTTCTTCAAACGCGCATTCAATTTGATCTCCCACCCTATTAAACACCATTTCAACGACCAAATACTTGTATTCATACCATAAATTAACAAGCACCCTTTTGAACAATCCCAAAATCATCAGTTGTTGTGCAAAAATTTCAGAGTTTTTTATTGCTGAAATTTGATTGAGCGGAATTTGGATTTTAATGGCTTCAGCTGCGATTTTTTCCTCCTTAAGGAGGAGAAGGTCGCCGTCGCTTGAGGCGTTCTTAGCGCCAGTGGATTTGACCGAAGTGGAGCTATTGAAAACTTTGACGGCGGTATCGGTGGAGCTGATCTCATTGTTTTCAGGCAAAACGCCACCATTCCAGCGGAAGAATTCGCGGTCTCTGGTTCGAAAAATTGAGGTATTTGTTGTTCTTTTGGAGCATCTTTGTGATACAGGGTCAAATTTGCCGTCGTCGGCGATGCTTTGCTTTAAAGAGATGTATTTATTGTTGTATAGATGCAAAATTTTACTTGATTATTGCTCACAGTCGAGTAAGTTATGGCTTTTGCTTCAAAACCATTCGATTTCTGGTCATTTTCATGATTTGAATCAAGAAATATCTACCCTTTTGGATGTTTTTCCATTGGGAGAATTGAACTTGAGCGATGACGTGAGGGAACAGATTGAATTGTTACAAAAGCAATCTAGAAGGGCGAAGTTGTTGATTGATAAACAGGATGAGGTGCTGAGGTTCAAATTCTTTTCATTTCTGAATGAATTTGAGAATGGGCGGATTCCTGATACAGTGGAATTGTATTGTTTTTTTTTTGAAAGATTGCAAATATTAGATACCAACAGTTTTAGGTTTGAAATTGAGTTCTTGGAAGAGCAAATTGTTAATCATGAAGGGGATGTAGAGCCTACGGCTTCTGTGCTAAATGGGTTTGTGGCACTGGCTCGGTACTGTCGGTTCTTACTGTTTGGTTTTGAGAATGATGAGGTCGGGCTGGGGATTGAGAAACACAAGAAAGCCAAGAAAGGCTTGATAAGTCAAGAAATTGCAGGGATTTTTGTTTCAATTCCAAAGGATTTTTCTTGTCCAATCACATTGGATTTGATGGTAGACCCTGTCATAATTTGTACAGGCCAAACTTATGATCGATCTTCAATAACTAGGTGGATGGAGGAGGGGCATTGTACTTGTCCGAAGACTGGACAGAATCTTCTTCATGCACGACTTGTACCCAATAAGGCTCTTAGGAGTTTGATTATGCAGTGGTGTGCTGCTCATGGAATTCCTTACGATCCACCTGAGAACTCGGAATCGTCTTCTGAAAATTTTGCAGCTCCTTCTGCAATCAAGGCTGCAGTTGAAGCTAATAGAGCAACATCACGGCTTCTCATTCAACAGTTAGCAAACGGGTCACAGGGCGCCAAAACTGTTGCTGCTCGAGAAATACGTTACTTAGCAAAAACTGGAAGAGAAAACCGAGCTTATATTGCAGAAGCTGGGGCAATACCTCATCTGAAGGCTCTGCTTTCCTCCAATAATGCTGTAGCACAAGAAAATTCAGTAACTGCTATGCTTAACTTGTCAATTTATGACAAGAATAAAAGCCGAATTGTGGCTGAAACAGGATGTTTAGAATCAATTGCTGAAGTTCTGAGATTTGGGCACACAACCGAGGCCAGGGAAAATGCTGCAGCAACATTGTTCAGCCTTTCTGCAGTTCATGACTATAAGAAAAGGATAGCAGAAGTAGATGGTGCAGTTGAAGACTTGGCTGGGCTATTGAGGGATGGGACACCAAGAGGAAAGAAGGATGCTGTGACGGCTTTATTTAACCTCTCTACTCACGCCGGATAATTGTGTGACAATGATAGACTCAGGGGCTTTAACAGCTCTAGTAGGAGCTTTGGGATTTGAAGGTGTTGCAGAAGAAGCGGCAGGTGCACTGGCCTTGATCGTTAGGCAGCCAGTTGGGGCCGAAGCAGTTGGAAATGAGGAAACAGCAGTGGCAGGACTAATTGGTATGATGCGTTGTGGGAGTCCTAGAGGGAAAGAGAATGCGGTTGCTGCGTTGCTTGAATTGTGTCGGAGTGGTGGGGCGGCTGCTACCCAGAGGGTGTTGAAGGCACCAGCATTTGCTAGTTTGCTTCAGACTTTACTCTTTACGGGGACAAAGCGGGCAAGGAGAAAAGCAGCATCTCTTGCTAGAGTTTTCCAAAGGTGTGAGAATGCATCCTTGCATTTTGGTGGCTTGGGTATAGGGTATGCATTTGCAGGGAATTCAGCTGCAAATAGGGATTCAGGTTTAGCCAGTGATGTCTCGGTACCAATGTCTATATCTGTTTCAGTTATATAGTGGTACATCCACACTTCTCATTGTCCTCTCAGATTTCATTATTTCCCATTTTTGTTTGTAATATCCACAATTCTTTGATTGAAATACTAGTATGAGAAAAAAATACAGGAATACTATTATGCTGTTTATGAGAGACACGGGCACATTTTTACAGAGTTTGTAGTTATTGGTAGTGTCTAATTGTCTGAGTATGCTTTCTGTAGAGTGTAATATTTAATTTTTGCATAAATAGTTTAATCTTCACATATTGCAATGGGTGAAGTGTCCATGAGGCCTTTCTTCTTCTTAATCCCCAGCTTTATATTTGAAAGCCACCTGAAAAGAATTCAGGGATTTTGTTTTTGTGGTACACCTATAAGTATATCTCATTTAATTATTTATTAGTTTTTGGTTTTATTGGTGTCATATGATTGGAGCAAAGCCAAATTATTTAGGTCTAGCAGTACTAAAGCTTAAAGGTTGTGTTCACCTGGGAAATTTCTTTTCAAAAGACATGATTGGCGCTATAGAAAGGCAAAAAATAAATTGAAAATTTGAACAGACCAAAAGAAAAAAATGAACTTGGACATAACATGTTAGTTCTCATGGTACAACAGTGTGTATATGTCTTTAACAAGTTGAATCTTTTTAATATTCCAAACTTGGCTCAAGGGTTTCTCAACCCAATATTTTTGTAAGCCTTGGCTTGCAGAAACTGTCCTAGATGTAAAAAGAAAAGCTTGACAGAGTTGTAGAAGTTGTTTCTCACTCAATAAAGACATAAAGAATCTGTTACATTTTGTAGCACCTGATGTTCTAAGTTCCTCTCTTAAGTCTGTTCTACCCAGATTTATTACCTTTTCTTCCTCCATTTGATATTGTAAAAGAATATACTCAAATACTTTTACCAAAATGATTGGCAGAAAATATAGGAAAGTACACATAAATAATTTTGATGTACTACAGATGATTAGCTCTCATTTTAGATTCTGGTGTATGTATTGCTAACAGTTCCGTGCAACTATTTTCTTCTATCATATGATGGTGTGAAGCACCAAGTTAACACCTTCCTATTTTCTTATGAGTTTAACTACTGAAGATATCAGGCTGGTGATTAAAGTGTTGTCTTGAAAACCCCGAAGCAGTATCTTCCATAGTATACTGCAGCTGTCCACCAAACAAATGCTATCATTTCATTTTTGCAATATACTTGCTTTGTTTCAGCTGCTAAGTTTTTTTCTGCAGTTTTTGTTTTTTATTTGTGATGAGTAATAGTTCTCTGCAATTCTAACAAGCGTGCTGTAGTGACTCTGGCTATAATGTTAATGTAGTTCCTGAATGCTTCCTCTAATCTTCTCCCTTAACCTGCGGACAGATCCTTTTTGTATTCAAGCCTTTGTTTTTGCATTTGACTGAAAACATCGTTGATATGGTATTTCTTTTGCATTTATTTTCTTATATGATAACTTCCCTAGCTTCTATTGGTTGACTACAAGAGGTTCTTTTGGTTGAACTAGGACTCGTACAACTCACTTTGCAGGTATGGCCTATGTGTTTGGCTCCCGAGTATAGGGAAACTCCTTCCAACTTCCAAGTAAGTTGTTAATTTTGCCCCACTCTTTAGCCCTTTGCTCTAATTTCCTAGAAATTATTGTTTCTTTCAAGTCAATGGCTGTAAATGTTTCCTCCTTCCGTCCCTTAATATTAAGTCGTTTTAGAGAAATGTTTTTGTGTCTTAATGTTTGTAATTTGTGAATTTCAAGTAAGCATTAATTGCTTTGTTTCCAATATTACCCTAAGTACTAAATATAACTTTGGTTCTCGCACTATTTTCTGTCCAATAAATAACACTCTTTTTTCAATTCAAGGACAATATAGACAATTGATATTATATTTAATGATATACAATCATTTCCTTAATATTTGTCCACAACTCTAAAACGACTTATATTAAGGTACGGAGGGACTATCATTATTCATTTCTTTGGACTTTTAGACTGTTGGATTGTTAATAAGGTGGTCAATTTATATAAATTTCCACAAAGAGTGCTTTGTCTTGCTATATGATCTACAAATTGACTACTGTGCATTGTCTAATTAATTATGACCCCAAAAAATAATGTAGGAAGTATGGAACCCTGATGATCATAGTGGATGAATGGCTGGCATTGATGGAAGGAGACGGTCAAAACTTTCAGAGACTTTACAATCAACTAGATGTATCAAATCTGGCGTACCAAAATCCAACCATCCTTTGATTCATTGTACAAAACGTTCCAACTCCAAACAAGGATGCCCCATAGTTATACTTTTGGTAAACAAGCACATGAAATAAATACTACTGGTAGTTAAGTTATTACTACTAAATCCCACTGCAAACAAGGATTCCCCATAATTTCTGCATCTACCAGAATTTGTTTAAACTTTACTCTTTCCCCCTTCTAAAACTTAGTGCAGTGACCAAATAATAACGCACCTATGTGTTTTTTTCAAGTTTATCCTTATGATTCTCATGATCTTCCACCTTTCATCCTTCCTTTCAGCACAAGTTAGTAATGCCACCGTACAAGTCTCCACTTCGTGGATGATCAGTGATCTTTCTTTTGGCAATGTCTCCATCAATGACGATGTAGTATCAACAAGATTCATCCTACGGAAAATGATAAATAAGGAGGTGGGTTTTGCTTGTGGATTTGTCTCTAAAGGTTATTATAAATCCTTCATTTTTGCCATTGGGATAGTAAGATATTATCATTACATTCATAACGCTACTTTGTATGTTGACAGCTATGAAGTCTTGCATAATTTTGAGATGGTTTGGTTTGCAAACAGAAACAAACCCGTTAGTGAAAACGGAACCTTGCATTTACTTCCGGATGGAAATTTGGTCTTGAGAGATGCAGATGGAACTTTTGTTTGGTCTACATATACATCCATGAGGTCTGTTATGGGTATTAAGTTAATGGAGACAGGTAATCTCGTTCTTTATGATAGCTATAATAGGACTATTTGGCAGTCTTTTGATCATCCATCAGATACACTGCTGGATGGGCAGAAATTGATAGCAGAGCAAAAGCTTGTGGCTCCAGTGTCTTCAACCAACTGGGATGAAGGTGACTATTATTTATCTGTAACTTCTCAAGGTTTGTTTGCATTCTACAAGCAACATTGTACTTCAAATTTCTGATCCAAGGAACTAGGAAAACTGTTGAAACAAGTTATGTTAAGTCTGTAAATGGAACTCTTGCTTTGTATATATCATCAACTGAGACGAGTGAACCGGATGCTGTGTTTTCAAAACCATCTAACATGAGTATGATGCATATGAAATTAGATAATAATGGTCATTTTAAAGTTTATAGTTATCAATCTGAGCCTATTGATTTGTTAGCAGACTTTCTGAGTGCATGTGGCAATTTAGAACTCCGCTCAGATGATATTTGTTCTTGTCCTGCTAAAGATATTACTGCTCCATTTAATAAAAGCACTTATAACTGCTCAGAGATTAGCCCAATAACGTGCAATGGTTCAAATTCACACAAACTGGTAGAGATTCCAGATGTCTCTTACTTCAGCTTTGTCTATCCTAATGCTGCAGTCATTGAAGGAACCGATGTAGAGAGCTGCAAACTGGCATGCCTGAGAAATTGTTCCTGCAAAGCTGCTCTATTTAGGTATTTCTATAATGTCTCACATGGAAACTGTTTCTTACCCTCGCCAGTTTTTTCTCTCATAAATTGCTTTAAGAGAAGATCGTTCGACCAGTCATCTGCGTTTATTAAAATCTCAGGTGATCTGGCAAAGGAGTCACAACCTTCTGTATCTGTTCCCCTAAATGGCTTAATAGCAGGATTGAGTCTTGGAGCTTGTGTTCTAGTTGTGATTGCCATTTGCTTTGTGTTTTTAAGGAAGAAAAGAAGCATAGCAGAAGATGAGGATGACAACTTTGATCAAGTATCAGGGATGCTGTTGCGATTTTCTTATGAAGAGCTGAAGCTAGCAACTGAAAACTCTCAATAAAGCTTGGAGAGGGAGGATTTGGTTCAGTTTTTGAAGGAAGTCTGAGCAATGGAGAGAAAATCGCGGTGAAGCGCCTAGATGGTTCAGGCCAAGGTAAGAAGGAATTCTTGGCTGAGGTCAAAACAATAGGAAGCATCCACCATTTAAATTTGGTGAGGCTGATTGGTTTCTGTGCTGACAAACAGCAAAGGCTTTTAGTTTAAGAGTTCATGGGCAATGGATCTCTTGATAAGGGGATTTTTTGCAGAAACATGGATCAACCTACTCTAAATTGGCAAGAACGAAGGAATATAGTCCTTGATATAGCAAAAGGGCTTGCCTATCTCCATGAAGAATGCAGACAGAGGATAGTCCATTTAGATATTAAACCCCAAAATGTCCTCTTAGATGAGAATAAACGCGCAAAAGTATCTGATTTTGGGTTGTCTAAGTTTATCGACAGGGATCAGAGCCATACAGTGACCACAATGACACCTGGATACTTGGCTCCAGAATGGTTGACCTCAGCTATTACAGAGAAGGCAGATGTTTATAGCTATGGAATTGTTGTTATGGAGATTATCTGTGGAAGGAAAAATTTGGATCGGGCACAGCCTGAGGAATGTATGCATTTGCTTAGGTTATTTATGAAACAAGCACAGGAAAATAAAGTCATTGATTTGATCGACAAAAACAGTGAAGATATGCAGTTGCACAGGCTGGAAGCCGTGGAAATGATGAGGCTGGCAGTTTGGTGTTTACAACATGAATTCACTTGGAGGCCATCAATGTCAGTAGTGGTGAAAGTAATAGAGGATGCCATGGACATTGAAGCTGGCTTAAATTACAGCTTCTCAAATCCACCAACCGTGGCAGCGGAGGACTCTGAATTGCGCGATGCAGCCACATTGTTGCCATCAGTTCTTTCAGGACAGCAGTAAAGAGTATAAACACAAAGCATGAGTTGAGCTGACCTCAGTATTCCTGGAAATTAGATCAGTCTTTCTGGTTTCAGGTAAGTACACTGATTAAGCTTTTGATGGTTTCTAAAAAGTTATCCTATTTTATAAGTTTCACCTGAAGGATTTTTATTATTGTAAGTAGTCATAGTACTTAGTTTCTTGGTTTCTTTCCTTTGTTTAATCAGCAATTTTGTTTCCTCATTGAGTTTGGTGGGAACAAAAAAACGTAAAACTCTAACATTGTCAACGTGGACTTGTTTATAATATTAGATTTTATGATCAAGATTCATGCAATCTTAAATGACCTAATGTGAAGTAAATGACACATATCATGTTCTAGTTATGTTTATGGACTCAAATTTAATTTATAACTAAAATTGGTGGGGAAAAATTACAGAGGCTCTGAACACCATAGAACCTTATGTTGGCAGCCCCATGATAGGGCTGTGTGTATATGCAGCCCATCTTGATTCTTGACAATTCCAGGATAGAGATTTATGTATTGACTCTCAACGTCATAGTGAAATAAATTGACATTTACTTAACAGAAAAAACCTTGAAATAAATATATGATGAAAAAAATGTGAGGATGTTAAAATTGATTGACAATGATTAAATCATTTGAAGTCCTGAAGGTAAGTAGTACTCTATGCTCTTGTATGTTTCCTTATTTTGGCTTGAACCTAGTTTAACTGTCAAATGTCACCGGCTTACTTCTTAGGTACAAGAATGTTGAAATCCTCAACTGTCCATTCAGCAATTTGATTGGGATCTTTAAAAATCTCAGTTCCCAAATCAATGGAGCTCCACTGCCTTCGAGCTGGTGGAGTCCCTAGATCCTGCAACACAATTATATATTTGTCAGCTTACCTGGTGTGCGAGGTTTGTACCTCAAGAGTACAAACTTAGAACAATTAGAAAGGATTAATTACCAAAATTATAGTGAACATCAAACCTGGTAAAAATAAAGTGATTGGGACAACTTTCCAATGTCGAGCTCCCATGTCCTTGGATCCCCAATCCAACCCTCTCCTTGCTTAGTAGGGTAACCATATTCACCCCAAACAGAGTGTGGCAAAATCTGCAATATCTCCTGAGGCTGAGGATTGCTAAATGGATCGCACAAGCTATTAGGTTTCTCAAGATGCTCTCCATTTCCGGGGGAGCAATATAGGTGATAGGCCTCGTAAGGGAACATACTAGTATTGTTACGATGAACACGAGTTCCATCGGGAAACGTGTGGTAAGGCGGGCACAAATTGAGATTATTTGCATGGCACCATGCTGGTGTTTCTGGATTTAGTATCATTTCGCTGTACCGTGTTACATCTGAAGTTACATTGCCATCACATGGCTCACCATTGTTCTTCCAGCAGCTCCCAATGTCCAGTAAGTAGAATTGGCTGTTTGGACCTCCCCCTTTTATCACATTCAAACTGAACCTCACTATAAAATTTGGCGATTCCGGTATCTGAATGAGTTGAAAAGTCAAATGAGAGAGTGAAAAACACAATAATCAAAGAACAGATCGAGTTTACTCACAATTTTGGACATTCCCCTAGTTTGGTAATGGTACCCACCAGAAAATCCAGAAGTTGCATCTGATCTCAAGTAAAGCATCAACCAAGGGTACTTTTTTGAAGTCCTCAAGACATGATGGAAAACCCAACTTCCTTTTCCAAGTTCTTTCTCCCAAATCACAGAATAGAAAGATACATTTTCTTCACTCAAATTAGCATCCAAATCCCATGACCCAAAAAACCTTCCCTTAAGAGTAATCTTATCAGAATTAAGCCCTTGTAAGGTGGTATAATTGTGGTATATCAAAGGTTGGTTCATACACCCTTGTCCAAAGCAAGGAAAATGATTATCGGGCGCGTAGGGAGGAACATTATAGCCGTTTTGGGGGCATTTGGCTGCAGAAGTATCCATATTTCCATTCTTGAGCATGATCATCCAAAATTGCCATGGATTCGGAGTGTCTTCAACTCGACATTTAGAGCCTAAGTAGAGTTCTTTCTCTGAAGCATAGAGGTCCACATCATTAATTGCTTTCCGATTCACTCCAAGAAATGGTTTTCCCACTCCTAGCTTGTTTTCTTCCTCAGTGACTCTATGAACCAGTATGAATGGAAATGAATTGCAGAATGAGCAACCCTTTACCCCTGTTTGACATATATACACAAAAGATTATTTCAAAGCAAATTATCTACAAAAATTTAATGACTTTTTACTAGTGTTACCACGAACCAATTCGTTTTTGGTTCTGTAAACGGATATAGGTAAGTGGAAATTCTTTTAGAATTTAAATGCATGCAACAAACTAAAATTTTAGTTAAATCAATACTTTGATTGTTCTATTAATATTTAGTACAAATGTGATGTTTGATCACCTGATAAATATTGATATTTTTGCAACTATACAGTTAAAACATAAGAGAAGGGAAAGAGAAGTAAAGGATAAATTCATCACCTTTTGGATTTGAAGAAGCTTGATAAATATCAAAGCAATCAGCAGCTCTTGGACTGCCCATGTTGGGAGCTTCTTCTCCAACCTCGTTGCATTGATTCCATGATTCAATTGCCAGCCGCAGCGGATCCCTTCGCATCCCCGGATCACCGATTGCTGATATGAACTCACCGTCTTCATTTTCTACACACACAACTGATCTCAGAAGCACAACAAGAGCTACTAGGACAAAGCAACGTGGTTGTACCATTGATGTATGTATATCACGCGAGCTTGCTATATGCATTAATTTCTATATAATCAAATGGAAAATGTGCATTATTTCATTGAATTATAACAGTACATACAAGAAATTCTGATATGAATGTGTGGTTTCCAAGCAAGGAATATGTATGTTTCTGCTTGTTTCCATTTTTTAGCCTGAAGTGATGCTTTCTTCATGTTTAAAGGAATATGGATTTTTGGGCTATGGCGACGGATGACCCGTCGCCATAGTCTAGAATAGCTATGGCGACGGGTGAAACTATCGTTATAACCCAAAAAATCATCGCTATAGTCAACTGTGTAATACACAGGTGTGTACATACATTTTTTTCATATATATATATATATATATATATATATATATATATATATATATATATAAAAGGGACCGATCTATAATTAACGTTGTAAAAAGAGTTTAGCCTTACAACACATCGTGACTCCCCATCTTAAGATCGAACGGTTTAATTGCGGACGAGACATGACCAAAATACCCTTATAAAAGTCTCCAACTGCAATAACGACCTCGTATTGTTGGTCAAATTCAATTATTTTTTTTAGTTTTCTAGGCTGGCCAATTTTTGCTTATTATTGGAGATCATGCCATCAACAACAGCACTAAAGCTTATGCTAACACGTTCATGAGCTCATGAGCAGTCAAGGCACAAAGCAGAGTGGCATATTTGTAACTTGAATTGTAATTTCTGTTACATAGTTGGGTTATTGTATAGTTAGTTAAGAAAGTGAATTACACAAATTGTGTCTAGTTAGTTACAAATGTCAAATGCCATCAAGTGAATTAGTTAGTTAATTCATGTTATGTACTATAAATAAGTAGACCAATGTACTATGTAAGCTACTCTTAGATAAAAAGGTTCATTTTAATTTCTCTCGTTAAGATTTCAATATTCTCATGACTTATCCTTTACACGAGCACCCCATTAAAAAGGCCAAATATTTGTAGATACATTTGGTTTTAATATGAAATTTTAAACAATAAGATAGAATAAATTAGTGTATAATTTTTTTAATTCTCTCTCATTCTATGTAAAATTAGTTTGTGATTTTTGTTATGTATCCATATAAGTCGATATTTATTATTGTCTTAATGCCACCTATAAACCAAACAAGGAAAAATTTAGTCAAAAGCTTTTTTGGTACAACACGTTGCATAATGAGTATGGATATAATGTATACACAGACATTTTAGATTGTTCCTCGACTTTCTTGGTAATTTTGCATTTATAATATATTTGGATCATTTGTTTAGAACATTTTTAATATATAATTATAATCATTGAACAAAATGATTCTTATTGACAGGTAAACCATTGAACATAGGCATATGATTTCTACTAGACAAACATTTTAGATTGTTCCTCAACTTTCTTGGAATAAGTAAGAAAACAATAAAAATTCTATGTAGTTTTCTAGAATAGCTTGAATCATTTATAATGTATTTGGATCATTTGTTTAGAACATTTTTAATAAACAATTATAACCATTGAACCAAAATGATTCTTATTGTCTATTGAGGATGACAGGTACATTCATTTTTACAATATTATAGATAAATACTACATTAAGTTGGTCAAGTATCTATGCATAAGAAAAATGTCAAGCTCACAATTTTCTATTTAGAGATTATTACCAAAAAATAAATATCCAACAAAAGTGTCTCTTATCAGAGTGGAAATGATATCTGCAATTGATATCCACTTTGATCCTACACAATAGGCATAAGAGACATTTTTGTTGGATATATATATATATATATATTTTTCGCAATAATTTCTAATAAAAAACTGTAAATTTGACATTTTTCTTATGCTACCATTTACACCATTTGTTCATTAAAAAGGGACAAGTAGCCCTTAAAACAGGGTTCAAACATAGGCATTGAGATGGAAAATGAATTTATGGTACCTACAAACTTTAGCCTAGTTTTCTGCCTCTTTCTGAGCGCAAACATGTCTAATCAAATATGCATTGTCTGGCGGCGTAAGTGCTCTGAAAAATCATCTCTCCGTCCTATATTGATATGCTAGCTAGCTAGCTGATACAACTAGCAAAATTTGTACCTACCAACAATTCAGTCTCATCTTCATTTTCATTTCTCTCTACCATAGAAATGATCAGAAATTGCAAGGAAAATATGTATGTGTTACTATTTTCTCCATATATCACTCGTAAGCTACCAAATTAATTCCAAAGGGTATATACATCAACATCGCGGGATAACATCAACTTAAGCTGTTACCACTCTAGGCAATGAAGAAGTGATTTAATCCTTTATGATTTCTACGCATGCCTTCAAAAATAATTTCAGCACTGGAAAATCTATAAAGCAAACATATATTAGTAAATAATAACCAATGTCAATATTAAAAAAAAATCATATGGTGGCAAAACAAGAGGATTAAAAACTAAAAGGAAAGCATATCCTGTAGCTTCATCAGTAACTCCCAAATTCCAGGGCACCTCCATGTTTTAAACTAGTGGTACAAAGTAAAATTAAACTGGTTTTCATTGAAATTTTGTTAGCCTCAATGTCTCTCCTCTCCAGCATTTTCAGATTTCCACAAACAAGTATTAACTAGACAAGTTAGTACTCTGCTAAGTATTCGACAAGGCTACATTTTCAACTTTACTCTCAATTCATGGGACGTAACGGAGTAACAGATCTCTCAGCTCAACAGAAATTGCCATGCGACTACTATGAAGACCAACTATTATCAAAACCACACTTTGGCATATTTAGAAGCCAAATAAACCTAGTTCACTTGCTTTCTCCTTCTCAAATGTCTCGAAGTACTGATATATGATTGTAACTGCAAGCAGAATTCCAGTCCCTGAGCCAATAGCTCCCATGAAGTCTGCCAATACTGTCAATGCACCAATGCAAATTCCACCAAAGGCAGCTGCAGTGGGTATGTAGCGGTTAAGTTCCTTCTGTAGGTTTGAATCACGGTGTCCTGGCATCACCATTTGTTGCTCCTGCAGAATTATCAAGAATATTTCAAACTCAAAATCTATATTTACTCGCAGTGAGAAATTTTTTTAAGACTAAAAATTATTATGATCATCTAGGCCAGATACACCAGATTGTGTCATTGTGCACAAGTACTGAACACTTAATCAAGTGAAATATAAGTGAAATGCTTCAAAATGTAAAATATACAGAAATATAATATATAGATACACTTGCACTAAAACACACACATACATATATAAGCTCCATTTCTAAGAAAAAATGCAATGCAAGAATTCACAAGAACCCCATAAGTACACTGATCAGTGTTTTAAACTAGCAGTTCAATTCTGAAGACAATTTTACATAATTCCATATTTCTAACAAGCTAATCTTAGTAATTTATATGAGTTGTAAGGCCGTTATCTATTGAAGAAATTTGTATTACTAACATCTAAAATAGTTGAATAGCCACAATGTGCAAAACAAGAGAACACCAGTCAGCAACCACAGCAGAAAATATAATAAAACCGTCAAAAAAGAGTTCCATCAAAGCATACCTTAAGTTGCTTAGATACATCTCTGGCAGAAGATCCAGAAACTTCAATCCAAGTTTTAGAGAACAGTGCACAAGCTGATAGCATGAACACTATATAGAAAAGAGCATGGAAAGGATTGGCTGCCATATCTGCTAAGCTGATATATAGACACATTGATTTTTAAAAGGGGGAAAAAGCGTAAGAAAAAATAGATAATGGAAGAAAAAAAGTATCAAGACTATATTTAGCAAAAAAAAAATTAAGTATAGACTATCTGGAATAAGAAAAATAGATCCCACTATAATGACATTGAATATAAACATATTGGAATTACTAAATGGAAGGAAACAGAAAGAGCTATATTACCTTGATGGTGCAGTCACATAGTAAGCAAGACCACCAACAGGGACAGATTGACCTGAATATTCAGATTCTTGCCACTTGCCCAACAAATTTACCAAGAAATTTCCACTGTACTTCCTGTAAAGCAACTGTAAATAAAAATAAGCGGTATTACACAGTTGCAATAGCAGCCATGAATGAGTAAAACGCAGCTCAGTTGAGCTAACAGATGTAAGGCCCAGTACCTGTGAAATGAAATAAAGGTTGGATACAAGTGCAGACTGAAGAATGATAGGCATGTTGGAAGTATAGAATAGCTTTATTGGGTAGGAGCCCTGTTGTCCACGAGCATTCTTTGATCTTACAGGCAAAACCACACGAAACCCTTGGAAGTAAATTACAATAAGGAAAATCAAGACGGTAGCAAGCAGATTTGTCACATTCGGGAGATTCTGCCGGTAGAAAGCTTCCCGAAGAGCTCGAACTTTGTCTGTCCTAGTTATTAGCAAATGGAACAAGGCAATAACAGCACCCTCAAACTCAGCACCACGCCCACTGTTGATGGTTGTGGGGCTAAATGCTTTCCATATAATGCTTTCACTGCAAGATTTATTAGTATTTGTTGAAATTAACTCAGGAGTTCACAATTATTCGAGATAACAATTGGAAGAAGTGGCGATATTTTACCATATATTGGTAGCTATGAACAAGGAAATCCCAGACCCAAGACCATATCCCTTCTGAAGAAGTTCGTCTAAGCATATCACAATGATCCCAGCAAAGCATAGCTGAACGATAATGAGAATTGCATTACCAACACCAAGTTGACTAACACTGCCATACATCCCTGACAGAACATAAGCAACAGCCTCTCCAACAGCAATCAGGATGCCAAGTAATTTCTGAGCACCATTTCTGGGGAACATAACAAATTCAAGGAAATTATAATCAAAAAGAAGGAAAAAGGAATTCAAAAAAAAACAAGAAAAGGACAAATACAACTGCTTCAAAATCTAAAAGTAATGCATGCAAAAAAATCATACAGAAATTTTTTTGATAGATCAATATTTAAAGGCAGTGACACCATTTTACATGTACATAATTTTAAATGTAGACAGTTTTTTTTCCATTACTTATAGTTATTGACAAGTTAGAGCAATGAGAACGCTGCCAAAATTTCTGCCTAATTTCATTTCGAAAGAATCATTCAGATACTTGTAACTTGTAAGCAACCATCACACAAAATTTATCTCAATAAATCATCCCAATCATGCTACATTGCCATCCACCAATCTTACCACATTGTTAAGAGTAAAACTGAGGAACAGAACAGAAGAATAATACCAAATTTCAGAGGTTGAAATAACTAGCAGTATAGAAGAACCTAGGAAAACATGGCAACAATATACTTACAAGAGTGCACGATCCTCGCGAACATTGTTGTCCACTTCAATAATCTTCGATCCAGCCAAAAGTTGCATCACAAGTCCAGATGTCACAATGGGTGTAATTCCTAGCTCCATGACCGTCCCACGGTTCGAGGCAAGAATGACACGCATCCAGTAAAAAGGGTCTGCACCCGTTGTTGAATGTATGCCATACAAAGGGAGCTGACTGCAGACCAAGAAAATGAAAAGAGAGATCACAGTATATATGACCTTCTCTCTGAAGGGAACCTTCCTGTCAGCACTCTGAACTTCTGGTAAAAATGAAAGAAATGGCCTGACAAGATGCAGCACTCTAAAACCTCCTCCCATATTGAATCAAACAAAGTCTCTCCAACCTGCATTTTGATGCATTTGAAGGACAAACATCATTATTATGTAATTATAGAAGGTACAACATAGTCTAATTCTTAAGTGCCATCACATTAGAAACTAGTCTAAACTATCTTTCAACAGGCATGTGAAAAAGCAATTTTCAGAAAGAAGTGATTATAGAAAAAAGAAACTCTATTCAACGACTTGTCAATTTTAAAAGGAAAATACACTGTTTTTAATCCCACTAACTTTATGAATACATCAAGACACAAAAAAATATAAATTCTTCTAGGTTCTAGCCAAAGAGACGTCAATAATCACAAACACAATATCATTAAATTCATAAACCAAATCAAAGCTCAGATGCATGTTTCGTGCTCTAGTGATGTCATTAAATTTTTTTAACTACCTCAGATGAACAAATGTAGTGGAAACTGAACTTCCCAAAGAATTTTTCGGGAAACTATAAGACCCAAAGTGCTCATGATAAATAAGCAAGGCATCACATACAGCTAAAAACTGATTCTTATGAGAGACATTTTCACAACAGCGCAATTTTTCAAATTAAATGCTAGATTCAGCTGAAATTTAAACCAATTCAGTCGCAGAAAACTGAAACTTTAACTTTGAAAGTTAAAGATGCATTCAACAAATATACAAAATATCAATCTTTTGTTTAGTATTTCTTATGTGTGACTTTCCTCATCAAACAAACATGCCAAAGTAGAAAATCAGATTCGCAGATGGACAACATTTTTCAGCTTACTCAGCAAAAAGTCAGATATATTTCATATCAACAAAATAAATGGATCAGCGGATCTAATCCATTAACAACCCAAAAAGCAAATCACAGAATCCGATCCAGGCAATTCATATAAGCACACATCTATCTACAAATCCAGATGTAGATACAAAATTTAAGTTTGAGATGATCTTTTCTTTTTAATTTGGAGAGAAAAGAAAAAAAAAATTAAGGAAAACAAAAAGGAGGTCTTGGAGTTTCTAAGCAGAAGAGGGAAGAAAAGAAAGCTAAAGAGGGTGGGGTGTATTACGCTCTAGTTATGAGTTTTGAACAGAAAAAAAGAAAGAATAAAAAATTTAAATTAGAATAAAAAATAAAAGAATAAAAAATTTAAAGTTTTTTTTTGTGTTGTTTTTGAATTTTTAATAGAAAAAAATAGAAAATTTAAAATTGAGGACATGAGTTATAATTTAAAATTTATTATATTAAAAGTTGAGGATAATATGAGAATTATAAAAATATTACTTATTCCAATTTCTTTTCCGTCCAAATCAGACCAATTTTGAACGAAAAACTTTGACAGAAAAAGTGGTCAAGTTTTCTATTCATTTTTTTTCTTTTTCGTTTATTAAAAAACTCAAAAATATAAAAATTAAAAAGAAAACTTAAATTTTTCGTCTATTTTCTTTTTTTTTATCTATTTTAAAACTCAGAAACAAATCGTTAGAATTTTAATCAGGAGAGAAAAGAAAAGAAAGCCAGGAAAGTTGGTACATTTTTAACCAAAAATTTTCTTCTTACTTTTGAGAAGACAGCTAGATTAGGGCATCTTCGAAAATGACTTATTTTAAAATAATTTATAAGTTATAGGTTATAGTAAATTAGAAGTCATTTTCTGTTGTGAGTTAAAAAAAAAAGTTTCGGCACCAATTTGACATATAAATTTAAAATTAAGTTAAAATAAATTATAAATGTGTTCGATTAATAAGAATTTATATGTTAAAATTAATTATAAATATTACTAAAAATGACATTAATAAAAGATACATTATTTTAATATTTCATAATAAGACTCATCATTCCATGGATCATTCAGCCAAATTTTAATATTTAATATTTTATTATTTTGGACGGTTGGATGAGCGTTAGTTGAAACAGTCCCTCTAACTAACGTATTCTATGGATCATTTCTCATATATATATATATAGGGAGCCCTTCCTTCCATGCAATAGGTTCTTTATAGTCTTATCTTCAACCTTTTTTTTTGATAGTTGATAAACTTATTGGAAGGTGAGATTGAAACATAAATATACCTTGGTAGTAACAACATCTTTAAACTTTATTTTAATATGAGGACCCCACCATAGTCAACATGTTGTCGGTTGTTTAACTAAAAGCGAATTTTAATATTAAATAATCTGGTAAGTGCGACATCTTAAACATGTAAAAAAAAAAAAAAAAAAAATCCGTAGTAAGAGCCTCTTAGGGCTAAAAAAATAAATAAATAAATAATAATAATAATAAACCGTAAGAGCCTCTTAGGCTAAAAAAAAAAAAAAAAAAAAAATCTACCAAGCACAACCTCTTTACGGCTTGTATAAAAATCAAATAATTAGCACAAGTTCTTTATTTGCTATTTTTTATAACAATATTTGTTATTTTATAAAAACAAATATTTTTATAATAACAAATAAAGAATATAAAATATTTTATAAAAACAAATATTTTTATAATAACAAATAAAGAATATAAAATATTTTTATAAAAATAGCAAATAAAAAATTATAAAAATATTTGTTAATTCTTTATATAACAAATATATGCTATTGTTATATAAAATAGGATATAAAATATCATAAAAATTAATATTTTAAATTAAAGTGGGAAGAAATTAATATATTTGTTATATAAAGAATTATAAAATATTTTATATCCTATTTTATATCCTATTATAAAATAACAAATATTTTATAATTCTTTATTTGCTATTTTATAAAATATTTTATATTCTTTATTTGTTATTATAAAATATTTGTTTTTATAAAAATATTTATTTTATAAAATAATAAATATTGTTATAAAATAGCAAATAAAGAACTTGTGCCACTATTTGATTTTTATAAATAATTATTAATAAAAAAAGAAGAGGCTCTTACTTGCTTATTATTATTTTTATTTTATTTTTTATATGTTTAAGATTCTTACTAGCTTATTATTATTATTTATTTATTTATTTATTTTTTATATGTAAGTTTACAAATTCTTTATTATTTAATATTAAAATTTTTTAGTTAAACAAACCGACAACATTACTATGTGGGGTCCTCATATTAAAATAAAAGTTTAAGATACAGTTGTTACTACCGGGTATATTTATGTTTCAATCTCAAATTTTCCAATAAGTTTTTATCAATTCAAAAAGATGCATCTCCATAAAATTCCTAATAACATACATATGCCATATATATATATATATATATATATATATATATATATATATATATATATATATATATATCTTATCTAATAAAGCCACCTTTGGTGACATATATTGTCGTTTTTATATATGTATTTCTTAGATGACACGAATATCATTTATAATTTATGTGAACAAATTATTATTATTTAAAATTATTTATTTCAAAATAAATTTTGTGATTAGTTATTTTTTATATACTTTATAGTTATAAATTGTATCGATTAAAATTAAATAAATTCACATCAATTTAAAATTTAATATATAAATATTTGACCTTAAAATTTAATTTGAATCTCTAATTTTGAAAAAATTATTTTTCTTGTAAATTAATTTGTGACAATTTTTAAAACAAACACTATAAATTAACCGATTATAATTTTAAAACATAAACATTTTCCACTGTGATTTATGTAAGACCCCGAATTTTATGAAATAAAAGTATTCAATTTTTCTTATATTATTATTCAGTAAATGGTTAAATTGATAAAAATTTAAAGTTAAGGGTGATATATGTAAAATTTTTAAAATACGCAAGTGGTTATAAAATACTCATTTCTGTCGGGGAATATTCGTTTGGTCGTGGAATATTCTTGTTGTTGGAGAATATTAAATTTGACCAGTAGTCATTTATGGGCCCATATGAGAATAAGCGTCGGATGAAAAAATATAATAGATTAACACATTGGAATATACGGTGGTTAAAATATAGTAATATGCATGGTTGCTTACAAATTAGCTGCGGAATTGCACAAAGATTTTTGAATTATTGATTCTTACGTAAAATGCACTACTCAATAATTGTTACAATAATTCTTTATTCGATATTTTATTTTATTGATTCAATAATTGCTACGTTGATATTTTATATTATTGTTATTTCAATAATTGTCACTACACAGTATTTTCCATTATCAGATCAATAATTCATATTATTTGAATAATATTATTAGATAGCATTATTGGCTATGTCTAGAAAGTTTTGTCAAGGAAAGGTTTGGTCACCTAATTGCACGCCAGTAAGGAGAAATCCTTATCGGAAAGCCCCCTCCTTCATGGGAACCACCTGGTTGTCATTATTGTGATTCTGTAATATTATTTATGAATAATTAATTATTGATTAATATGATAAGAAAATATTTATTTGATGCGGATATAAATGATGGATTTATTTATGTGGTTATAAATGAATGAGTTAATGTTGGGGTGTTTTATCAGTATTTTTGTTGGAATGGAGGTATTAAAAATCAAACCAGTGTTCTTGAGATATATTGCGTGAGTTATAAATTTTGATCCGACCGTTGGATCATTGTGATTTTTGGATATGTTATACATATATAAGTTGAGTATATGTCCATAAATTTTGAACCGTTAAAAATGAACATATAATTTGTTATGAATTTTAAGAGGTGAATGATTCGAAAATTAGGTTTATAAATGCTTTTTGGTGGAAAATTCTAGAATGCGTGGGCCCCACCTATGGTTGGTGAAGAAATGTGCTGAATTGTATTTCAAATGTGGTGGGTGGTAATAGTAGCGAGTAAAAGCCATCGATTAGCGGTCAAATGCTCTCTGGCGTCTTAGCATTTTCCTATAAATTGTATTTCAAATGTAGTGGGTGGTAATAGTAACAGGTAAAGCCATCAGGTAGCAGGTCAAGTCTGCTACGGCGTGCTAATATTTTCCTATAAATAGGGTGCTGAGTTAGAATTGAAAATCACACCAGAAACATAAGCTTTCACTCTTTCTTTCTCTATATTATCGAGCGTATTTTGTAAGTATTTAGATACTTGGAGAGTTTCTATTCAGTTCAAGGTTCCTTCGACTTTACATTCCGGTCAGGAATACTGCTCTTTTGAGGTAAAGAATTTTAAGGGTTATTATATTTTTCAGTTTCATACTTTTTCGGATCTTCAAAAATTCTGAAAAAATTTAAAATGATAATTTGATGAGTTTTCTTGATTGTGTCCAAAAATGACGATTTTTGGATGTATAGATTATGAGTTATGAATTTTATGGAAAAAAATTATTTTAAAAGTAAACCCTTATAACTCCTTGTGGTTAACTCCAAAATTGATGAAATTTTTATTGGGAGTACATCTATATAATATCAGTATACCCTGTAAATTTCAGAATTTTTGGATAAAAGTATAATTTATGATAAATGTCTAAATATTCGGCAGTTTTGGCCATATGAAAAATAGTAAATGAATTTTAAAAATTCTTAGAAAAATATATGTTCAATATGGGACTATGTTCTGCTAAATTCCAAAAAAGAAAATTTGTTTGTATTGATTTGGTATTTTTTATGAAAATGGACTAATATGAGTAAATGAATTAAATATGTTATGTGAAGTAACAAAATTGAAAAATAGGATTTTATGGCTTAAGAATCATATATGAGGTATATGTAGATTTTTGATGTGAATTTTGGTTATTGGTGATGAAATCTTATGAGTTTGGCATTTTAGGATGATTAAATGCATTAATTAATAAAGTGTAAATAATTAAAATAAATTATTTATAAGTTTAAGAAATGATTAAAATATTATTGTAATATTAATAATATTAGATTATGAGATTATTAAGTGATTTATAACATTTGGATTAAGATGTTATAAATATTGATATGAATTTTATTGTGAAACTTTATCTTTTCGTGTCGGGGTTATTATTCACGAGGTACTATTAACGACAAATTGGTTTCTTTTTCTGACCAAATTATTTTTGATTTATGAATCTTACTCTTGAAATTAAATCCATGTTTTGATAATATTGTTTGTATTATCATATATATTATTTTTATAATTCTGGTGAATAAATTTCTCTTTAACTTGAGTGTAAAGATGAGTAGATTATTGGTATGATCGTGACTATGGGTTCTCTTTGGCCAGTAGTGCAAATTTGAATTGTTGACTGGTATGATCATGACCATTGAATTTATAATTGAATATTTTTAGCTTAAGTGCAAAGGTTAATTGATCAACATGGTTATAATTATGGTTTATAAAAATTCTGAAATGATTATGTATTTGTGACGCCCCCAAAATAGGTCCATTCCATCCAACCCATTCTGAGTCGCCAAATACACGTAGATGTAAATAACTACAACTTTATTAATACATTTGTCGTGCAAAATACGACAACATATATCTTGTGAGTTTAAATACAATTATTGTCTTTCTGCGATAATATACATACCAAATAAATCCTCATCACAATTATTTATACATTATTTTATAAAAATGGTGAGGACTACTAAACAACTCTCTAGAACCTTCATTCCATACCCCGACTAGTACTCGCTACATTCTCGCCTCACGAGAAGAAAAATGGAACAACAAGGAAAAGGGTGAGCTCAACTAGCCCGATAAAGAATATTATGACTAAGATAATATACAACAAATTATCGTTAGTCTATAACGAGGAAAAAATCTAATAGAATACAATAGACAACCGGTTTTAAATCAATCTTCGCAATGAAATAATAATTCATTAGAAGAGTTAAGTAGAGAATGCAAACTACTATCTTACTATATATGAATTTAAAAGTTCATCGTCGATATTTTATCCCCGTAACATCAATCAATATATTTACGGAATCAAATATTCATCTTTGCACTATAGGCCAAAGATATTCATCAGTGGGTCATGTTCATCTAAACACTGTTCATCTTTTTCTGGGCCAAAAATATTAATCGATCGGTCGTGTTCATCTCAACACTGTTCATCTTTGCCTTTATGGGCCAAAGATATTCATCAAGAAATCATTTATCTTTGCACTACTGAGGCCAAAGATATTCAATAATATCATCATTTAGGGTAGAGGATGATGAAAAATATTTTAAAGGAAAGCGAATCCGGTGAAACAAAAGAACAAATATTAAGGATTCGTATTTTAAACAATCCAAGTTCAAAATACTTCATAAGTAATCGAGTGGAGTAAAATTCAAGAATGATCAAAACATGGATACAATCAAAGCTAGTATCCATAATAGATATTTTGGACAAAAGAAGAAATTTCATTTTTAGTTGAATAGTCCGTATTCGTGAATAGTGTAGATATCGTGAATAGTCTGCCGTATACGTGAATAGTAACTCAGACACCAAAAGATAGAAATTTCACAAAAAAACATCTTCACGCTTCGTGAATAGTACTCGTGAATAATAACTCGTGAATAAGTAACTCATGAATAGTAATCGTGAATAGTAACTCATGAATAGTAACCCGAGCATGAAAAAGTTCCAAATTTGATAAAAGTTCCAACCAATATTTTAGCATAATGATATTGAAGAAATAAAATCATTTGAGAAGAAAATAACATCTCTTACCTCGAAAGACAAGACTTTTAATTAAAACACAGGATATAAAGGCTATGACTTGAACTTGCAAGTATAGCAATACTCAAAGTATACTCAAAATACTCACAAGAATACGCTCGATAATATAGAGAGAGAAAACTTCAGTTTCTAGTGTGATTTTCAATTCTAACCTAAGCACCCTATTTATAGGAAATTGCTTAGAATACCAAAGCAGAAAATTTAATATAATATATTACTAATAATAAATTTTCCTACGCCTCTTTGGAAATCAGCTCCTAACATTTCCCACATGCCAACCTTCTAGAAAAAGTAATAAAAAAAACGTTTTTCATAAAATAAATAATTAAAACTTTCAAAAATCAATTATTTTAGAACTTCGGAACTTTAATAATTCACAATAAATAGCCCTTTTGCCAGAAAATTCGAATCTCGCGATTTTTATAGGAAATTCAATTCTCTACAACTTTGCAGAAGAAAATTTTTCCAAATTCCAAACAGAAATTGACCGAAATCCACAAACGGACAATTTTACAGGTTATAATCAAATTTCAGTCAAGAAATGGGGTCCACCGCTTTAAATATTTTTGGTAACAAAAATACTCCTCCACATAAACTCATATATCCCACATTCATCGTAAAAATATCATCATTATTATATTATTAAAATATAATAATATATTTAAATTAATTATTTTATCAGAAAAAGATAAAATCTTAATTTTCAACAATTGTCACATTAAAAATTTTCTCCATCTATATCCACATAAAATCAATATTTTCCTCATCATATAAATCAATAATTAATTATTCACAAATAATATTACGAGAATCAAGATCTTGCAACCAGGCGGTTCAGGGAAAGTTAGGGGCTTTCGATAAGAATTTCTCACTTCTTGGCGCATGATTAGGTGACCAAACCTCTCCTTAGAGCGAGAACTTTCTAGACATTGCCAATAATGTTATCTAATAATATTATTCGGATAATATGAATTAATTCTTCGATAATGAAAAATCTTTGTGTAATGTGATTATTGAAACGACAATGAATATAAAATATCAACGCAACAATTATTAAATCAATAAAATAATGAGCAGTAATTATCGTAACCATTATTGAGTAGTGCCTTCTTACGTAAGAATCAAAAATTGGTGCAATACAGGTGTAGCATCGTGTTTTAACCAAAGAGTATTTTAACAAGATATTTGGTAATAACTACTGCTAGTTATTTTTAAACAACTTATATTTGTCGTTTTCTTCATCCAATCGCTTTTCGTTATGGGGCCCACAAAAGGATCGAGTCGTCAAATCGAATATTCTCAAAACAAGAATATTCCACGACCAAGCGTGTGACGCCCCAAAATTAAGTATCGTCACCCATCTTGGGTCGCCACTTACATAGTGCGTAATTTAAATCTGACTTCTTAATATAAGCGTCATTATACAATACGACATAAGCGTGAGTTTGAATACAAATATTGTCTACTAGATATTATACAAACTCAAAAGGAGTCCTCATTACAATTATTATCACACTATTTCACGAATAGTGAGGACTACTAATCTTATCCTACGGACCATTACTCCGCTCCCAGGCTCGTCCATTTATATTCTCATTTCTGAGAAGAAACGGTGAAAGAAAGGGTGAGCTCAACTAGCCCAAGAAGAAATATTATGACTAAGATAATGCAGAATAAATTATCATTAGTCTTCAACAATGTTAAACCGATAAAATACAATAGACATCAAGTTTAAGCTGCGGTGAATATCTGATCCATTAAAAAGTCAGTAGAAAATAAAGTCTACTATCTTTTAGGTTTTAAAGGTTTTAAATCAATTTTATCACTAAGACTCGATTTTAATGAATAAACCACAATATCTAATCATCCACGTACCACGGTCAAGGATTTTCATCAAATTATCAATGGTCATGACTATACCGAATCACCCACGGTCATAATCATACCAAAAACTATCCATCGATTGCATTATGTGCCACCGAGGACTTTTGTCACATCATTTATATCAAGCCACGATTATACCGAATGAACCACGGTCATAATCATACTAAGTTCATCTATGCACGTAAGCAAAGATAACTTTCAACATAATATAAACATGAGGATGATGACAATGATATAAGAATTCAATAAAATAAGTTCAAGAATTAATTTATCTAGGAATTATTAGCGTCCAAATTGTCAACAAGATCTTTGTTTTGTAGAGTAAAATTCAAGAATGATCGGAAGAATATTTCCATGAAAAGATCTTTGGATGAAACGCAAATATCAAGAATATTCTACTAATTTCATGGAGTATAGAAGTCAAAGTTTTAACCAATTTGGGTATAATAAAGAATGGAATAACAAAGGAAATCACCGTGCATGCGGTACTTGCGCATAGGCGGAGTTATTCAATGTAAGAATAATAATAACGGAACGGTCGGGTGAAATTCACTGCAAGCAGGATGTTCCAACAGAATAATAAAGATGGAACGGATCCGGTGTAAAACACACGATAGGATATTCCAAGCAGAATGATAAAAGCGGAACCAGTCCAGGTGTAAAACACATACGCAGGATGTTCCAAGAATAATAATAATAAAAAGCGGAACTAGGTGGGTGTAAAACACATGTGATGCAGGATGTTCCAATGAGAATAATAGAAGAATGTCACCAAGTATAGGGTAAAACCACATTATACAGATTATGTATAGTGTGGCGCCCCCAAAATAGGTATACATCACTCATTACGAGTTGTCAAAAATATGATGCGAAACAACTACAACTTTATTATTACAACAAGAAAGCGTGAGTTTAAATACAAATATTATCTTCAGACAATATCTATACTCAAATAAATCCTCATCACATTTATTGATACTTTATTTTACAAAAATGGTGAGGACTACTAAACAACTCTCTCTAGAACCTTCATTCCATACCCCAGGCTTCGTCTTTCATTTATATTCTCGCCTCCCGAGAAAAATGGAACAAAAAGGAAAAGGGTGAGCTCAACTAGCTCAATAAAGAATATTATGACTAAGATAATATACAACAAATTATCGTTAGTCTTCAACGAGGAAAAATCTAATAGAATCTGATAGACAACAAATTTTAAATCAATATTCGCAATTGAAATAATAATTCATTAGAAGAGTTAAGTAGAGAATGCAAACTACTATCTTCTATGTATGAATTTAAAAGTTCATCGTCTATCTTTTATCCTGTAACATCAATCAATATACATCGTAATCAAATATTCATCTTTGCACTACAAGCCAAAGATATTCATCAGTTGGTTATGTTCATTTCAACACTGTTCATCTTTGCACTACTGGGCCAAAGATATTCTTGAGAAATCATTCATCTTTGCACTACGGCCAAAGATATTCAATAATATCATCATTTAAGGCGAGGATGATGAAAATATTTTTAAAAAACGAATCCGATTGAAACAAAATGGCAAGGATTAAGGATTAAGGATTAAGGAGTACTTTGTTTTATCCATGTTTAAAAATACCTCAAAAATAATCATAGTGGTGTAAAATTCAAGAATGATCAAAACATGGATACAATCAAAGCTAGTCTTCGAGAATAGATATTTTAGACGAAAAGAAAAATTTTCATTTTTAAATTGAATAAGGCCGTATTGTGAATAAAGCAGTATCGTGAATAGTCTTAGATATCGTGAATAGTAACTCAGACACCAAAAGATAGAAATTCCACAAAAAACATCTTCACACTTCATGAATAGTACTTGTGAATAGTAACTCGTGAATAGTAACTCATGAATAGTAACTTCGTGAATAAGTAACTTCATGAATAGTAACTTAGAATATGAAAAAGTTCCAAATTTGATAAAAGTTCAACCAATATTTCAAAGATAATGATATTGAAGAAATAATATCATTTGAGAAGAAAATAACATCCTTACCTCAAAATAACCAAATCTCCGATTGAATTTGGATATAGTCTTGACAAAAACTTGCTTTGAATAAAGAACTCTCAAAATATCAAAATACTCACAAAATACGCTCGATAATCTAGAGAGAAAGAAAACTTGTTTACGGTGTGATTTTCAATTCTAACCTAAGCACCTATTTATAGGAAAATGCTTAGACGCAAAAAAAGGAGACTAAATAATAAAATATTATTATTCTTTTTTTCTTCTTCCACGCCACCTCAATTGTCAAGCCAACCATTTTGAAAATCAAACACGCCATCTTGGAAAAATAGCATTTCACGTGTGTTAAAACACAAGTGGGTCCCACCCTTTATTAATAAAAATCATTTTATTTTCCGAAACTTTAACAATTCATAGAAAATAGATAGGTTATCGGAAAAATCTGAATTTTATGTCCATTACACTTTGAAATCGAATTCTCTACAACTTTACGGAAGAAATTTTTCCAAATTCCAAGCGAAAAATGACCAAAATCAAGATCTGGATAAGTTTTCTAATTTCCTTCTCTTCCCTTTCTTTCTTCCTTTCCCATAATTCTCCACTAACTCTCTCTCTCTCCCCCCACTCTTCTCTTACCCCCACCACTTCTTCCACACACACACACAAACACGTATATATATATATATATATATATACATTAAAATATTTACAATTATTAAATAATTCCAATTCTATCTTCTCTTCCACCTCATCTATTTATAAACCATGAATTTATTGTAAAAATATCACCATCAATATATTAATAAAATAATATATTTAAATGAATTATTTTATCGAGAAAAAGATAAAATATTAATTTTCAACAATTGTCATTTTAAAATTTTTCTCCATCTATATCCATATAAAATCAATATTTTCCTCATCATATGAATCAATAATTAATTATTCACAAATAATATTACGAGGATTACAATATTGACAACGAGGCGGTTAAAGGAAAGAGGGCTTTCAATAAGGATCTCTCATCTTGGGCGCCGCAATTAGGTGACCAAACCTCTCCTTAGGCGAACTTTCTAGACATTGCCAATAATGTTTTCTAATAATATTATTAGGATAATATGAATTATTGTCAGATAATGGAAAAAATCTTGTGTAATGACAATTATTGAAACAACAACAATATAAAATATCAACGCAACAACAATTATTGAATCAATAAAAATAAAATCTTTGAGCGATAATTCTGTAATAATTATTGAGTGAAGTGCCTTCTTACGTAAGAATCAATAATTGATGCAATCTGGTGTCTTCTTGTTCAACAACGCGTATTAGTGTGTTTTAACCCCACCGGTATTCAACAAGATGATAACGGTAATAACTACGTAGTTATTTTTAAACAACTTATATTTGTTGTTTTCCTCATCCAATCGCTTTTCAGTTATGGGGCCCCACACGGCATTGGCCTGCCGTCACGAATATTCCCGACAGATTTAATATTCCACGACCAAACGAATATCCCAAACAACAATGAATATTTTATAACCACTTGCTTATTTTGAAATATTTGCGTATTTAACCCCTAACTATCCACATTAATCAAATCAACCCTTACTATTTCAAAAAATAATAAAGAGAAAATTAAATTTCATTAATAATAAGTTGGGGTCTTACAACCTCCCTCCTTATGAAATTTCGTCCTCGAAATTGGACGTCACGATACTGGTGTTTGAAAAGGTGAGGATACCTCGCTTTCATTTCCGCTTTCTAATTCCCTGGTCATTTCTCTATAGCATGATTCCTCCACAAAACTTTAACTTGTGGTATGACCTTTCTTGGCGTGGGACATGCTCCTTCCTATCCAAAATCTTGACAAGTACCTCCTCATACGTTAGGTCTTTGGCTATCTCGTGGGTTCTAACTCTATAACGTGGTTCGGGTCTTTCACATATTTCTGAAGTATGAGATATGTGAAACACATTATGAACACGAGACATACTTGGAGGTAACGCGAAGTCTATAGGCTACATTTCCTATTCGGTCAAGAATTTGAAATGGACCAATAAATCGTGGATTGAGCTTTCCTCTCTTCCCAAATCTTGTAACTCCCTTCCATGGAGCAACTTCATGATAATATATGATCCCCTACACTAAATTCCACGTCCCTTTCGATGAAGATCCGCATAAACTCTTTGTCGATCTTGTGCTTGGTTTGTATCGTTGTCGAATCATTTGGATCTTTTCGGTGAGTCATACGTCTTAACTCGGGTCCCAACAATGTTGCTTCACCCACCTCATCCCAACATATTGGAGAAGCGACATTTTAAATCCATATAATGCTTGAATGGAGCCACACCTATACTTGCACGATAGCTGTTGTTGTAGGAGAATTCCACCAATGGTAAATACTTATCCCAAAGCGCCTTGAAGTTCAGGACACGAGTCTTAATAAATCTTCAAGAGTTTGAATAGTCCTCTCGATTGTCCGTCTGGTTTGGGGATGGTATCTTAGAACTAAATCGCAAATCCGTGCCCATAGCTTTTTGCAAGCTAACCCAAAATCTTGAAGTGAATCTTGGGTCACGATCCGAAACTATGGATCTGGGCATTCCATGCAACCTCACAATCTCATTTACGTCATATACTAGCAAGGCGTTCAAGGAATAAGTCTCCGTGTCGGCAAGAAATGAAAGCGAGACTTGGTTAATCTATCAACAATAACCCAAATAGCATTGATGCCTTGAGAAACCGTAGGAAGACCCGTAACGAAATCCATGGTAATGTGTTCCCACTTCCATTCCGGAATCTCAAGTGGTTGCAACGGACCCTTAGGTACTAGATGCTCCGCCTTTACACGTTGACAAGTTAAACACATTGAGATAAACTTTGCAATCTCTCTTCATATTGTTCCACCAAAATGTATGTCGAAGATCACGATACATTTTAGTACTTCCAGGATGGATTGCAAATGGTGTATTGTGTGCCTCCATCATAATCTTGTACTTCAAATCAGAGTCGTTAGGAACACAAAGTGCAGAGTGGACTCAAGTATTCCTTCTTCATCAATTCTCGCTTAGGAATAGCTCCTTCTTGTACTTTCTTCTTCATACGCATCATTTCAAGATTCGGTGGCTCGAAAGCAACCTTAACTTTTTCTATTAAAGTTGGCTCTGTCGTATACTTGACATCATCGCACTCATTCGTTCCGATATGATCTTCTACTTAACGCGTCATTACCACGTTCGCTTTTCGGGATGGTATTGAATAAGGTGGTCGTAGTCTTTCAATAGTTCGAGCCAAGCGTCATTGCTTAGCGTGTTGAGTTCTTTTGAGTGAAGAAATATTTAAGGCTTTTATGGTGCGAATATATCTCCACTTTCTCCCCATATAGATAGTGCCTCCATATCTTTTAAGCGCAAGCATTGCTTGCTAACTCTAGATCATGAGTAGGATAATTCCTCTCATATACTCTTTAAGTTGTCGCGAGGCATAGGCTATGACTTTCCCACGTTGCATGAGAACACATCCTAACCCTTTGCTCAAGAAGCATCATCAGAGATAACAAATCCATCCGAACAAGATGGTATTGTTAAGCAGTCTTAGAAATAAGTCTCCTCTTAAGCTCTTGGAAACTCTTCTCGCATTCTTCACTCCAAACGAATTTTGTATCCTTAGAGTTAATTTGAGTTAATGGAGTAGCGATTCGAGAAAACCCTTCCACGAATCTCAGATAATAACCATTAAGCCCAAAAACTACGTACTTGATCACCGAGAAACTTGGTTGTTCCAACTTTGTATTGCTTCAATCTTGGCCGGATCAAGCAGATACTCCATGTTTTGACACGCGTGCCCAAGGAATGCTACTTCCTCAAGCCGAACTCGCATTTCTTCAATTTGGCATATAGTTTGTTTTCACGAAGCCTTTGGAGTACAAAGCTTCAAATGGTGCTCATGATCTTCACGACTTTTGGAATATATAAGGATGTCATCAATAAAGACAACAACAAACCGATCCAAATATTCCTTGAATACTCGGTTCATCATATCCATGAAAGCCGCAGGAGCATTAGTTAGTCAAGAAAGACATGACTAAGAATTCATAATGCCCATACCGAAGTTACGAAGGCGATCTTTGGAATATCCTCGATTCTAATCTTGGTGATGATATCCGAAGCGAAGATCGATTTTGAAAAGAATTGTGCCCCTTGCAATTGGTCAAACAAGTCATCAATACGAGGTGAGGATACCTATTCTTGATGGTGACATGGTTCAATTCAGATAGTCAATACAAAGTCGCATACTCCGTCTTTCTTCTTTACAAATAAAACAGAGCACCCCGAGGAGATGTACTGGGGACGAATGAAGCCGATGTCCAACATTTCTGTAGTTGGACCTTTAACTCGAAGTTCAATAGGAGCCATTCGATATGGGGTTTTAGAAATGGGCTTTGTGCGGGTTCAAGATCAATAAAGAATTCAACTTCACGTTCGGGGTAGGCCGGGAAGTTCTTGAAATACGTCGGGGAAAGTCGATAACAACGGGAATATTATTCAAATTTGGCGTGTCTTTATTCAAATCCATAACATGGGCTAAGAAAGCTTGACATCCGCTTTTTCAATAAGCGAATAGCTTTATGATTAGATATGACGATGATTGATTTTAATGGTTTAGTTGCTTGAATTTGCATAACGGGTTGGTTAGGAATATGAAAACTAACAACCTTACGAAAACAATCAATTTTGGCATGATGAGTAGTTAACCAATCAATCCCTAAAATCACATCAAAAGCAAGTATCTTTAAAGAGATAAGGTCAACGGGTAAGGTAATGGTGCCAACTTGAATCAAACAAGATTTATAAGCGGTGGATGTGATGAAAGTTTCTCTAACGGAGTTTTCCACAGATAGGTCAAAGTCTAATTTCTCAGGAATCAAGTTTAAGCGTTGAGCACACGCAGGAGAGATAAATGAATGGGTAGCACGGTATCAAGTAAGGTATAAACTTCGCAAGAATTTATAAATAGATTACCGTAATCACCTCGTTTGGGTTCCTCGCATTATGACCGATCCACAACAAACGCTTCTTTCCGGAATCGTTGACTTTGGCTTTTACGGGACGATCTTTTGAGTCACAAATCCCCATTGAACTAGGTTTCATTCATTGTCTAATCTCGGCGATATGTCCTTCCTTTCCACAATTATAGCGATACCTTGAACTGTTGTGGACAGTTTGGTCGATATGTCCCTCTTTCCGCATTTATAAGATATGAATGGGTGGTCGTTCTCCTCCTTTAGAACCGATTCTTTCTTACGCCTTTGTCGTCTTCATATGGTCATTGTTAAATCTCCTCTTTTAAAATCTCCTCCGACTCGCTTCTTTCTATTTTCATGGCCATGATTACCACCGAGTGGTTACCATTTCTGTCCATCCGTCTTTTCTTTCTCCATGAGTTATCATTATTACATTGATTGTTATCTCTGCAGTACGATCCTCGGTTATGGTCCTCGGTTGATCGTACTCGTTATCTCGCTCTAATAATTGAGCCACATTTACAACATCTCGAATAAAGAGAAAATTTATGAGAAATGAGATCTCGACGTATCTTGGGTTTCAAACCTCTAAGAAACATCCGCGTCATCGTTCCTCATTCTCCACCAAATGAGGTGCAAAACACGGATAACTCTGCAAACTTTGCCTCGCATCGAGACACCAAGTCATGTTGTTACGCTCCCATCTAATAAACTCCATTTCCTTCATATGACGAACACTTTCGAGGAAAGTATTTGTCATTAAATAGTTCTCAAACGTCTCCCAAGACATCTTTGAGTGCGGGTGGATGGAGTGGTACGCTTCACTGAGACTCCACCGATGAGTCTGCGCCGCCCACGGAACATAAAGGTGGCGAATGGAACCTTCTGTTCTCCGTGCATCCCAAGACATCGAATATCTTGGTAATTTGTTTGACCTATGTTTCCGCCATGATCGGATCGGCTTTCCCTTAAAATTCGGTGGTCCTGACTCTTTGAAGCGCTTGCATTTGTGACAACCCGTGGATTGCTATCATTTTCTCCTGTATTTTGAACACGAATCTCCGCGTCGATTTTGCATGAAGCGCAAAAAACTTCTAAACATCCCTCGTTCATCATCGCCAATGGTGTTGTTCACGGGAGGAACATTGCCACGACTGCAGACGTTCTCCTCGTTGGTGAGTACAGCGTCTCACGTTCTCATTTCCATTGTTAATATTCTCATTCGACATTCTCAAATCTTGTCCATAAAACAAGGGTTAATTAAGGAAATCAATATATCACATAATATCCCTATATCTTGACCAACTAACAAATAAGCTTAGGTAGGACACACTAGCAAAGGGTTTACTCATCTCTCCCCTCCTAGTTCTATTCCCCATCTCCGCCAGAGATCATATCCCTAAGCTCGATACCAAACCGTGACGCCCCAAAATAGGTATACATCACCCATTACGAGTTGTCAAAAATATGGTGCGAAACAACTACAACTTTATTATTACAACAAGAAAGCGTGAGTTTAAATACAAATATTATCTTAGACAATATCTATACTCAAATAAATCCTCATCACATTTATTGATACTTTATTTTACAAAAATGGTGAGGACTACTAAACAACTCTCTCTAGAACCTTCATTCCATACCCCAGGCTACGCACTCGCTTATATTCTCGCCTCCGAGAAAAATGGAACAAAAAGGAAAAGGGTGAGCTCAACTTATTTCAATAAAGAATATTATGACTAAGATAATATACAACAAATTATCGTTAGTCTTCAATGAGGAAAAATCTAATAGAATACTGATAGACAACAAATTTTAAATCAATATTCGCAATGAAATAATAATTCATTAGAAGAGTTAAGTAGAGAATGCAAACTACTATCTTACTATATATGAATTTAAAAGTTCATCGTCTATCTTTTATCCTGTAACATCAATCAATATACATCGTAATCAAATATTCATCTTTTACTACTCTGAGGCCAAAGATATTCATCGATTAGTTATGTTCATTTCAACTTTTGTTCATCTTTGCACTCACTGAGCCAAAGATATTCTTGAGAAATCATTCATCTTTGCACTACAGCCAAAGATATTCAATAATATCATCATTTAAGACCGAGGATGATGAAAAAATATTTTTAAAAAGCGAATCCAATTGAAACAAAATGACAAGGATTAAGGATTAAGGATTCGTACTTTGTTTTATCCATGTTTAAAAATACCTCAAAAATAATAATCATAGTGGTGTAAAATTCAAGAATGATCAAAACATGGATACAATCAAAGCTAGTCTCCGAATAGATATTTTTTATTTAAAAGAAAAATTTTCATTTTTAGATTGAATAGTCTTAGTATTTGTGAATAGTCAGAGTATCGTGAATAGTCTTGAGTATCGTGAATAGTAACTCGACACCAAAAGATAGAAATTCCACAAAAACATCTTCACACTTCATGAATAGTACTTGTGAATAAGTAACTCGTGAATAATAATCATGAATAGAATGAAGTAACTTCGTGAATAATAACTCATGAATAGTAACCTAATACATGAAAAAGTTCCAAATTTGATAAAAAATTCCAACCAATATTTCAAAGATAATGATATTGAAGAAATAATATCATTTGAGAAGAAAATAACATCCCTTACCTCAAAATAACCGTATCTTTGATGAATTTTGGATATAGTCTTGTGAAACTTATCTTGAATAAGCAACTCTCAAAATATCAAAATACTCACAAAAATACGCTCAATAATCTAGAGAGAAAGAAAACTTGTTTACGGTGTGATTTTCAATTCTAACCCAAAGCCTATTTATAGAAAAATGCTTACAACGCCTAAAGGAGACTAAATAATAAAATATTATTATTCTTTTTCTTCTTCCACGCCACCTCAATTGTCAAGCCAACCATTTTGAAAATCAAACACCGCCATCTTGGAAAAAATAGCGGCCCACATGTGTTAAAAAACAAGTGGGTCCCACCTTTATTAATAAAAATCATTTTATTTTCCGAAACTTCAACAATTCATAGAAAATAGACCTAGGTTATCGAGAAAAATACGAATTTTATGTCCATTACTTTTGAAATCAATTCTCTACAACTTTCTGGAAGAAATTTTTCCAAATTCCAAACGAAAAATGACCAAAATCGGATACTGGATAAGTTTTCTAATTTCCTTCTCTTCCCTTTCTCTTTCTTCCTTTCCCATAATTCTCCACTAACTCTCTTTTCCCCACTTTCTTCTCTTACCCCCACCACTTCTTCCACACACACACATAAATACGTACATATATATATATATATATATATATATATATATACATTAAAATATTTATAATTATTAAATAATTCCAATTCTATCTTCTCTTCACACCTCATCTATTTATAAACCATGAATTTATTGTAAAAATATCACCATCAATATATTATTAAAAAATATATTTAAATAAATTATTTTATCAGGAAAAAGATAAAATATTAATTTTCAACAATTGTCATTTTAAAATTTTTCTCCATCTATATCCATATAAAATCAATATTTTCCTCATCATATGAATCAATAATTAATTATTCATAAATAATATTACGGGATCACAATATTGACAACCGAGGCGGTCCAAGGAAGAGGGGCTTCCAATAAGGATCTCTCTTCTTCTTGGTAGCTTGATTAGGTGACCAAACCTCTCCTTGAAGAGAACTTTCTAGACATTGCCAATAATGTTTTCTAATAATATTATTAGGATAATATGAATTATTGCTCAGATAATGGAAAATTTGTGTAATGACAATTATTGAAACAATAGCAATATAAAATATCAATATGACAATTATTGAATCAATAAAATAAAATCTTTGAGCGGTAATTCTTCGTAACAATTATTGAGTAGTGCCTTCTTACGTAAGAATCAATAATTGATGCAATCTGAGTGTCTTCTTGTTCAACAACGCGTATTAGT
The DNA here is from genome assembly GCA_020205615.1 of Panax quinquefolius. Classification (NCBI taxonomy): domain Eukaryota; kingdom Viridiplantae; phylum Streptophyta; class Magnoliopsida; order Apiales; family Araliaceae; genus Panax; species Panax quinquefolius. The sequence goes on from CM035163.1 coordinate 18,560,208, forward strand.
GTGTTTTAAATCCACGGGTATTCCAACGATGATAACTTGGTAATAACTACGTAGTTATTTTTAAACAACTTATATTTGTCGTTTTCCTCATCCAATCGCTTTCAGTTATGGGGCCCACACATGGTCATGCTGGTAAATGCGAATATTCCCCGACAAAGATTTGAATATTCCACGACCAAACGAATATTCCCAAACAATGATGAATATTTTATAACCACTTGCTTATTTTGAAATATTTTGCGTATTTAACCCCTAACTATCCACATTAATCAAATCAACCCTAACTATTTCTAAATAATAAATAGAGAAAATTAAATTTCATTAATAATAAGTTGGGGTCTTACATATAGGGTATCTGGCGTACACTGAGTTATTCCAATGAATAATAAAGAATGGAATAACGAGAGGATTTCACCAAGTATAGGGTATGTCTGGCGTATCTGAGTTATTCAAATGAATAATAATGAATGGAATAATGAAGTTCTCTTCATGAATAAGAAAGAATAACACCCACTTAGATGTACAACAAATAATACCCCTTACCTTAGAAAAAGCTGAATATTGGAAAAGTGAAGTAGCGAGAATACTTTTCTTCTTTCTCTCTATAGTTTCTCTACAGAGTTTGATGAATTAAGTGAAATAATGAAGGAATGAGCTTTCTATTTATAGAAAAGCGAGGGTGGCTCTTGAGTCTTAATGAAGGGTCGAAATGACTCTTGGTAATATTGAAAGAGACAACTACTTTTTTGAAGGGGTAATTAACCCTTGGAAACAGAAGAGGCGGTTAACTCTTGGTAATATTGAAGGGCAACTTCTATTTGCGAAAGGGTAATTACTATTGTGAAGGTAATTCTTATTGACGAAGGTAATTACTATTCACAAAGGTAATTACTATTGTGAAGGTAATTACTATTCACAAAGGTAATTACTATTATTGAAGGTAAATACTATTGGACGAAGGTAATTACTTATTCACAAAGGTAATTACTATTCACAAAGGTAAATATCTTATTGACGAAGGTAATTACTATTCACAAAGGTAATTACTATTCACAAAGGTAAATACTTATTGACGAAGGTAATTACTATTCACAAAGGTAATTACTATTCACAAAGGTAAATCTTATTGTGAAGAGACTCTTAGATGATGACATATGGGCCCCCGTAAAATAATCAAACTTACTATAAACGCGTCATACTTGAGACTCTTTATACGCATCGAGGATTGAATAAATATTACCAAAAATCATTTTATTTTTAATCAACACATATTTAATCTTTCAACAATTATTAATCATTTATAACTTGTCGTCTCGATAATATAACATATTATACGGATGATCTTTGTGACAATAATTGAATCGATAATATAAGAGATATGATGCGCAATTCTCATGTAGCAATAATTGAGTATAGCTCGGTGACTTCTCACGTAAGCATCAATAATCAATACTGAGTGTCTTCTTATCTGACCACACGTATTCTTGTACTTTTACTAAGGGGTAGTTCAGCAGTTTTAACAGTAACACCTCTGTAGTTATTTTTATAGAAAGATAATTTTGTCGTTTTTTAACTAAATAATACTTAGATTAATAGGGTCCCCCATGATTAGTAGTCGTCTGAATATTCCAAACAAAAAAGAATATTCCCAGACCAAAACGAATATTTTATAACAACTTGCTTACTTTGCAAAATTTATAAATATTACCCACAACTATAACATTATATCAAATTTATTCCATAATATTCAAAAATAATATTTATAGAAAATTCATCTTTATTTATAAAAGTTTGGGGTCTTCTGACCTCCCTTCTTATGAAATTTCGTCCTCGAAATTAGAAGTGCGTACACGATATGATAAAGAGGTGAGGATACCTTGAATACCTTTATCGTTAAAAATATTAAATTCATCTTTATGATCCAGCCAAAGATATTCATTAACAATTCATCTTTGCATTCTGGGCTAAATATATACAATGTAAAACCAATAATCTTTGAGGCGCATCTTAATAGTATCACGACCACGAATTATCCATGCATTCTTGGCCGAGGATATTCGTGTTTTCAATTCTGATCGTGATTATCTTAGAATAATCCGTGGTCATAATCATCATACCAAGTCTATCAATGCACTACGACCGAAGATGACTTTTACCACATCTATGAATTAATATTTCATTCTTTGAGACTCAACTCGATAATTAATCCATATCATCGAATCATCCCCGCACTACTGGGGCCGAGGATATTCATTAGTATCACGACCACGAATTATCCATACACTACGACCAAAGATAATCGTGTATTCATTAGTATCACGACCACAAATTATCCATGCACTACTGACCAAAGATAATCGTGTATTCATTAGTATCACGACCACAAATTATCCATGACTACTACCCGAAGATAATCGTGTATTCATTAGTATCACGACCACAAATTATCCATGCACTACTGACCAAAGATAATCGTGTTTTCAATTACGGCTATGATTATACCGAACAATCCACGGTCATAATCATACCAAGTCCATCTATACCTTCTGGAGCCGTAGATGACTTTCAATATAATATAAACATGAGGATAATGATATAAAGAATCAATCAAATGAGATAAAGGATAAATATTAAACATTTATAATATAATTTATCTAGGATTCAAGAATATCCCCATGTTATCAATCACTTAATAATCTCATAATCTAATATCATTAATATTATAACAATATTTTAATCACTTCTTAAATTTATAAACAATTTATCTCAATTGTTTACGCTTTCCCATATAATGCATTTAATCATTCAAAATGCCATACTCATACGATATCATCACCAATTATCAAATCCTCATCAAAAAAAATATGCATATACTCTATATAGGATTCTCTAGCCATAAAATTCCTATTTTCAACTTTGTTACTTCACATAACATATTTAACTCATATGTTAAGTAACTAAACTATTTTCATGAAAAATACCAAATCAGTCCCAAAAATATTTTTTTTTCTGGGATTTAGCATAATATAGTCCCATAATGAAAATATATTTTTCTCGAAATTTTAAAATTCATTTACTATTTTTCAAAAATCAATTTCTAATTAATTCCTTAAGAAATTTGCTACCTCAAGTTTAACTCAGAAATTCCCAAATCTTGGAAGGACCTTACACATGTTAATGTGAGCCTCGATTTAAATTTCATGGTCATGAGTTATAGAACTCCAGGTTATAGCATTTTTCGTCAAAAAAAACCTAAATATTGAAATGGTCATAACTTGTTCATTTTAAGTCGAGAATGAGCTCATTTTTGAACAGGAGGTACTTTATAACATATATTTTCATGTCCCAAAAGGCCAGAATTTTTTCACATAAATTTAGTGGCCGAAACAGCCTTCTAAAAACGTGGCGGCGTGACTTTTTGGACATTTTGAAGTTTTGACTCCTTTGCTAAAATCGGTCCACACGAAAATCTACAACACCTTTTTCATTTATTCCACTTGGATTAGTTAGGTAACTCATAGACCTAACTCTAGGACTTGGACTTAACCACACTCAAAAATTCAAAATATAATAGGAGATTTGGTCAATTGAATTTCATATTACGTTTTCACCAAAATCGGTTTTAACTCCTTGTGATTTTTAAGAAACTTTTATGTTTTCACATACTAACCAACATAACTCATCACAATACTTACTAATACCACGTATACCCATGATTTTCATTAGTCCAATGCTTTTATTATGACTTTCATCATAAACCACGTAAAAAGCTATTCATTTTAGTTGAAGAAATATTTGAGGGTTTAAGAAATGGGTTTTATCTTTGGGGTCAATCTGAAATTCGATTTCACGCTCTAAGTAGGCTAAGAAGTCTTCAAGAATACGCCAAGAAAATTTATTAATAATAAAAATATCATTCAAAGCTGTGACTCTCATCCAAGACTTGGATAATACGTCACATTGATACCAACTGTGACTTCTATCCCTTAACACAGATAGCACCTCACAATGATACCTATATACTTGCCATCTTCATTCACGATGTCACCTACGAGAAAGTCCGTCGGCGGTGCATTCCACACAAGGAAGTCAACAACGAAAGGTTGGGGCTCTTTACTTATGGGCGATATGATGATAATTGACTTTAGTAGTTTGGTTACTTGAATTCGCACAACAAGTTGGTTATGAATATAAAAACTAACAACACTACGAAAAACATGATGAGTAGTTAACCAATTGATTCCTAAAATCACATCAAAGGCAAATATTTTCAAAAAGATAAGCTCGACAAGTAGCGTGAAAATGTTTATTTGAATCAAACAAGATTTAAAAATAGTAAGCGGTAATGAAGGCTCCTACTAACAAAGTTTTCAACCGATAAGTCAAAGTCTAACTTCTTGAGTCAAATTTAAGCGTTGAACACAACTAGGTGAAATAAAAGAGGGTAGAGGCGGTATCTCAACACGGTATAGACTTCGCAAGAGCTTATGATTAACTTACCGTGATAATTTTATCCGGGTTCCTCGTCACAAGAAAAAACGCTCTCTCTTAAACTCTAGGCTTTGGTTTATGCGGGACGACCTTTGGTGCCTCCATCCTAGTTGAATTTGTCTTGATGAAAGCGAAAAATCGAGCTAAGTGACCTTCTCTTCCACAATTATAACATGCTTTGAATGGCGTGGCGCATTCGGATGATGTGTCCTCTCTCCGCATTTGAAGCATATGATAGGTGGTCTTTCTCCTTCCTTAACAACGGGTCTTTGGTCTTTGGCGTCTTTCCATCATTGTTGAATCTCCTTTTCTTGAAATGTCCATTCTTATTGCTTTGACCACGATTACCACCGAAGTGGTTACCATATCGGCACATTGATTCCCTCACGCTTATTGTCCACCGCTCGATGACTACTACTCATTTGGTATTATAATTTTGCCATTCTTTCTCTTTTAGTTTCGTTGACTCGTTATCGCGCTCCACTAAGCGAGCCCTATTTACAACATCTGAATACAAACATAGTTTATGAGAAATAAGATGTTGACGTATCTCGACTTTAAACCTCTTAAAAACATTCGCGCCATTCTCTCTTTATTATCCACCAAGTGGGGCCTTGAATCGTGATAACTCATAAATTTTGCCTCGTATTGCGACACGGTCATATTGTTTTGTTCGACTTGATAAACTCCACCTCCTTCGTATGGCGAATACTTTCGGAAAGTATTTGTCTTTGAAGCGACTCTGGAACTTCTCCCAAGATATCTTGAAGACAATGAGGTTGAGTACGTTTACCGATTCCACCGATGTCTGCCTCTCCGCATGACATAAAAGGCGACAAAGGAACCTTTTGCTCCTCGGAGCATCCCAAGACATCAAATATCTTGGTAATCTGCTTTATCCATGCTTCCGCGGAAGTGGTTTTGGCTCTCCCTTAAACTCCGGTGGTCGGCTCCTTGAATTGTTTAGCGGTGGTGGCACGAGAGTTTTCCGTGTTTCCACCTACGTTTTGGGATGTAAGTCGCTTTACTTTGATGTTGCATGAATTTTAAAACCTCTTAAGCGTCACGAGTCGTCGTTCGTCGATTGATCGGTGTTGTTGTTTATAGGAGGATTATCGCCATCCTATTGCACATTGTCACGATTATTGATCGTGGAGAATCAACGGTCTCACGTGCTCCATTCTTATTCTCAACATTCTCGGATGCCATTTTCAAACAACGCCACAAAATAAGGGTTAATTGACGTACGACATATTATCACTATATTACGTGAGACCAATCAAATACCAAATAAACTTAGGTAGGTCATACTAGCGAAAGAATTCCTATCTCCCTCCTAGTTCTAGTCTCACATCTTAGCTGGGGATCATATCCTAAGCTACGATACCAACTATCGCGCGCCCCAAAATTAGGTATCGTCACCCATCTTGGGTCGCCACTTACATGGTATGTAATTTAAATACAACTTACTTAATATAGCGCTGGTATGCAATCGACATAAAGCGTGAGTTTGAATAAAAATATTGTCTACTAGATATTATATAAACTCAAAAGGAGTCCTCATTACAATTATTATCACACTATTTCACGAATAGTGAGGACTACTAATTCTATCCTCGGACCATTACTCTAGTTCCCAGGCTCGTCCCGGCTATATTCTCATTTCACGAAGAAACGGTGAAAGAAAAAGGGTGAGCTCAACTAGCCCAAGAAGAAATATTATGACTAAGATAATGCGAGAATAAATTATCATTAGTCTTCAACAATGTTAAAGCGATAAAATACAATAGACATCAAGTTTAAGCTGCGGTGAATATCTTGATCCATTAAAAGAGTCAAGTAGAAAATAAAGTCTACTATCTTTTAGGTTTTAAAAGGTTTTCATCAATTTTTATCACTAAGACTCGACAATGAATAAACCACAATATCTAATCATCCCCTTGTACCACGGTCAAGGATTTTCATCAAATTATCAATGGTAATGACTATACCGAATCACCCACGGTCATAATCATACCAAAAACTATCCATCATTGCATTACGTGCCTTTGGGCGAGGACTTTTGTCACATCATTTATATCAAGCCAAGATTATCAAGAATGAACCAGTGGTCATAATCATACTAAGTTCATCTATGCACGTAAGCAAAGATAACTTTCAACATAATATAAACATGAGGATGATGACAATGATATAAGAATTCAATAAAACAAGTTCAAGAATTAATTTATCTAGGAATTATTAACGTCCAAATTGTCGATAAGATCTTGTTTTGTAGAGTAAAATTTAAGAATGATCAAAAGAATATTTCCATGAAAAGATCTTTGGATGAAACGCAAATATCAAGAATATTCTACTAATTTCATGGAGTATAGAAGTCAAAGTTTTACTTATTTGGGTATAATAAAGAATGGAATAACAAAGGAAATCACCATGCATGCGGTGCAGCGCATAGATAGGTTATTCAACAGAATAATAATAACGGAACCGGTCGGTGAAATTCACTGCAAGCGGGATGTTCCAACAGAATAATAAAGATGGAACCGGATCAGGTGTAAAAACACGCGATAGGATATTCAACGAGAATGATAAAGGCGGAACCAGTCCGGTGTAAAACACATGCAGACAGGATGTTCCAATGAATAATAATAAAAAGGCGGAACTAGGTTGGGTGTAAAACACATGACAGGATGTTCCAGCGAGAATAATAGAAGAATGTCACCAAGTATAGGGTAAACCACATTATCTGATTATGTATAGGGTATGTCGCGTATCAAAGTTATTCAACAAGAATAATAAAGAATGGAATAATAAGAGGATTTCACCAAGTATAGGGTATCTGCCAGCGTATACTGAGGTTATTTCAATGAATAATAATGAATGGAATAATGAAGTTCTCTTCATGAATAAGAAAAGAATAACACTCTTACGGTACAACAAATAATACCCCTTACCTTAGAAAAACCGAATATTGGAAAAGTGAAGTAGCGAGAATACTTTTCTTCTTTCTCTCTATAGTTTCTCTCTCAGAGTTTCAATGAATTCGTAAGAAATAATGAAGGAATGAGCTTTTTATTTATAGAAAAAGCGAGGGTGGCTCTTGGTCTTAACGAAGGTCAAAATGACTCTTGGTAATATTCAAGAGACAACTACTATTTCATGAAGGGTAATTAACCCTTGGAACAATCAAGAAGGCGAGTTAACTCTTGGTAATATTGAAGGGCAACTACTCTTATTTGCGAAAGGGTAATTACTATTGATTGAAGGTAATTACTATCGGCGAAGGTAATTACTATTCACAAAGGTAATTACTATTGACGAAGGTAATTACTATTCACAAAGGTAATTACTATTGACGAAGGTAAATACTATTATTGACGAAGGTAATTACTATTCACAAAGGTAATTACTATTCACAAAGGTAAATACTATTGATGAAGGTAATTACTATATTCACAAAGGTAATTACTATTCACAAAGGTAAATACTATTGACGAAGAGACTCTTAGATGATGACATATGGGCCACCATAAAATAATCAAACTTACCATAAGCGTCTGCGCGGACTCTTTATATCATTAAGGATTGAATAAATATTACCACAAATCATTTTATTTTTAATCAACACATATTTAATCTTTCAACAATTATTAATCATTTATAACTTGTCGTCTCAATAATATAACATATTATACTGATGATAATCTTGTGACAATAATTGAATCAATAATATAAGAGATATGATCGTAAACAATTCTTGAAAGCAATAATTGAGTATAATACAAATTGACTTCTCACGTAAGCATCAATAATTATTGCCATCTAGACAATATCCACACGCAAATAAATCCCCATCATAATTATTGATACATTATTTTACAAAATGGTGAGGACTACTAAACAACTCTCTCTAGAACCTTCATTCCATACCCCGACTAAGTACTCGCTACATTCTCGCCTCCCGAGAAGAAAAATGGAACAACAAGGAAAAGGGTGAGCTCAACTAGCCCAAGAAGAATATTAAGACTAAGATAATATACAACAAATTATCGTTAGTCTTCAACAGGAAAAATCTAATAGAATACAATAGACAACAAATTTTATATCAATATTCGCAATGAAATAATAATTCATTAGAAGAGTTAAGTAGAGAATGCAAACTACTATCTTCTATGTATGAATTTTAAAGTTCATCGTCTATCTTTTATCCTCAGAACATCAATCAACATACATCCGAATCAAATATTCATCATTTGCACTACATGTGCCAAAGATATTCATCATTAGTCATGTTCATCTAAACACTGCTCATCTTTGCACTACTACGCAAAGATATTCTTCAGAAATCATTCATCTTTGCACTACTGTGCCAAAGATATTCAATAATATCATCATTTAAGATCGAAGATGATGAAAATATTTTTAAAGAAACGAATCCAAAGGAAACAAAATGACAAGGATTAAGGATTAAGGATTCGTACTTTGTTTTATCCACGCCCAAAAATACCTCAAAAATAATCATAGGGTGTAAAATTCAAGAATGATCAAAACATGGATACAATCAAAGCTAGTATCCGTAATAGATATTTTAGATTTAAAAGAAAAATTTTCATTTTTTGGTGAATAGTCAGATTCGTGAATGAATAGTGCAGATACGTGAATAGTAACTCACGTGAATAGTAAACACCAAAAGATAGAAATTTCACAAAAACATCTTCACGCTTCGTTAATAGTACTCGTGAATAAGAACTCGTGAATAAGTAACTCATGAATAAGAACTCGTGAATAAGTAACTCATGAATAAGTAACCCCGACATGAAAAAGTTCCAAATTTGATAAAAAGTTCCAACCAATATTTCAAAGATAATGATATTGAAGAAATAATATCATTTGAGAAGAAAATAACATCCCTTACCTCGAAAAGACAATACTTCTAGTTAAAACACCTGATATAAAGGCTATGACTTGAACTTGCACCGTATATCAACACTCAAAGTATACTCACAAGAATACGCCAATATATCGAGAGAGAAATAGAGAAAACTTCAGTTTCGTGTGATTTTCAATTCTAACCTAAGCACCCTATTTATAGGAAATCGCTAGAACACCAAAGCGTAAAATTGAATATAATAATATTATTTATAAACAAAATTCCTTAGCCCACCTTTTGAAATCTGATTTCAGCCATAGCACATGTTAAATGAGGTTCACAAACTCACCAAAAACGTTTTTCTCAAAATAATTAATTAAAACTCCCAAAAATCAATTATTTCTGAACTCCGAAACTTCAATAATTCATAATAAATAGCCCTTTTATCAAAAAATTCGAATCTCGCAAGTATTTATAGAAAATTCAATTCTCTACAACTTTACAGAAGAAAGTTTTTCCAAATTCCAAACATAAATTGACCGAAATCCTCAAACAGTCGATTTTACAAGCTATAATCAAATTTCAGTCAAGAAATGGGGTCCACCGACACACAAAATATGTGTTAATCATTTAATGCCACAAAAATACTCTTCCTCCTCATATACTCATATATCCCACATTCATTATAAAAATATCATCGTTAATATATTATTAAAATAATATATTTAAATGAATTATTTTATCAGAAAAAGATAAAATATTAATTTTCAACAATTGTCATTTTCAAATTTTTCTCCATCTATATCCACATAAAATCAATATTTTTCTCATCATATAAATCAATAATTAATTATTCACAAATAATATTACAGAATCACAAGATCGCAACCAAGTCGTTCCTGTGAAGAGGGCTTTCAATAAGGATCTCTCTCTTCTCGCGCCAAGCAATTAGGTGACCAAACCTCTCCTGTATGTAACATTCTAGACATTGTCAATAATGTTATCTAATAATATTATTCAGATAATATGAATTATTGCTTCGATAATAAAAAATACCGTGTAATGACAATTATCAAACAACAAAGAATATAAAATATCAACGCAACAATTATTGAATCAATAAAATAAAATATCGAATAAGAATTATCGTAACAATTATCGAGTAGTGCCTTCACGTAAGAATCAATAATTGGTGCAATACTGCAGTACCATCTTGCTCAACAACGCAGATAAGTGTGTTTTAACCACCGGTATTCCAACAAGATAATCAGAATAACTACTACTGCGTTATTTATAAACAACTTATATTTGTCGTTTTCTTCATCCAATCGCTTTCCGTTATGGGCCCATTAAAAGATCAGGCTGGTTGCATTTAATATTCCCGACAAAGATTTAATATTCCACTTACGACCAAACGAATATTCCGATGATAATGAATATTTTATCACCACTTGCTTATTTAAAATATTTGGGCATTTTACCCATAACTAACCACATTAATCAAATCCACCTTTACTATTTCAAAAAATAAAGGAAATTCCTTTTATTTAAAAATTTGAGGTCTTACAACCTCCCTCCTTATGAAATTTCGTCCTCGAAATTGACGTGACGCATACTGTGTGTTTCAAAAGATGAGATTACTCGCTTTCATTTCGCTTTCCAACTCCCGTGTCATTTCCTCAATAGCATGGTTTCTCCACAAAACTTTAACTTGTGGTATAACCCCAGACACAGGACATGTTCTTTCCTCTACAAGATCTTGACAGTACCTCCTCGTGACGTTAAGTCTTCGCCTATCTCGTCCGGTTCTAACTCAATGACGTGGTTCGGGTCATCCACATATTTACGTAACATCGACACGTGAAAAACGTTATGAACACGCGTCATACTTGGCGATATAAAACGAGTCTATAGCCACGCATTCCTATTCGATCGAGAATTTCAAATGGATTAATAAATCGAAGGTTTGAGCTTCCTCACCTCACCGATTCTCGCTTTTGAAATAACAACTTTCGCACCTCCTTCTTCAAATTCATCACTCCGGTGTGTAGCTTGAATAACTTTAACTTTATCGATTAAAGTCGATTATACTCAGATATCATCACGTGGGTAACTAGAGTTTTCATCTCCATCTCTATTATTTGTAAATTATACTGAAATGAGTCTTTGACAATATCGTACTCAGACTTGTATAACGATCTTCTACTCAACACGCCGCCTACCACGCTCGCTTTTCCAGGATGGCATGGTCGTAACATGTGCTAAAATGGGTCTCTCTCGAGTTCTTCAAGCTCTTCCCACATTCTTTGCTCCATTTGAATTTTGTATCTCTACGAGTCATTTGCGTTAATGGAATAGCGATTCGAGAATATCCTTCAACGAATATCCGATAATAACCAACTAAGCCTAGAAAGCTACGATTTCGATCATCGACTTAGGTTGTTCTCAATCGTGACTCATATCCCAACCTTGGATAAGACGTTACAATGACACCTATCGCTTTACTTATCGCACGAATATGGTGTCCCTACGGAGAGTCGGCTTTGGTGCATTCCACAAAGGAAGTCACCAGATAAAGGCTCGTGTACCAAATTTATAGTTGAATTTTTAACTCCTCAAGTTCAATAGAGCCATTCGATATGAGATTTTAGAAATGAGTTTTGTACTTAGGGTTCAAATTCGATACAAAATTTAATATCGAGCTTTCAGGGGAGTAAGCCAAGAAATTCTTCAGAAATACGTCAGAAAAATAAATAACAACAGAATATTATTCAAATCGACGTGTCTTTATTCAAATCCATAACATGGACTAAGAAATCTTGACATCCGTAATAAACGAATGACTTCATGGCTTGATATGAAAATGTTTGACTACAATGGTTTGATTGCTTGAATTGAATAACAAAGTTGCTTAGAATATGAAAACTAACAAACCTTACGTAAAGTAATCAATTTCGGCATGATGAGTAGTTAACCTTAAAATCACATCAAAAGCAAATATCTCTATAGAAATAAGGTTAATGTGTAAATGATAGTGCCACTTGAATCAAGCAAGATTTCTAAACAATGGATGTAATGAAAGTTTCTCTTAACTGAGTCTCCATAAATAACAGTCAAAGTCTAAGTTCTCTCAGTAGTCAAGTTCAAACGTTGAGCGCAAGCAAAGAGATAAAAGAATGGGTAGAACCCAGATTCAAGTAAGGTATAAACTTCGCAAGAATTTATAATTAACTAACCTGCTAACTGTCGGTTCTCGTGATTTCGACCGGCCACGATACAAACGCTCTTCTTCCAGAACCGCTGACTTTGATTTTTTTCGACATCCTTTTGAGTCACCCATTCCCTCGCTGGATGGGTTCGATATCGCATAATCTCGAGCGATATGTCTTCTTTTCCACAATTATAGCATACCTTTAAACTGTTGTGGGGGCCAATGATATGTCCCTCTTTTCCAGATTTGTAACATACGACCGATGGTCTTTCTCCTCCTCGAACCAGCCACATCTTGGCGCCGACGCCTTCACACGGTCGTTGTTGAATCTCCTCTTTAAAATCTCCTCCCGACTCGCTTCTTCTATTTTCATGGCCACGATTACCACCCGTAGTGGTTACCGCCTTTGTCCGTATTCTTCTTTCTCCACTGGTTATCGTTATTTCGATGATCGCTATCTTCTAGATGATCCTCGGTTATGGTCCCTCGGTTGAACGTATTTCATATATCTCGCTTCTAACAACCGAGCCCCGCTGACAACATCCAATAGAGAGAAAATTTATGAGAAATGAGATATCGACGACGCCGGGTTTCAAACCTCTCGTAAACATCCGCGTCATAACGCTCCTCATTCTCCACCAAATGAGGTGTAAACTCGATAACTCCGCGAACTTCGCCGTCGATCGACACCGCCATGTTATTATTCGCTTCCGCCTAATAAACTCCACTTCCTTCATACGATTTAATACTTTCAGAAAGTACTTGTCATTGAACTATTTTCAAACGTCTCCCACGACATGCCGAGTGTATTTGGATGGGTACGCTTCATGATTCCCACCAAGTATCCGCCTCGCCTACTTTAACATAAAAGTAGCGAATGGAACTTTCTCGTTCCTCCCGCATCCCAAGACATCGAATATCTTGGTAATTTGTTTGACCCACGCCTCCGCCTTTAATCGGATCCGCTTTCCTGCACTCGTGGTCCCAACTCTGAATCTGTTTGGGTCGTGACCACCGTGAATTGCTATCATTTCTCCTCAGATTTTGAACACGAAGTCTCCTCGTCGATTTTGCATGAATCGCAAAAACTTCTAAACATCCCCTCGCTCATCATCTCGCTCATTGGTGTTGTTCACGGGGAGGTACATTGCCACTGTTGCAGACGCTCTCCTCGATGGTAAAGACAGCATCTCCACACGGCCTCATTTACTCCATCGTTAATATTCTCACCGACATTCTCAAACATCGTCATAAAACAAGGGTTAATTAAGGAAATCAATATATCACATAATATCCCTATATATCTTGACCAACTAACAAATAAGCTTAGGTAGACACACTAGCGAAGGATTTACTCGCCTCCTCCTAGTTCTATTCTCCGATCTCCGCCAGAGATCATATCCTCAAGCTCGATACCAACCGTGACGCCCCAAAATAGGTCCATTCCATCCAACCCATTCTCGAGTCGCCAAAATACATGGTATGTAAATAACTACAACTTTATTATTACAACATATAAACTGTGAGTTTAAATACGATATTGCCATCTAGATAATATCCACACGCAAATAAATCCCCATCATAATTATTGATACATTATTTTACAAAAATGGTGAGGACTACTAAACAACTCTCTAGAACCTTCATTCCATACCCCGACTAAGACTCGCTACATTCTCGCCTCCTCGAGGAGAAGAAAAATGGAACAACAAGGAAAAGGGTGAGCTCAACTAGCCCAAGAAAGAATATTATGACTAAGATAATATACAACAAATTATCGTTAGTCTTCAAACAGGAAAAATCTAATAGAATACAATAGACAACAAATTTTAAATCAATATTCGCAATGAAATAATAATTCATTAGAAGAGTTAAGTAGAGAATGCAAACTACTATCTTCTATATATGAATTTTAAAGTTCATCGCTCATATTTTATCCTCGTAACATCAATCAACATACATCCGAATCAAATATTCATCTTTGCACATGTGCCAAAGATATTCATCGATTGGTCATGTTCATCTAAACACTGCTCATCTTTGCACTACGGCCAAAGATATTCTTCAGAAATCATTCATCTTTGCACTACAAAGCCAAAGATATTCAATAATATCATCATTTAAGATCGAAGATGATGAAAAATATTTTTAAAGAAACGAATCCAAAGTGAAACAAAATGACAAGGATTAAGGATTAAGGATTCAGATTTTGTTTTATCCACGCCCAAAAATACCTCAAAAATAATCATAGGGGTGTAAAATTCAAGAATGATCAAAACATGGATACAATCAAAGCTAGTATCCGTAATAGATATTTTAGATTAAAAGAAAAAATTTTCATTTTTGGTGAATAAGGTCAGATTCGTGAATAAGGTCAGATAGTGAATAAGGCCAGATACGTGAATAAGAAACTCGACACCAAAAGATAGAAATTTCACAAAAAACATCTTCACGCTTCATTAATAGTAAGACTCGTGAATAATGAATAAGAACTCATGAATAAGAACTCGTGAATAAGAACTCATGAATAGTAACCCGATATGAAAAAGTTCCAAATTTGATAAAAGTTCCAACCAATATTTCAAAGATAATGATATCAAGAAATAATATCATTTGAGAAGAAAATAACATCCCTTACCGAAAGACAATACTTTTAAATAAACACCTGATATAGGCTATGACTTGAACTTGCACCAGATATCAACACTCAAAGTATACTCACAAGAATACGCCAATATATCGAGAGAGAAATAGAGAGAAAACTTCAGCTTCGTGTGATTTTCAATTCTAACCCAAGACCCTATTTATAGAAATCGCTAGTAACACCAAAGTTAGTAAAATTGAATATAATAATATTATTTATAAACAAAATTCCTTAGCCCACCTTTTGAAATCTGATTTCAGCCATAGCACATGTTAAATGAGGTTCACAAACTCACCAAAAAACGTTTTTCTCAAAATAATTAATTAAAACTCCCAAAATCAATTATTTTTAACTCAAACTTCAATAATTCATAATAAATAGCCCTTTTATCAGAAAATTCGAATCTCGCAAGTTTTTATAGGAAATTCAATTTTCTACAACTTTACAGTAAGAAAGTTTTTCCAAATTCCAAACATAAATTGACCAAATCCACAAACCATCGATTTTACAAGCTATAATCAAATTTCAACCAAGAAATGGGGTCCACCAACACACAAAATATGTGTTAATCATTTAATGCCACAAAAATACTCTTCCTCCTCATATACTCATATATCCCACATTCATTATAAAATATCACCGTTAATATATTATTAAAATAATATATTTAAATGAATTATTTTATCGTAAAAGATAAAATATTAATTTTCAACAATTGTCATTTTAAAATTTTCTCCATCTATATCCACATAAAATCAATATTTTCTCATCATATAAATCAATAATTAATTATTCACAAATAATATTACGTAATCACAAGATCGGCAACTGTGCCGCTCCTCAGAAGAGGGGCTTTCCAATAAGAATTCTCTCTTACTTGGCGCAAGCAATTAGTGACCAAACCTCTCCTTAGATGTAACTTTCTAGACATTGCCAATAATGTTATCTAATAATATTATTCAGATAATATGAATTATTGCTTCGATAATAAAAATAATCGCGTAATGACAATTATCAAACAACAAAGAATATAAAATATCAACGCAAAAATTATTGAATCAATAAAATAAAATATCGAATAAGAATTATCGTAATAATTATCGAGTAGTGCCTTTCACGTAAGAATCAATAATTGGTGCAATACCGTGCTATCGCTCAACAACAACGCAGATTAAAGTGTTTTAACCACCGGGTATTCCAACAAAGATAATCTCAGAATAACTACGCCAAGTTATTTATAAACAACTTATATTTGTCGCTTTCTTCATCCAATCGCTTCAAGTTATGGGGGCCCACAAAGATCGCTACGTTGCATTTAATATTCCCGACAAAGATTTAATATTCCACACCAAACTAATATTTCCCCGATGATAATGAATATTTTATAACCACTGCTTATTTAAAATATTTCATGATTTTACCCATAACTATCCACATTAATCAAATCCAATCTTTACTATTTCAAAATAATAAATAAAGGAAATTAAATTTTATTTATTAAAAATTTGGGGTCTTACAACCTCCCTCCTTATGAAATTTCATCTCTCGAAATCGACGACGACTGTGTTTCAAAAGATGAGAATACTCGCTTTCATTTTCGCTTTCCAACTCCCTGTGTCATTTCCTCAATAAGCATGGTTTCTCCACAAAACTTTAACTTGTGGTATAAACCCCAGACATAGACATGTTCTTTCCTATCCAAGATCTTGACAGTACACTCCTCAGACGTTAAGTCTTCGCCTATCTCGTCCGGTTTCTAACTCAACGACGTGGTTCGGGTCGTCCACATATTTACGTAACATCGACACGTGAAAAACGTTATGAACACGCCATACTGGGCATATAAAACGAGTCTATAGCCACGATTCCTATTCGATCGAGAATTTCAAATGGATTAATAAATCAAGGTTTGAGCTTTCTCACCTCACCGATTTCGCTTTTGAAATAACAACTTCGCACCTCCTTCTTCAAATTCATCACCCGTGTGTAGCTTGAATAAATTTTTAACTTTATCGATTAAAGTCGATTATACTCAGATATCATCACGTGGGTAACTAGAGTTTTCATCTCCATCTCTATTATTTGTAAATTATATGAAATGAGTCTTTGACAATATCGCATTTCAGATTTCAGATACGATCTTCTACTCAACACGCCACTACCACGCTCGCTTTTCCAGATGGCACGGTCGTAACACATGCCGAAATGAGTCTCTCTCGAAGTTCTTCAAGCTCTTCCCACATTCTTTCGCTCCATTCGAATTTTGTATCTCTACGAGTCACATTGCGTTAATGGAATAGCGATTCGAGAATATCCTTCAACGAATCTCCGATAATAACCAACTAAGCTTTAGAAAGCTACGATTTCGATTACATCGACTTAGGTTGTTCTCAATCGCGACTCATATCCCAACCTCGATAAGACGTTACAATGACACCTATCGCTTTACTATCGCATCTAATATGGTGTCCCCTACTGAGAGTCGGCGCAGTGCATTCCACAAAGGAAGTCACCAGATAAAGGCTCAGTACCAAATTCTATAGTTGAATTTTTAACCTCAAGTTCAATAGAGCCATTCGACATGAGATTTTAGAAATGAGTTTTGTACCGGGTTCAAAGTCGATACAAAATTTAATATCAAAGCTTTGGGAGTAAGCCAAGAAATTCTTCAGAAATACGTCAGAAAAATAAATAACAACAGAATATTATTCAAATCGACGTGTCTTTATTCAAATCCATAACATGGACTAAGAAAACTTGACATCCGTAATAAACGAACGACTTCATGGCTTGATATGAAAATGTTTGACTACAATGGTTTGATTGCTTGAATTCAATAACAAAGTTGTTTAGAATATGAAAACTAACAACCTTATTTAAAGTAATCAATTTCGGCATGATGAGTAGTTAACCTTAAAATCACATCAAAAGCAAATATCTCTATGTAAATAAGGTTAATGTGTAATGTGATAGTGCCAACTCAATCAAGCAAGATTTCTAAACAATGGATGTAATGAAAGTTTTTCCTAACTGAGTCTCCATAAATAGGTCAAAGTCTAATTTCTCCGTAGTCAAGTTCAAACGCTGAGCGCAAGCAAGAGAGATAAAAGAATGGGTAGAACCCAGATTCAAGTAAGGTATAAACTTCGCAAGAATTTATAATTAACTAACCTGCGCTAACTTCGTTTCGTTCCTCGATTTTGACCGGCCACGACAAACGCTCTTCCAGAACCGCTGACTTTGACTTTTTTCGGGACATCCTTTCGAGTCACCATTCCCACTGGATCTGGGTTTCGATATCGCATAATCTCGAGCGATATGTCCTTCTTTTCCACAATTATAGCATACCTTTAAACTGCTAGGCGCGCCAATGATATGTCCCTCTTTCCCAAGATTTGTAACATATACGACCGATGGTCTTTTCTCTCCTCGAAACCGGGCCATACGGGCGCCGACGTCTTCACATGGTCGTTGTTGAATCTCCTCTTTTAAAATCTCCTCCCGACTCGCTTCTTCTATTTTCATGGCTACACGATTACCACCAGAGTGGTTACCGCTTTGTGTCAGATTCTTCTTTCTCCGCCGGTTATCGTTATTCGATGATCGCTATCTTCTAGATGATCCGGTTATGGTCCCTCGGTTGAACGTATTACTCATTATCTCGCCTAACAACCGAGCCCCGCTGACAACATCGGTCAGAGAGAAAATTTATGAGAAATGAGATATCGACGTACGCCGGGTTTCAAACCTCTCGTAAACATCCCGCCATAACGCTCCTCATTCTCCACCAAATGAGGTGTAAACTCGATAACTCCGCGAACTTCGCCAGATCGGGACACCGCCATGTTATTCTCGCCCATTCTAATAAACTCCACTTCCTTCATACGATTTAATACTTTCAGGAAAGTACTTGTCATTGAACTATTTCAAACGTCTCCCACGACACGCCGAAAGGTGGATGGGTACGTTTCACGATTCCCACCAAAGAATCCGCCTTCGTTATTGAACATAAAAAGTAGCGAATGGAACTTTCGCTCTCTCCGCGCATCCCAAGACATCGAATATCTTGGTAATTTGTTTGACCCACGCCTCCGCCTTTAATCGGATCCCGCTTCCCTGCACTCGTGGTCCCAACTTGAACTGCTTGGTCGTGACCACCCGTGAATTGCTATCATTTCTCCTCAGATTTTGAACACGAAGTCTCCTCGTCGATTTTGCATGAACGCAAAAAACTTCTAAACATCCCTCGCTCATCATCTCGCTTCAAGGTGGTGTTGTTCACAGGAGGTACATCACCACCACAGACGCTCTCCTCGATGGTAAAGACAGCATCTCCACGGCCTCATTTACTCCATCATAATATTTCTCAACGACATTCTCAAATCATCATAAAACAAGGGTTAATTAAGGAAATCAATATATCACATAATATCCCTATATATCGACCAACTAACAAATAAGCTTTAGTAGACACACTAAACAAGGATTTACTGCTTCTCCCTCCTAGTTCTATTCCCCGATCTCCGCCAGAGATCATATCCCTAAGCTCGATACCAACCGCGACGCCCCCAAAATAGGTCCATTCCATCCAACCCATTCTCGAGTCGCCAAATACATGGTACGTAAATAACTACAACTTTATTATTACAACATATAAACCGTGAGTTTAAATACGATATTGCCATCTAGACAATATCCACACGCAAATAAATCCCCATCATAATTATTGATACATTATTTTACAAAAATGGTGAGGACTACTAAACAACTCTCTCTGTAACCTTCATTCCATACCCCGACTAAGACTCGCTACATTCTCGCCTCCCCGAGAAGAAAATGGAACAACAAGGAAAAGGGTGAGCTCAACTAGCCCAAGAAAGAATATTACGACTAAGATAATATACAACAAATTATCGTTAGTCTTCAACAGGAAAAATCTAATAGAATACAATAGACAACAAATTTTAAATCAATATTCGCAATGAAATAATAATTCATTAGAAGAGTTAAGTAGAGAATGCAAACTACTATCTTCTATGTATGAATTTTAAAGTTCATCGTCTATCTTTTATCCCTCGTAACATCAATCAACATACATCCGAATCAAATATTCATCTTTTTGCACTACAAAAGCCAAAGATATTCATCATTGGTCATGTTCATCTAAACACTGCTCATCTTTTGCACTACGGCAAAGATATTCTTCAGAAATCATTCATCTTTGCAGATGCTGTGCCAAAGATATTCAATAATATCATCATTTAAGATCAAGATGATGAAAATATTTTTAAAGAAACGAATCCAAAGGAAACACAAATGACAAGGATTAAGGATTAAAGATTCAGATTTTGTTTTATCCACGCCCAAAAATACCTCAAAAATAATCATAGGGTGTAAAATTCAAGAATGATCAAAACATGGATACAATCAAAGCTAGTATCCGTAATAGATATTTTAGATTTAAAAGAAAAAGAAATTTTTTCATTTTTGAATAAGGCCAGATTCGTGAATAAAGGTCAGATACGAATAAATAGTGACGTGAATAGTAAACTCGACACCAAAAGATAGAAATTTCACAAAAAACATCTTCACGCTTCATTAATAAGACTCGTGAATAAGAATCGTGAATAAGAACTCATGAATAAGAATCGTGAATAAGAATCTCATGAATAAGAACCCCTATATGAAAAAGTTCCAAATTTGATAAAAAGTTCCAACCAATATTTCAAAGATAATGATATGAAGAAATAATATCATTCGAGAAGAAAATAACATCCCTTACCTCGAAAAGACAAGATTTTAATAAACACCTGATATAAAGCTATGACTTGAACTTGCATCAGTATATCAACACTCAAAGTATACTCACAAGAATACGCCAATATATCGAGAGAGAAATAGAGAAAACTTCAGATTTCTCAAAAGTGATTTTCAATTCTAACCCAAGACCCTATTTATAGGAAAATGCTGTAACACCAAAGCGTAAAATTGAATATAATAATATTATTTATAAACAAAATTCCTTAGCCCACCTTTGAAATCTGATTTCAGCCATAGCACATGTTAAATGAGGTTCACAAACTCACCAAAAACGTTTTTCTCAAAATAATTAATTAAAACTCCCAAAATCAATTATTTCTAACTCCAAACTTCAATAATTCATAATAAATAGCCCTTTTATCGTAAAAATTCGAATCTCACGCTTTTTTTTATAGGAAATTCAATTCTCTACAACTTTTGCGTAAGAAAGTTTTTCCAAATTCCAAACATAAATTGACCAAATCCATAAACTACGATTTTATGTGCTATAATCAAATTTCAACCAAGAAATGGGGTCCACAACACACAAAAATATGTGTTAATCATTTAATGCCATAAAATACTCTTCCTCCTCATATACTCATATATCCCACATTCATTATAAAATATCACCATTAATATATTATTAAAATAATATATTTAAATGAATTATTTTATCGTAAAAAGATAAAATATTAATTTTCAACAATTGTCATTTTAAAATTTTCTCCATCTATATCCACATAAAATCAATATTTTCCTCATCATATAAATCAATAATTAATTATTCACAAATAATATTACAGAATCACAAGATCGCAACTGTGCCGCTCCTCAGAAAAGAGGGGCTTTCCAATAAGGATCTCTCCATCGGGCGCGCAATTAGGTGACCAAACCTCCTTAGATGTAACTTTCTAGACATTGCCAATAATGTTATCTAATAATATTATTCAGATAATATGAATTATTGCTTCGATAATAAAAAAACCGTGTAATGACAATTATTAAAACAACAAAGAATATAAAATATCAACGAAATAATTATTGAATCAATAAAATAAAATATCGAATAAGAATTATCGTAATAATTATTGAGTAAAGTGCCTTCACGTAAGAATCAATAATTGGTGCAATACCGTGTGTTATCGCTCAACAACGCAGATTAGTGTGTTTTAACCAACGGGTATTCCAACAAGATAATCTGTGAATAACTACGCCGTTATTTATAAACAACTTATATTTGTCATTTTCTTCATCCAATCGCTTTCGTTATGGGCCCACAAAAGATCGCTACCGTGCATACGAATATTGTAAGACCCCATCTTTTATAAATAAAGATGAATTTTTCTATAAATATTATTTTTGAATATTATGGAATAAATTTGATATAATGTTATAGTTGTGGGTAATATTTATAAATTTTACAAAGTATGCAAGTTGTTATAAAATATTCGTTTGGTGGGAATATTCTTTTTTGTTAGGAATATTCGCATAATGGCTCAATCATTGGTGGACCCCACAATAATGTAATTATTCATTTGATCGAGAAAACGACAAAAATATTTTATAAAAATAACTATGAGGTGTTACCGTTAAACCTGTTGAACTACCCTATGGTAAAGTACAAGAATGTCGCGTGAGTCAGACAAGAAGACACCAGATTGATTATCGATGCTTACGTGAGAAGTCACTCAATTTATGCTCAATTATTGCTACAAAGAATTCTTGCCGTGATCATATCTCTTATATTATTGATTCAATTATTGTCACAAAGATCATCCGTATAATATGTTATAGTATTAAATCAATAATTGAGATTTACAAGTTATAAATGATTAATAATTGTTGAAAGATTAAATATGTGTTGATGAAAAAAATGATTTGTGGTAAGTTTGATTATTTTATGGGGGGCTCATATGTCATCATCTAAGAGTCTCTTCGTCAATAGTATTTACCTTCGTTAATAGTAATTACCTTCGTCAATAGTAATTACCCTTGTGAATAGTATTTACCTTCGTCAATAGTAATTACCTTCGTCAATAGTAATTACCCTTGTGAATAGTATTTACCTTCATCAATAGTATTTACCTTCGTTAATAGTAATTACATTTACATTACAGACGTTGAACCACTTGTCGCTTCACATTACAAAAGGCCAAACCTTTTCTTTTGTCATTAGTCGCCAAGCCACTTGCCTTTTCACACTAAGAAAAGTGCTAAGCTAGAAATCTTCTATAAATAGAGGCCTAGGGCTTCATTATTTTCACTTAATTCATTCAAGCTTATAGAGAGAGAAAGTATAGAGAGAATAAGAGAGAAAGAAGAAGAGTATTTTGTTACTACTAATCGCCAGTAAAGATTCAATCTCCTACCAAAAATGTAAGGGGTGTTATTCTTTCTTATTCACGAAGAGAATGCTGTTGTTATTCCATTGCTTATTATTCTCGCTTGGAATAACTTTGTATATACGTGGTTTACCCTATACTTGGTGACATTCTTCTATTATTCATTGGAACATCCTCACTCAGTGTTTTACAATTTGACTCGGTTAAAATCTTTTTATTATTATTCGTTGGAACATCCTGCTCATGTGTTTTACACCGACTGGTTAAAATCTTTTTTATTATTCTCATTGGAACATCCTCGTCATGTGTGTTTTACACCGGACCGGTTAAAATCTTTATTATTATTATTCGTTGGAACATCCATGCTCGTGTGTTTTACAGGACTGGTTCCGCTTTTTATTATTATTCCTTTGGAACATCCTGCATGTGTGTTTTACAATCGGACCTCGGTTAAAATCTTTTATTATTATTCGCTGGAACATCCATACATGTGTTTTACAGGACTGGTTCCGCCTTTCTTTATTATTCATTGGAACATCCCGTCATGTGTTTTACACGGACACTGGTTAAATCTTTATTATTATTCTGTTGGAACATCACTGCATGCTTTTACTACGGACTGGTTCCGTTATTTATTATTCTATTGGAATAACTCGCCATGCATTTGGCCATGCATCGGTGATTTCTTTTGTTATTCTATTCTTTATTATACCCGGTTGGTTAAAACTTTGACTTCTATACTCCATGAAATTAGTGGAATATCCTTGATATTTGCGTTTCATCCAAAGATCTTTTCATGGAAATATTCTTCCGATCATTCTTGAATTTTACTCTACAAAACAAAGATCATGTTGATAATTTGGACGTTAATAATTCTCGGATAAAATAATTCTTGAACTTGTTTTATTGAATTCTTATATCATTGTCATCATCCTCATGTTATATTATTTTGAAAGTCATCTCGTATTCGTAGTGCATAGATGGACTTGGTATGATTATGACCGAGAGACTATTCTGTGTAATCATGACCGTAATGTTACAAATGATGTGATAAAAATCCTCGATGGTCAGTAGTGCATTGGTGGACGATTGTTGGCATGATCATTTAATGACCATTAATGAATACACAAATATTCTCGCCCCGTAGTGTATGAATAATTGTGGTCGTGATATTAAAGAATATCCTCGCCGTAGTGCGGGGTGATTCGATGATGTGGAATATTTATTAAAGTCGAGTCTCGCCTATAACAGTTGATGAAAAACCTTTAAAACCTAAAAGATAGTAGACTTTATTTTCTACTTGACTCTTTTAATGGATTCAGATATTTCGCCGCAGCTTAAACCTGGTTGTCTATTGTATTTTATCGGTTTAACATTGTTGAAGACTATTGATAATTTATTCTCGCATTATCTTAGTCATAATATTTCTTCTTGGGCTAGTTGAGATCACCCTTTCTTTCACCGTTCTCTTCGTGAAATGAGAATATATTTGGGATTTAGTCTGGGAAACGAGTGATGGTCCTCAAGATAAGATTAGTAGTCCTCACTATTCGTGAAATAGTGTGATAATAATTGTAATGAGGACTTTTTGTTTGAGTTTGTATAATATCTAGTAGGCGATATTTGTATTTAAACTCACGCTTATGTCGATTGCATACCTACGCAGCTTATGTTAATAAGTTGTATTTAAATTGCATACCATGTAAGTGGCGACCCAAGATGGGTGATGTATACCCAATTTTGGGGCGCCACGGTTAGATATCGAGCTTAGGATATGATCCCGGCTAAGATGTAAGAATAGTACTAGAGGGGAGAGACGGGGAATACCTTCGCTAGTATGACCTACCTAAGTTTATGTGCTATATTTATTGGTTGGTCGGAAGATAGGGATAATTTGTTACATGTCAATTAACCTTTTGTTTTGTGGCGAGATCTCGAAAATGACATCCGAGAATGTTGAGAATAAGAATGGAGCGCAGCGATCGTTGATTCACCACATATCAATAATCGAGGATAATGTGCATCGAAGGCGACAATCCTCATGCAAACAACAACACCGACCAAATGATGAATGATCAAATGTTCAGAGGCTTTATGCAATTTATGCAACAAAGAAAGCAGAGCGACTTCTCGCCCAAAACGTAGGTGGAAACACGGAAAACTCTCGGGCGGTCACCGCTAAACAATTCAAGGAGCCGGGACCACCGGAGTTTAAGGGAGAGCCAAAACCACTTCAAGGAAGCATGGATAAAAGCAGATTACCAAGATATTTGATGTCTTGGGATGTCGATGAGCGAAAAGGTTCCTTCACGCTTTTATGTTGCTTGGAGAGGCGGATTATCGGTGGGAATCGGTCCAGAAACGTACTCAACTCATTGTCAGATCAAGATATCTTGGGAGAAGTTCCAGAGTCGTTTCAACGACAAATACTTTCCCGAAAGTATTCGCCACATGAAGGAGGTGGAATTTATCAAGTTGGAACAAAACAATATGACCGTGTCGCAATACGAGGCAAAATTTATGAGTTATCACACTAAGCCGTCCCACTGGTGGATAATGAAGAGAGAATGACGCGAATGTTTTTAAGAGGTTTGAAGTCGGAGATACGCCAACATCTTATTTCTCATAAACCGTGTTTGTATTCGGATGTTGTAAATAGGGCTCATTAGTGGAACGCGATAATGAGTCTACACAACTAAAAAAGAAAGCAACCAAGCAAAATTATAATACCAAATGGTAGTAGTCATCAAGCGGTGACAACAAGCGTGGAGGGAATCAACAAAGCCGGATATGGTAACCACTTCCGGTGGTAATCGGGGCCAAAACAATAAGAATGGACATTTCAAGAAACGGAGATTCAACAATGGTGGAAAGACGTCAAGACCAAAGACCCATTGTTAAGGAAGGAGAAAGACCACCTATCATATGCTTTAAATGCGAGGAGAGGACACATCACCCAAATCTGCGCCATGCCGTCCAAAGATGTTATAATTGTGGAAGAGAAGGTCACTTAGCTCGATTTTATCGCCATCAAGACAAATTCAATTTAGGATGGAGGCACCAAAGGCCATCCTGTAAAATTCAAACCCAGTAGTCTGAGAGAAGCGTTTGTTGTGACCTCCCAAAGAGCAAGGAATCGAATGAGATCATCACGGGTAAGCTTATCATAAAACTCTAATGAAGTCTATACTTTATTTGATACCTGGGTTCTACCCATTCTTTTATTTCTCCTACTTGCGCCATCGATTAAATTTGACTCAGGAGAAATTAGACTTTGACTTATCTCGTGGAAACTCCGTTGGGAGAAACCTTCATTACATCCATCGTTTATAAGTCTTGTTTGGTTCAAATCGGCACTTCACATTACACCGTCGATCTTATTTCATTAAAAATACTTGCATTTGACGTGATTCTAGGGATTGATTGGTTAACTACTTATCATGCAAAAATTGATTATTTTCGTAAGGTTGTTAGCTTTCATATTCCTAATCAACCTATTATGCTAATTCAAACGACCAAACCATTAAAATCAATCACTATCATCTCAAGCCATAAAGCTATTCGTTTATTGAAAACGGATGTCAAGCTTTCTTAGCTCATGTCACGATTTAAATAAAAATACGCCGCTTTTGAAAGATATTTCTATTGTTAATAAATTTCCGACGTATTCCCAGAAGAACTTCCCGGCCTACCCCAGAAAGCGTGAAGTTGAATTTTGTATCGACCTTGAACCCAGACAAAACCTATTTCCAAAGCCCCATATCGAATGGCTCTATTGAACTTCGTGAGTTAAAGACCCAACCGCAGGAATTGTTAGACATGGCTTTATTCGCCCCTAGTACTTCTCCTCGGGGTGCTCCGTTTCTCTATTCGTGAAGAAGAAAGATGGGAGTATGCGATTTTGTATTGATTATCGAGAGTTGAATCATGTCACCATCAAAAATAGGTATCCATTGCCACGTATTGATGACCTGTTTGACCCGATTTGCAATGAGCCAAATTCTTTTCAAAGATTGATCTTCATTCCGGATATCACCAATTGAAGATTAGAACCACGACATTCCAAAGACTGACGCCGAACTCCTAAGACGGGCATTATGAATTCCTAGTCATGTCCTTTGGATTGACTAATGCTCCCGCCGCTTTCATGGATATGATGAACCGAGTATTCAAGGAATATTTAGATCACTTTGTGGTCGTCTTTATTGATGACATCCTTATTTATTCCAAAAGCCGTGAAGATCATGAAAGCAACACTTGAGGTCGACACTCCAAAAGCTTCGTGAATATAAGCTTTATGCCAAGTTGAAGAAATGCGAGTTCGGCTTCAAGAAGTAGCATTCCTTGGGCACGTGGTATCAAGTCATGGAATATCCGTTGACCCAAAGAAAGATTGAAGCTATTCAAAGTCGGGAACAACCTAAATCAATGACCAAGCACGTAGCTTTCTCGGTTTAATTGGTTATTATCGGAGATTCGTGGAAGGATTTTCGAATCGCTACTCCATCGACTCATTGACTCGGAAAGATACAAAGTTCTATTGGAGCGAAGAATGTGAGAAGAGTTTTCAAGAACTCGAGGAGACTTATTTCAAAGACTGCTCGACAATACCATCCTGCCCGGAGGATTTGTCATCTAAATGATGCTTGAGCAAAGGGTTGGGATGTGTTCTTATGCAACATGGAAAAGTTATAGTTTATGCCTCGCGACAACTCAAAGAATATGAGAGGAATTATCCTACTCATGATCTAGAGTTGGCAAATGTTGTCTTTGCAGACTTAAAATTTGGAGGCATTACTTCAGTATGGGAGAAAGTGGAGATCTTTACGGATCATAAAAGCCTCAAATATTTCTTCACTCAAAAGGAACTCAACACGCGATAAATGACGTTGGCTTGAATCATTGAAAGATTATGATCATACCATCCAATACCATCCTCGAAAAGCGAACGTGGTAGCCGACGATCGAAAGTAGAAAATCATACGCAAGTACGAAAAGCGATATTGTCAACGCAAAGGCCCATTTTGTGTGACTTGCAAAGGATGGAGATAGAGTTAAAGACTCCATGGACGCAGCGTGATGATAGCGAAGTATACGAGTAGAACCGACTTTAATCGATAAAGTTAAAAAGCCGCTTCAAGCTACGCACCGGAGCCGATGCGTATGAGGAAGAAAGTGCAAGAAGGTGCTACGCCGGAAGCAAGAATCGATGAAGAAGGAATACTTGAGTCAACTCCGGACTTTTGTGTTCTAACGACCTCGATTTAAAGTATAATATCATGATGGAAGCGCACAACACACCATTTGCAATCCATCTCGGGAGTACCAAATGTATCATGATATTCGTCATACATTTTGGTGGAGCAATATGAAGAGAGAGATATAGCACTGTTTATCTCAAGGTGTCTAACTTGTCAACGAAGTTAAAGCGGAGCATCAAGTACCAAAAGGTCCATCAGAACCACTTGAAATTCCGTAATGGAAGTGGGAGCACATTACCATGGATTTCGCTACTAATCGGCCTTCCTAAGGTTTCTCAAGGCATTGATGCGATTTGGGTCATTGTTGATAGATTGACCAAGTCCGCTCATTTCTTACCTATACGAGAAACTTATACACTTGAACGTCTTGCGTCAGTATGTACATAAACGAGATTGTAAGATCGCATGGTATGCCTAAGATCCATAGTTTCGATCGAGACCCAAGATTCACTTCACGATTTTGGGTTAGTTTGCAAAAAGCTATGGGCACAGACTTACGATTTAGCTCTCTAAGATATCATCCTCGCACCGGGACGGACGACAAATGGAGAGGACTATTCAAACTCTTCAAGATCTATTAAGACTCGTGTCCTTGATTTCAAGGGAGTTGGGACAAGTTCTTACCATTGGTGGAGTTTTCCTACAACAACAGCTTATCAAGCAAGTATTGGGCATGGCTCCATTCAAGCATCAGATGGAAGAAAGTGTCGTTCTCAAAGATTTGGGATGAGGTGGGTGAAGCAACGTTGTTGGGACCGAGTTGGTACGTATGACTACTTTAAAAGATTCAAACGATCCGACAACGATAAAAACCTCACAAAATCGATAAAAGAGTTATGCCGATCTTCATCGAAAGGACGTGGAATTGATATAGGAGATCATGTGTTGTTAAGAGTTGCTCCATGGAAAGGAGTTACAAGATTTGGAAAGAGAGGAAAACTTAATCCTCGATTCATCGGTCCATTTTAATCCTCGATCGAGTAGGAATCGTGGCCTATAGACTCGCTTTACCGCCAAATATGTCTCGTGTTCATAACGCTTTTCACATATCTATGTTACGTAAATATGTGAAAGACCCGAACCATATTATTGAAAGTTAGAACCCGGACGAAAATAGCGGAAGATTTGACATATGAAGAGGTTCCCTGTTCAAATTTTGGATAAGAAGGAACATATTCTACGCTTCCAAGGTTATACCTCAAGTCAAAGTTTTGTGGAGGAACCACGATGTTGAGGAAATGACTTGGGAGTTAGCATCGAAATGAAATCAAGGTATCCTTACCTCTTCGACATACCAGTATCGTACATTCTAATTTCGAGGGCTAAATTTCATAAGAAGGGAGGTTGTAAGACCCCATCTTTTATAAATAAAGATGAATTTTCTATAAATATTATTTTTGAATATTATGGAATAAATTTGATATAATGTTATAGTTGTGGGTAATATTTATAAATTTTGCAAAGTATGCAAGTTGTTATAAAATATTCGTTTGGCTGGGGAATATTCTTTTTGTTAGGGAATATTCGATAAATGGCTCAATCATTGGTGGACCCCACAATGTAATTATTGTTTGATCGAGAAAACGACAAAAATATTTTATAAAAATAACGGCGGAGGTGTTACCGTTAAAACTGTTGAACTACCGGGGTAAAAAGTAGAATAATGTCTGGCGTGAAGTCAGAGTAAGAAGACACTCAGATTGATTATTGATGCTTACGTGAGAAGTTACTCATTTATGCTCAATTATTGCTCATGAGAATCACGCATCATATCTCTTATATTATTGATTCAATTATTGTCACAAGATCATCTCAGATAATATGTTATAAGATTAAATCAATAATTGAGACAATACAAGTTATAAATGATTAATAATTGTTGAAAGATTAAATATGTGTTGATGAAAAAAAAATGATTTGTGGTAAGTTTGATTATTTTATGGGGGCTCGTATATGTCATCATCTAAGAGTCTCTTCATCAATAGTATTTACCTTCATTAATAGTAATTACTTTAAATCAATAGTAATTACCCTTGTGAATAGTATTTACCTTCGTAATAGTAATTACCTTCGTCGATAGTAATTATCCTAGTGAATAGTATTTACCTTCGTCGATAGTATTTACCTTCGTTAATAGTAATTTACATTTACCAGACGCCGAACCACTTGTCGTTTCACATTACAAAAGCGCCAAACCGACCAGTCATCAAGTCACTTCGCTTTTCACACGAAAAGTGCTAAGCTAGAAATCTTCTATAAATAGAGGCCTAGGGCTTCATTATTTTCACTTAATTCATCAAGCTATAAAGAGAGAAAGTATAGAGAGAATAAGAGAGAAAGAAGAAGAGTATTTTGTTACTACACCGCCGCAAAGATTCAATCTCCTACCAAATGTAAGGGGGTGTTATTTTTCTTATTCACGAAGAGAACTGTTGTTATTCCATCGCTTATTATTCGCTGGAATAACTTTGTATAACGTGGTTTACCCTATACTTGGTGACATTCTTCTATTATTCTCATTGGAACATCCTGCTCGCATGTGTTTTACACGGACCGGTTCCGTCTTTATTATTATTATTCGTTGAACATCCACTGCTGCGTGTGTTTTACATTTGCACTGGTTCCGTCTTTTATTATTATTCATTTGGAACATCCATGCATGTGTGTTTTACAGGGACCGGTTCCGTCTTTATTATTATTCCGTTGGAACATCACATCGTGTGTTTTTTACAGGACTTGGTTAAAATTTTTATTATTATTCCGTTGGAACATCCATGCTCGTGTGTTTTACAGGACTGGTTAAAATCTTTATTATTATTCGGTTGGAACATCACATCGCATGTGTTTTACACAGGACCGGTTCCGCTTTTTATTATTATTCATGTTGGAACATCCATGCGTGTGTTTTACACGGACTGGTTCCGTCTTTTATTATTATTCGCATTGGAACATCCACGCTCATGCGCTTTTACGCCTTGGGACCTGGTTCCGTTATTTATTATTCTATGGAATAACTCCGCCTGCATGCGATCTACATCGCATGCATGGTGATTTCTTTTGTTATTCTATTCTTTATTATACCCAGTTGGTTAAAACTTTGACTTCTATACTCCATGAAATTAGTGGAATATCCTCGATATTTGCGTTTCATCCAAAGATCTTTCATGGAAATATTCTTTCGATCATTCTTGAATTTTACTCTACAAAACAAGATCATGTTGATAATTTGGACGTTAATAATTCCCGGATAAAATAATTCTTGAACTTGTTTTATTGAATTCTTATATCATTGTCATCATCCTCATGTTATATTATGTTGAAAGTCATCCGTATTCAGTAGTGCATAGATGGACTTGGTATGATTATGACCGAGACTATTATTGTGTAATCATGAATAGTAATGTTACAAATGATGTGATAAAAATCCTCAAATGGTCAGTAGTGCATTGGTGGACGATTGTTGGCATGATCATGACTATTAATGAATACACAAATATTCTTCGCCCGTAGTAGTGCATGAATAATTGTGGTTGTGATACTAAAGAATATCCTTGGCCAGAAAAAGGGGTGATTCGATGATGTGGAATATTTATTAAAGTTGAGTCTCAAATTTATAATAAATGATGAAAACCTTTAAAACCTAAAAGATAGTAGACTTTATTTTCTACTTGACTCTTTTAATGGATCGATATTCACCGCAGATTAAACCGGTTGCTCATTGTATTTTATCGTTTAACATTGTTGAAGACTATTGATAATTTATTCTCGCATTATCTTAGTCATAATATTTCTTCTTTGGGCTAGTTGAGCTCACCTTTTTCTTTCACCGCTCTCTTCGTGAAATGAGAATATAGTTGGGATTTAGTCTGGGAAACGAGTGATGGTCCCGAAGATAGCATTAGTAGTCCTCACTATTTCGTGAAATAGTGTGATAATAATTGTAATGAGGACTTTTGTTTGAGTTTGTATAATATCTAGTAGACGATATTTGTATTTAAACTCACGAGTTTATGTTGTATTGTACTGACGATTATGTTAATAAGTTGTATTTAAATTCTGTACCATGTAAATGGCGACCCAAGATGGGTGATGTATACCTAATTTTGGGGGCGTCACAAATATTCCCCGACAGTACGAATATTCCACGACCAAACGAATATTTCCCGATGATAATGAATATTTTATCACCACTTGCTTATTTAAAATATTTGCGCATTTTACCCATAACTAACCACATTAATCAAATCCACCCTTACTATTTCAAAATAAAGGAAATTCCTTTTTATTTAAAAAATTTCGGGGTCTTACAACTACTATTTACGAAGGGGTAATTAACCCTTGGAATCAAGAAGAAGCGATTAACTCTTGGTAATATGAAAGGACAACTACTATTTGTGAAGGGTAATTACTATTGGCGAAGGTAATTACTATTCACAAAGGTAATTACTTATTGATTTAACGTAATTACTATTCACAAAGGTAATTACTATTGACGAAGGTAAATACTATTGACGAAGGTAATTACTATTCACAAAGGTAATTACTATTCACAAAGGTAAATACTATTGACGAAGGTAATTACTATTCACAAAGGTAATTACAATTCACAAAGGTAAATACTATTGACGAAGAGACTCTTAGATGATGACATATGGCCCCCCCATAAAATAATCAAACTTACCACAAACGTCTCATAACAGACTCTTTATATACATCAAGGATTGAATAAATATTTCCACAAATCATTTTATTTTTAATCAACACATATTTAATCTTTCAACAATTATTAATCATTTATAATTTGTCGTCTCAATAATATAACATATTATACAGATGATACTGTGACAATAATTGAATCAATAATATAAGAGATATGATGCGTGATTAATTATGTAGTAATAATTGAGTATAATAAGTGACTTCTCACGTAAGATCAATAATCAATACCAGTGTTACTTATGCAACCACGCCAGTATCGCATTTTTTTACTACTGGGTAGTTCAACAGTTTTAACGCAGTAACACCTCCGTTATTTTTTATAGAAAGATAATTTTGTCGTTTTAACTACGATAATACTTAGTTAATAGGGTCCACCATTGATTGAGTAGTCGTATCGAATATTCCCCAAAAAAAAAGAATATTCCCCAACCAAACGAATATTTTATAACAACTTGCTTACTTTTGCAAAATTTATAAATATTACCCACAACTATAACATTATATCAAATTTATTCCATAATATTCAAAAATAATATTTATAGAAAATTTATTTTTATTTATAAAATTTGGGGTCTTACAAAACGAATATTCTAATACAACAATGAATATTTTATATCCACTTGCTTATTTTAAAATATTTTATATATTTTACCCATAACTATCCACATTAATCAAATCAACCCTTACTATTTCAAAATAATAAATAGAAAATTAAATTTCATTAATAATAAGTTGGGGTCTTACAAAGATTTCTTTGAGATATTAATATCTTTGGCCCGTAATGCAAAGATGAATTCTTGATGAATATCTTTGGCGTAGTAGTGAGCGAGAGACTTTGTTGTTGAATATCTACGGCTGCGGTCCGCAAAAGATGATTTACTTGTTGTTGAATATCTTTGGCGTGTAGTGTATGCAAAGATGAACTGTTAATGAATATCTTTGGCTGTGAGTAAAAGATGAATTTATTAGTATGATTATGAACAAGAAGCGTGATTTGGTATAACCATGATCTTTAATGTTTCAAGTAAAGGCGGTGATGAAAATTATCTTCGTCACGGATGAGAGAGAAATTTAGAATCACAATTATGATTATGAGTTATTCATCCGATTATGGAAAGGAACTGTTGATTGATGTTCTGAGGATAAAACATTATTGGTGGACTTTTAATGTGGAGAAGATAATAGACTTTATAGTCTATTTGACTCTTCTAATGGATTCGCTCGTTCACCGCAACTATAGTTGAAAAGTTTTATCATCTGCCATATGTTCTAAATCTCTGATTTATTACTGATGAAGGCTATTGATAATTTAATTATCTTTAGTCATGATATTGTTTACTAAGCTAGTTGTGCTCACCTTTTTGCTTCACAATTACTTTCAGGTAATAAGAGTGTTGTCGGGTCGAGCGGGGATAACAGGGAAATATAAAACGGTGGTATATAGCTGTTGAGATTCTCCCTAAATAGTATGAAAATAATTTTATTGAGAACTTTAGATAAGTGTGTCGTATTGTATACGTCATTTGATATTTAATTTTGGTGAACCAAGATATAGGTGAGGTGAACCCAACTTTGGAAAGGTGTTTTGCCCATTATCATACAAGATGTCTAACGACTACAACCTCGTGTTATCATAAAATGGGGTTGTGCACATCCACTTCTTTGAGTATATCTACGAGCACTACCTATATGATCTTGGAGTTTGGTTGAAACATAATATTCAATTGCAGACGGTGGAGATAGTTATATGTCAAGAGAAGACTTACCATTGGAAAGAACATGATATTAATCTTCTCGTTTTTTTTTTGGTCTATTAGATCAACCAAGGATAATTCTCTGGACATATGATATCTATCATAACTTAGATTCATGGCCTCCCATGTACGAAAAGGTTTTTGAGCATTTTCTAAAGATTTTAATTCTTAAAACAGGTTATTATCGTATCCTTTATGTAAGAGTATCATCATTGTGAGAGTCTTTGTCACGGTTGGGACATGAGTCATGATTGGTATATTATATCAAAACTCACAACATATGTGTTGTTGTAGTAATAAAGTTGTAGTTGTTTTTACACTACGATTTTGGCGACTCAGAATAGGTTGGATGGATTGGACCTATTTTGGGGGCGTCACAATTTAAGCATCAACAATATATCATTTAAAAATGAGTTCTTTTACGCAGTTATAAAAATTGAATATTAATTTATTTAAATTTTATCTATTTATATTTTTACTTTCATTAAAAGTTAAAATATAAATAAATAAAATTTAAATACATTAATATTTAATTTTTATATTCACGTATAATTTTTATTTAAAAATTTGGTCCTCAACCCCCTAAAGAGCTAGAAACCGGTCGCACGAGTCAAAACCAAATAAACCAACAAATATTTCCTGTCTTCACGTGTTCGACTTTCTTCCCTAGCAACAACCCAGCCCCACCTTCTCTCTCTCTCCTTTGAAAAACACTAACCACGTGCGAGACCCACATTTCCAGGGTATTATGAAAAACCATACAAAATATTATGGGCTCTTTCGTAATATAATTAAAATTCAGGTAAACCATAACTAACCACTATAATTTCCTTCCCTCTTCTCCTCCTCTCTCATCTCCACAATCCACATTCTCATTTCATTTATTTGACTCTCACTTCACTCAATCATAAAATAAAAATAATAATTCAGTATTCAGATTCATACTCAAATCATATCCGGTTCCTGACAGTGTGACGGCGTCGTGTTATGACGTCGGGCTCGAGGCTTCCGACATGGAAGGAGAGAGATAACAACAAGCGGAGGGAGAGGCGCCGGCGAGCGATCGCCGCCAAGATCTTCGCTGGACTGAGGATGTACGGCAACTACAAGCTGCCCAAGCACTGCGACAACAACGAGGTGTTAAAGGCTCTCTGTAACGAGGCCGGCTGGTCCGTTGAAGAAGACGGCACCACTTACAGAAAGGTAATAATTCTTTCACTTCCAAATAAGTCACTGTTTTATATTGTTAATTCACTGGTAGTGTTCAAGATGAAGAATTACTTTTCAGGAATGGTGATTTTTTTTTTCAGTTTCTAGCCGTTATTTTGGCTATACTTCGCCGTCTGGTGTATATGATAGCGGAGCTATTAATCTTCTTAATCGAGTCACTCTTTCTATTTCCGTCGATCTCTGATGAATCGATGTTTGAGCTCTGTGCCGAATTTTGAGGCCTTCGATATTTCAAGCAGGAATAGCTGTGTTGAGGTTGACCTAGGAAAATAGAGGCTAGACCGGATCTTGTAGGCTAATACGCGCCTCATGTTGTTGATCGGCGCACATTAGCACAAGGAAGAAGATTATAGCTGAAAATTGTTACTCCTAACATACACTCTTTCTCTTTCCTAAAAAGATGGTAGCTAGTAGTTATGGACGGTTCAGATTAGTCTATGTACTGATCACTCAAGTCTTTTAGGCTTAGCATAGATCACTTCCACATGTGGTGTATCATTAGCTGCACGAAACACAAAATATTCTCTTGTACAATTTATTAACAAATACTACTACATAGAGAGGGAAAGATTCTATTCTGATAACCCTCTGACGAGAAACTGAACAAGCCACGCTGGGATTTCATACTATTAGATAGTAATGCCTCTCTGGATTTCACTATTTTCTTCCCCTTAACTAGCTAATGACCTGTAATTTACTTGGTGGAATTGGGCAATTTTGTCTTTTTAAGTACAAGTGTACAACTCATCTCCTAGCTTGAACAACTTCCACGTGCTTTATTGCACATTTGCGCTCTTTGTTAAATCTGGCAGTTTTGACGGTATGTAATAATCAAGATTCTGAATTCCAAGGCATTTCATTTCTTGGGAAAATCATTTTCCTTTCAGTTCAGCTCAGCTGGATTTTGTTTCCTAAACTGCCCTTTGCTATCTTTTTTATGGTTGGTGGCATTTCAGTCATTTGATAAAGTAATTCATGGAGGTTTTTCTTTATCCGAGATTCCCGGGTGACACTTTTTTCTACTCAAAGCGTGGGATTTGCATGGGCTTTTTGGTGGTGTATGGCTTGTGGGCCTTTTCTGTTTTTTGGTTCTTTTGAGTTTTTGATTTTCTGTTTTTTAAATGTCATACAAACATAATTTTATATGCTTTTGCTACTGTGCTATTACCACTTTCACATTTTTATTAGTTCAACGGTTTTCTTTTTTTTCCTTCATGTGATTATACATGTAAAAAAGGTGATATCAAATCTTTAGAATCCATTGTGTTAATTTTTTTTGATTAAGCTGCTGAGCGTGTGGGGTTTATATGGAATTAGTATGGATTGTGGGAGATTTAGCTGGTTGGGTGAGAGGTAGTGTGCCGTGTTGAGCTGTATGATTATAGTTGACATTATAATTTAAAACTTTTGTTATGGGATACTTATAACTAAATTGCCTTTTTAATGGACCACCTTCAACTTTTATTTTCTTTCCGAGTATACTGAGAACTGTACTTATCTAGAGTTTGTTCAAGAAACAATTTAGGTTGGGTTTGATTACATCTGAATGCCTCCTAAGAGGCATAATAGATGTGCCTCTGATTCGGTCAGAGACTGAACTTGTTTGGTAAAAAAATTTTTTGCCTCTTAATCGGTAAGAGACAAATATAATTCTTAACTATTCAGAAGGACATCTGAACAAATTTATATTTTTCTGGACAGAAATAACCTCTTCTCCTTCTCTGGTTTCACTCTTCAGCTCATCAAAATTCAATCTCTCTCCTCTTTCGCCATGACTGCAATTTTCTAATTTCTCTCTCTATATCTACATGTACATATTTATGTATGTGATTATTATACATGCATGAATCAAAATCGTTCAATTATGAAAGACAATAGTTACCAATGGTAGGGGAAAGATCTTCAAAAGTATTAGCTGTGAAATTCAAGAGCAAACCATTCTTGCCAACTCCAGAGTTCCCAATCATCAACAGCTTGAACAAGTAATCAAAATCCCGCTGACTAGATGAATCTATTGAACAATTGTCTCAATTTATCAAGCCTCTAAAATCCTTACAATTGAATCGTAATTTATAATCAGAAAAAAGAACAAAAAAATCAACAATATATGTGACTCACTACAAATCTAGAAGAGAAAGAAAGAGAAAGTACCTACCTCAATTAATTGATTGACGAAAAATTGATGGTACAAATCTAGGGTTTCAATTTGAGGGATGAACAATTTTTATATTTATGTATATATAATGTATGTATAATTGTGTTTATATGATTTTTATTGAATTTATTAAAGCAAAAAGTAAAGTTTATATATAATGTATGTATAATTGCCAATATGATTGCTTAAACTGTTCAAAAGGTTAAAATAGTAAAATATTGTTATTCAGACATTTTGAAAAATTCAATTATCAAACAACATTTCTTCATTCAGATACAATTCTAGACAGGGGCTCTACATTTTTCAGATGTCTAAATTGTTCAGATCTTAACATTCAGTTTTATCAAATACAACCTTAATCTTCCACCATAGGAGGAATAACTGATCAGGTGAATAAAAAGGATAGTAGTGGGTCCATGTGCGTCTTGCTCAACTTAATATAGTTAGCACCTCTTATCCGGGGTGCTATGCAAGGATTGTTATTCATCATTTGTTGGTCTAATTTGATTTCTTTTCAGCTATTTGAATACAAGTGGTTTCTTTTTGTTGGTGGGTAAAATATTTTGTTTGCTGGGCAATTTAAACGCATTTGGTTAAATGGAGATTAATTCTTTTAGTTTACTTGTGGGAATTATCAAAAAGGGTTCCCAAATCCATTTTATCTTTACTAACAGTTATAAACTAAATTTTAGGCTGCACTATTTGATAAAGTACTGGAGCCATAAACAAGTTTTGGATGTAGTTAAAATCTTAAATTTTATGAAAGCTCGACTCTGATGAGCATTTGACCAAGAACTTTCATTTTATAGAGCACAGAAGCATGCTTAAGTACCACCACTTTAGATGGCTATTATGATTTTAAAATTTACTTTTTAGACACTGTGTTTAGAATGTACTTGCCGTGTATACCATTGGAGTGTTGTGCTACTCATTTCAGCTTTAGCCTAAAATGGAATCGATCAGTCTGTCTTGAAATGGTAAGAATTATATATACATAGATATAGAAAACTTTGGCCAGGAAGGCAAGTAAAATTTTTAAAACAGTGTAGTGAGGAACTATCATCATTAGTGTAGGGATATACTGCTTCCTTTGGAGTGTTTACTAAAGGGATCCTCCATATTA
Organism: Panax quinquefolius; assembly: GCA_020205615.1. Lineage (NCBI taxonomy): Eukaryota > Viridiplantae > Streptophyta > Magnoliopsida > Apiales > Araliaceae > Panax > Panax quinquefolius. The sequence continues at coordinate 18,599,810 of CM035163.1, forward strand.
TATTCCGTCTGATGAATTCTTTTCGGGAAACATGCTATCATTAGATTCAATACTAGCTTTCTTTAAGTGCATTTCGTTCTCTCAATTGAAAAGTATTTATTTTACTAGTGAATATGGTTCTTTCAAGAAGTGTTTTAGACTTGGTTTATGGCATCTAGCAACCTTTGGCAATGAGATCTTATGTGAAAAGTGGAAGCTCATGATGGTGCAAAAGTTATTCCACATCATTAAGTTGTTTGATTCTCAAGTATTCAACTGGATCAAACATGATGGTCTACATGGACCCATTAGATAGTGAATCCCTTTTCTCCATGCTGATGTCTAACTTATTTAATACTCGTTAGAAAATGAAGGATTGAAGCAGACAACTGGCTGAATAGTAGTATACTATGGGGAAGTGAGTATTAAGTCTTAGATTAGTATGTTTGGTATGATTTGTTACTCATAGAGGGTCCAAATGGATACTTATAGTTAGGGAACTAAGGTAAGGTACTTCCGTTCCTAATTATCTCATTCTTTTGTTGTGGTAAGTGATTAAGATGCAGAGAATTAAAGAACTGAAAGAGGGTTCACTTTTTTACCGAAGAAATTACAAAGGAAATGAAAATAAAGGTTACATATGATGGTCTCACATCCATGTGGCCAATTAATAACTTTAGGTCAGTATAGTAAAACTAAATTTATATTTTCATTTGACAGCTGGTGAAATCTTTGCAGGTGAACTTTCAAATCTACTTAAGTACCTGATTGTTAACTATTACTTGTCAAACAAAATAAATTAATAATACCTGAATTCTAACTACAGAATTTATAGAAGGAAAAAAAACCCTTTAATTATGTTTTGACCAGGATATTTTGCTGGTGCTGATTATCTTTGCTTTTCTAAAGGGATGCAAGCCTGCGGAACGCATGGATATTCTTAGTGGCTCAGCATCAGCTAGTCCTTGTTCGTCATACCAACCAAGTCCGTGTGCATCCTACAATCCAAGCCCCGCTTCATCTTCTTTTCCCAGCCCAATTTCGTCCCTTTACACTGCCAGTGCCAACAATAATGCTGATCCCAACTCCCTTATTCCTTGGCTAAAAAACCTCTCATCTGGCTCATCACCTTCTTCATCCAAGTTCCCCCTCCATCTTTACATTCCTGGAGGTTCTATAAGTGCACCTGTTACCCCACCATTAAGCTCCCCTACTGCCCGAACTCCCAGAATGAAGGATAGTTGGGATGATCGAACTGCTCTTCCAGCCTGGGCTGGGCAGCACTATCCTTTCCTACCCTCTTCCACACCGCCAAGCCCTGGCCGTCAAACCCCACCTGATTCAGGGTGGCTATCTGGCGTTCAAACTCCCCAAGACGGGGCATCATCTCCTACATTCAGCCTTGTTTCACCAAACCCATTTGGCTTCAGAGAGGCATTTTCAGGTGGAGGGTCTCGGATGTGGACTCCCGGGCAAAGTGGAACATGCTCGCCAGCAGTTGCTGCAGGCTTCGATCAAACAGCAGATATTCCAATGTCTGATGCAATTTCCTCTGAGTTTGCATTTGGCAGTAATACAAAGGGGATAGTTAAACCATGGGAAGGAGAGAGGATTCACGAAGAATGTGTCTCGGATGATCTTGAGCTTACCCTTGGGAACCCTAGCACCAGGTAAGCTGGCGTACATTTTTTTACTAATCTTACACAATATGGTCAAATACCTCTTTATCCACCCTTTGGTTGATAATATTAGCCTTTTATACTGTTGGTAAGGATTTCTTTTCCATTGCAGATAGACAATTGCAGCAGAAGGAATGAGGAGAAATATCCACATGCATGCTGATGGAATTGGTTTCTATCTTACCTTTATGCGAACGTCAGTTCAGTGACTTGTTATTATGTTGAAGCTTCTGAAATGGAAGTTTTTCTGGGTTGCAAACCAGGGGGATTAAATAAATAGATAGCTTGTTTTTTTTCCAGAAAAGGAAAAGTATAAATTATGTTATAAATAGAGTTCATGTGGTGACTATTTAACCTTTTTCTCAGAGAATTTACCTTTTACATTTGCTCTTCAATTTTTCACTTTTTAAACAAGTTTTCCATTACAGCATTGATGCACCACCATGCTTGATTTTTATTTTGCAACTGAAATGGATTTGTATGTCGAGATTGAGTTCCCACTACCAATTATTTATTTTATTTTTGTATATTGCGTTTGTAATATTCTGTTATTATGAGACTAAATAGTTTGTACGTGGTACAAAACTACAAATTAATTGTTGGTTAAACACAAACTTATTTCGAATTAAATAGTTCAATCCTTCTAATAAACTAGATGCTCTCTTATTTCCGACAAAATTTTGCTCTTGGGTCCAAGATTGAACTCATTTATGTTGTACATGTACAGTCTACGTGTGATGAGACCATACTTGAACAATCAACTCATTCAAAACCACGTCATGTGTTAAATGTAAATGTACAACTTTTAATGCAAATTCTATATTATTTGTATGTTAATCTATCCGTTTCAAAATTAGAAATATAATTTGACTTCGATCACTAACAAACAACAGTAAATCTTAAATTAATGTGAATTTATTTAATTTTAGTTAATACAATTATTATAATTGTCTAGTATATAATAAAATTTATTAATCACAAAATTTATTTTATTCTAAACATTTAATATGTTGTCGTTTAACTACAAAAATCAAATTATATATCTAATTTTGAAACGGATGGATGAAGTATATTTTAATACTATAAATATCATTTTCACAAAAATAGGAATGAATATGATTATGTTTTTGCTTTGGTGATTGTGGAACTCGCAACCATTATCTTGTAGGTGTGTTTCTAAGTAAAAGGTCACATGCATGCACTTACTTGGCTTACAAATCATGTATTGTTTACAAGTTTTTATAGTAAATTATGTTAAGTGGTCTCAAATCAATCAATCATTCATTTCTTTCTGTACTTCAGCTGACATGTTGGGATTCAATATATGCATGCCGATGGACCATGCATCTTGTCATATTGATGAACAACTTCTTATAATCTGGTACAAAGTAGTCATGCTTTTGGCATTTGAGAGTATGAGCCCATTTATGTTGAAAAATTGATAGAATCGTGATTAATTTAACTCTTTTTTTTTTAATATAGATGACAAGTAATCAAACTATGACAACTCCAATACTCTCTTTAATCATGAAAGAATTTTTTTATAAAAAAAGAAAAGAAAAGAAAAGAAAAAAGTGATGTAATTCTCAATTTCCATCTATAAAAGGCACAACCCCATTTCGCCAGTTCCATGATCACTTGAAAATTCTTAATTTGTAGTGTATTTGAAATGGCCTATTCAAAGGCTTTCTATGCTGCCCTTTTTTGCTTCTTCGTTTTCACTTTAGTGATCAGTTGTAGTTCTAATAAAAATGTACCATTCCCCCAACAAGCAACACCAAAACCAAAAGCCAATCCTCTTGGTTATGATAATGATCTCCACGGCAAGTCATCATCAGCAGCTAATAATGCCTGCCCTAAAGACGCTCTCAAGTTGGGTGTTTGTGCAGACATGCTCGGCCGATCGATCGGCCCGACTATCGTAACCCCGCCAAAGACACCATGCTGCAAGTTCATGGGAGGTCTTGTTGATCTTGAGGCTGCAATTTGCCTTTGTACTGCCATGAAAGCTAATGTCTTTGGTACAAACATTGACATTCCTATTTCCTTAAGCTATGTGCTCAACAATTGCCAAAAGAACCTCCCCTCTGGCTTCCAATGTAGTAACTAAACTAGATAATATACAAAATAAAGTTACGGGCACCAAAGAAAATCTCCAGAAAATAAAATAAAAAATTACAGATGCAACTTTACTCTATTATCTTCGTCTGACAAAAAATTGAATGTGTTTAATAATAATAATAATAATAATCATTTTTTGTGCAGTACAATAGATGCAACCCTTTGAGAAAGAAAGATGCATCCTTGATTTTTTTTAATATTTTTTTCCAAAAATAATCTTCTGGTGTCCCTATTTTTATTGTAATATATATGGTGTATTGCATTAATTATTTGTACTATATATATATTTTTCATCTTTTTCTCCTTGTGTTATTTTATATGCTTGAGGTATTGTCATGTCATAGTGTCATAGAGGTGTTGTTAGTCGATCCTGAAATTATTTATCGATTGATTTGAATTATAAGGCAGGTTCATGACCTTCTAGTTTACCCGTGTCCATTATTCAATGGGTGAGAAGATTCAGAATAAAATGACATGTGATGCTTACAATTGAGTTAAGTATATTATGGATACTAGTGACCCTGTATACGCGTTTTGTGTATAAATTATATAAGATAAAATAAAAATTATATAAAATTCAAAAAATTAAATTAAATTATTAAAAAATTTAAATTAAAAAGGACAAATTATTAATCTATTTAAAATTGTAGAGGTAAAAGAGTAAAAAAAAAAACACACGTTAAGCACCTCAAACATATCTAAATATGAAAACTTATGCTTTAGAAAAGAAAATTTATATAAAATTGTTGTTTGGCGTTGATAGAGTGAGTTTAACTTCTAACTTGTGGACATCTAATCAAACAATTAGGCGCATGTGTCTCATATTTCTTAGATTCTGATTGGAGGCTTCAAAAAAGAATTTTGAATTTCTGTCATTTGTCACCTCCTCACACTGGCCTCATGATTAGTGATGCCATTTTTTCTTGTCTTAGTGTACAGGGCATTGAAAATAAGATAACCACAATCACTTTAGACAATGCATCTTCTAATGATTCTTAGTTAGGAATCTTAAAGATAGTTTTGTGTTAAAAGGTAATTTGTTTTTTGATGAAAACTTATTTTATGTGACATGTTGTGCACATATTCTTAATATTATGGTACAAGATGGTTTAAGTGTGATTCAAAATTTTATTATGAAGGTTCAATATTTAAGCCTTTTATTTTATTGAAAGTATTATATATAAAACGACATAATAATGAATTTAATGACAACATAATTTTAGTATCATGCCATTATAATAAATTAAAAACTTATTATTATTAAAGATAAAAAATAAATATACTTTAAATATTAATAAAGTTACAAATGTATATCTATACTTTTATATATAACAAGACAATTAAAGATTTTATCCAAATTAATTTGTTTAGTCATTTTAAGAGTAATTTATTCATCAATTTATTATTTTCAAATACAAATTATATAATAATAAAATAATAATTTATTCAAATACAATAAATATATAATTATAATTTCATTTCTATATATACATGCATGCATCTCACAATAAAGCAAAAAAAGTCATATAAAGTATTAATATCAACTTATTTATCTATTTTTTAATGTATTATATAATTATAAATATGATGCAGATACAAATTATCTTTAACATTATATATGTATTATGTCGATAAAAAATATTTAAAATTTATTAACCAAACCCATTTATAAATATGTAGACTTTATTAATCAAACCCATTTAATATGGACTGTCCAAAGTCCAAACTGCAAATGGGCTATAGCTGATATCCAGTAACTCAATTTTTTACCAATTTGACTCAATATTCTCTCTCTTATTTTGTCTGCCTGCAGGCTCTAGGTTTCCATTTGTAATGGCAGCAACTACTGCCTTCAGGTTTTTCCTTATAGCTCCATTTCTAGCAATAGTTATCCTCGGATCCTTCTACCAATCATTTTCTTACGGCGTCGCTGGTCACAATCTCAGAACGATCTCGTCAGGTGGCGCTAGTGGTGGTCAGACTCACCGGAATCTGTTAGCTGCTACTGCTGCTCAGATGAAACCCGATCAGCACCTCCCAAGCTGCGGTGAACTGGCGGGAAAGTTTCCGTGCTTGAAGAATTCCAGATGCCGGTGGTGCCGAAGCGAGGCACTCGATGATACGTGCTTTTCTAAGTCTGAAGCTTTTCGATTGCCCTCTCAGGTCTTCTCTTGTGATTGATCTCTTTCTCTCTTGTTCGCTGATTGGAACATGTGTTGTAATTTTAATTAGAAATTTTAATGGAGATTTGTGGATTGAAGCATTGGGAGCAATCTGTTCTTTTGTTGATTAATTTTATGTGGTGGGTTGGATTGGAAATGAGATGCTTCTGGTTTAATTTCGAATTGCAACTTTAAATTTTAGGAACTGGGAAAATAGCTTTTGTTTGTTAGTGTGGATCAGTGCTCTTGTGATTATCATTTGGGTTATTTTATTCATTTTGTTTGTTGAAGTTTTTGTTGTATAAAATTTATCATTTTCTGGTTCCAAATAAGACATCTGATCTACTGGCATGTATGCAGATTTAGATACACACATACATATATCTGCTGGGTTTCTTCATATCCGTTTTATCAAAATTGTTTGCAATCTTTTTCCATCTCCCCTTATAGACAAACACACACACACACACATATATACTTACGTACATATATGTATAAATGAGTGCTAAAAAATGATCATTTGCTTTACTTCATGGTTTTCGTAAATCAAAGGATGTGATCCCAGGACAGATTTATGGATCACGCATGTCTGGAGAGAGGAGTAATGCTTTGATTTTCTCCCGTGAGTAAAGGAATAAGATGGAGAACATCTGGTCATGACTATCGTCTAAGTGCCACATGGATCTTCATTGAATGGTAGTATTTCTGCTAGCTTGCTGGAAAGGCTGCATTGCTGCGTTAGTGCCATACTTACGAAAGTTTTAAAGTTTTTTCATAGGTATCATGTTGAGTTTTTTGAACTATACTATAGTTCTTGAAAAAATATATCGGAAAGTATTAGTTGCATCCTGTCTTTTATAGGAGGCTGAAGCTATTGAATTTATGTTCTTGTCTGCTGAGTTGGGTGAGTTTTGATTCGAAAGTGATATAATTGTGAATGTTTTCAGTTTTCCTTATTGATAGTTTAGATATCTGTAGCTTCTCTAATGTGTTAGGTGTCACTTAAGTCATGGTATGGAGTTATCAGGTACAACTGTTTCTCTATTCCTTAGTGAAGCTCCAACAGAAACAGGGTGCTCTGTATTTATTCAAAGCTGGTAAGCCTCTTTCATCACCTTATGAAGTGGAATATACCACATGTGTGTGTGTGGGGGAGTGTATGCATTTATGTTTAAAAATAAGAAAAAGGAGGCGCTGAAAGGGAGTGGTGTTATGTGGGTAATGAATCATAAAGCAAATTTCTTATGTTGTCAAGGAGGAGGGAAAGGGAGTGGTGTTATGTATTTGACCTGCTTATTTTTGTCAGTAAGTCTACTATCATATAAAATGTGGGCCATCAAAATATGTATGTAAGTATATGTGAGCGGTTGTATGTGATAGTAGACTTATTTTATTTTATGTGAATATATGTGAGCGGTTGTATATGAATGTATGTGATACTAGACTTATTTTAAATTAATAAATTAATATGCACAATATCAACGGTTTTGTTAGTAAGTCTACTATCATATAAAACGTGGGCCATCAAAATATGCAAGAAATAAAAAGTGGAATGATTTATTTTATTCTTGACTACAATGAATTATTCTGTATCATCTCTCAAGGAATAAAATTTATAAATTTAACAAGAATAGAAATAGGTCATTCCATTCAGGAAAAATTAAAACATGGCATTTTTCTAATCTTTTCCAACAGATAAACAACTTTATACTCCAATATATATCATATCATCTTTACTGTTTTGATATTTCTTAATGCAGATTGGGAACTTGATGGATTTGCCACCGGATCTACAATTTTGATTAGCGTGATATTACAGAGGCCTGACTAATGTATGTTTAACAGGCCAATTTCTGGAGCAACCATGAATCCAGCAAGAAGTTTGGGGCCTGCAATTGTTGCAAGCAAATATAAGCGATTATGATTTAGGGTCCTTTACACTAATATACAACAATTAGAAAGTAATTACAAAAATAAAACATACAAAACATAATTACAGAAATAAAACATACACAATATACGTGCGAAAATCACGTGTCATTAACTCTTACACGTCAGTTACCGAATTTCATCTTTTCAATTAACCGCCCCAAAATCATGCAACTTTGAAATCGGAACACATATCAACGACGGAGAAGACGCAGAAATCTGTCATGCTTATCAAATCGGAGAAGACGAATCACTTTGTCACGACGCAACTCTGAAATCGGAAATAGCATACAGCATCAACAACTTCTTCCTGTTCAGTAACCGTAATCTTCTGGCGCGACACAGCACTGAGATCGGAGAAGACGAAACTTTTCATCGCGACGGCACGCTGAGATCACAAAATAGCATACAAAATCAACAGCAACTTCAAGTTCAGTAACCAAAAACAATCGAACTACCGTGATTGTTGAAGTTCAGTAACAAAATCGCAAAGAACTTCGATAAAAATCGAATAATCGAGGTAAGTGATTCATATGCATATAGTTACCTCTGTTTTCTACGAATTCCTATATTGATAACCTTTCTTAAGTTTTTCACGTTTAAAATGGTTACTACAAATACTGTGTAGCATTATATAGTTCTTGACTAATCTTGACTTGGTTCTTTGTGTAAAATTATATTGCTGACTTGGTTACTGCTCAAAATTATCTAGTGACTAATGCTGACTTAATTGGTTACTGACCAATGTTGAATTGGTTACTGGCTAATGTAAACTTAATTACTGCAGAGATTAATTGGTTACTGTAATATTGGTTGCTGAAGCATATTACTGTATAATGTTGTCAAATTTGGAGTGTCGGATTTTGGCATTTTCGGAGCCTAATTTCATTGGAAACGGATCAACGATCAAAAATCACCAGCTTAGCTGGTGAACTGCATGGTTTTTTGGTCAAATTTTATCATTTAGGCCTTCAAAACTGCATGTAAAAATTTGGTTTATTTTCTGGTTACTAAGATTATGTAGTTTGGTTACTGTCTAATATTGATTTAGTTACTTTATAATGTTTATTCAGTTGTCAGACAATGGAGACTAACAATAACCAATACAACAAATTTAATTGTTTACAGGAATATATAATTGTTTAATGTTAGTAACCATTAACCACATGGTTGGTAACATTTTTGATGGTGTCTGGTAACCAAAATTGATGTTGATTAACAAAGTCGATTAATTGTTTTGTTTTGATAACAAAGTCGATATCTTCGTATGTAACATTATATCTTGTCTAATGTTGTCTTTAATTCTCGACTAATGTTTGTCTTGGTTACTGCATAATATTACTAATTAATGCTGACTTGGTTACTGACTAATGCTGATTTGGTTACTAAGTAATATTATATTTGTTACTGACTAATGTTGACTTGCCATCGTGTAACACTATAATGGTTATTGACTAATTCTGAATTGGTTACTGTATAAAATTATAATGCTGACTTGGTTACTGTGTAAAAATATTATTTAGTGACTCATGCGGACTTGGTTACTAACTAATGCAAACTTAATTACGGCAGGTGATTAATTGGTTGTATTATTGGTTCGTTGAAGCATATTAATGTACACTTCTACTTATGTTTTTTATATTAATGGTTACTTGTTAGCCAAAATTGATGTTGATTAACAAAGGCAGTATACTGACTGTTTTGATAGCAAAATGCATGAAAAAATATGTTTTATATTTTGGTTACTAAGTACATAGAAATTGGTTATTGATTATTATTGATTTGGTTACTGTATAATATTTATTTGGTTGCTGAATACTTTAAATGTATATTTTTCTGATGTTTTTTATATTGATGGTTATTTATTAAATACATTGGTTACATTCCTGCAACAGTTGGATCTTTAAGTACATATTGATGTTTTTATATTGTTTGCTTTTTTTGTAAAATGTATGAAAAAATATGTTTTATGTTATGGATACTAAGTAAATATATGTTGATTCTTTATCGCCTTAACTGGATTTGGTTAGTATATAATGTTGACTTATTTATTGTGTAATATTACCATGGTTACTTACATAATATTCGTGTTTTATCTTGATTTTTTTTTATATTGATGGTTCTTGATTAACTACATTGGTTACTTTTATACACCGTTAGTCTTTAATTTGTAACAAAGTCATTCTTGATTGTTTTGGTTGTAAAATGAATGTAAAAATATTTTTTATAATCTTCGCTACTAATTACATATATCTTAGTTCTTGTATAATATGTATTTAGATAATCGTAAGGTGTTTATTTGGTTACTCTATAATGTTATTGAGTTTTATAATTGTTTCTTTTATATTGGTGGTTACTTATTGACTACATTGGTTACCTTCATACTGTGATTAATCTCGATTATATATATTGGTTGTTGTATACTATTTAATTGATTACATTATAATGTTTATTTGGTGGTTGCGATCGTGACGCCCCAAAATTAGGTATACATCACCCATCTTGGGTAGTCGATACATGGTATGTAATTTAAATACAACTTACTAACATAAATCGTGGTGCAATACGACATAAAGCGTGAGTTTGAATACAAATATTGTCTACTAGATATTATACAAACTCAAAAGGAGTCCTCATTACAATTATTATCACACTATTTCACGTAATAGTGAGGACTACTAATGCTATCCTCTGGACCATTACTCCGTTCCCCGACTCGGCCCCAGGCTATATTCTCATTTCTCAAGAGAACAAAGTGAAAGAAAGGGTGAGCTCAACTAGCTTAGTAAGAAATATTATGACTAAGATAATGCGAGAATAAATTATCATTAGCCTACAAATAATTGTTAAACCGATAAAATATAATGAACATCAAGTTTAACTACAGCAGAACCAACAATCTATTAAAAGAGTCAAGTAGAAAATAAAATCTACTATCTTTTATGATTTAAAAGGTTTTTCATCACTGTTATATTTGAGACTCAAACTTTAATAAATATTCCACATCATCGAATCACCCCTGCACTACTACGGCCAAGGATATTCTTTAGTATCACAACCACAATTATTCATGCACTACGGGCCAAGAATATTTGTGTATTCATTAATGGTCATGATCATGCCAACAACTGTCCATCAATGCACTACGGACGATGGGGATTTTTACCAAATCATTTGTAACATTACGATGGCCATGATTACAATCGAATAATCCTCGGTCATAATCATACCAAGTCCATCTATGCACTACTGAGGCCATGAGATGACTTTCAAAAAATATAAATATGAGGATGATGACAATGATATAAGAATTCAATAAAACAAGTTCAAGAATTAATTTATCTCAGAACCAATAACATCCAAATCGTCAACACGATCATTGCTTTGAGAGTAAAATTCAAGAATATCGAGAAGAATATTTCCATGAAAGGATTTGGATGAAGCGCAAATATCAAGGATATTCCACTAATTTCATGGAGTATAGAAGTCAAAGTTTTAACCAACCGAGTATAATAAATAATGGAATAACAAAAGAAATCACCATGCATGCGATAGGCCGCATTGACAGCAAAAGTTATTCCAAATGAATAATAAATAACGGAACCAGTCCGGCGTAAAACGCATGCAGATGGGATATTCCAAATGTAATAATAAAGAATGGAACCAGTCCGGTCCGTAAAACACATGCATGCGGTATGTTTCAAATGAATAATAATAATAAAGATTTTAACCAGTCCTGTAAAACACATGCATGAGGATGTTCCAATGAGAATAATAATAAAAAAGCGGAACCAGTGGGTGTAAAACACATGACGAGGATGTTCCAATGTAATAATAGAAGAATGTCACCAAGTATAGGGTAAAAAACCACGATACAAAAGTTATTCCAATGCAGAATAATAAGCAATGGAATAACAACAGTTCTCTTCATGAATAAGAAAGAATAACACCCCTTACTTTTAGTAGAAGATTGAATTCGCAGTAGTGTAGTAACAAAATACTCTTCTTTTTCTCTTATTCTCTCTATACTTTCTCTCTATAGCTTGAATGAATTCGTGAAAAATAATGAAGGATTAGGCCTCTATTTATAGAAGATATCTAGCTTAAGACCGCCATGTGAAAAGGCAAGTGGCTCGACGACGGTAGTGATGTGAAAAGAAAAGTGGTTTGGACGCTTGTAATGTGAAACGACAAGTGGTTCGGCCTTTGTAATGTGAAACGACAAGTGGTTCGGACTTTTGTAATATGAAACGGCAAGTGGTTTGACGTCAGTAAAGGTAATTACTATCGACGAAGGTAATTACTATTCACAAAGGTAATTACTATCGACGAAGGTAATTACTATCGACGAAGAGACTCTTAGATGATGACATATGGGCCCCCATAAAATAATCAAACTTACCACAAAGCGTCTCATAACAGACTCTTTATATACCTCGAGGATTGAATAAATATTACCACAAATCATTTTATTTTAATCAACACATATTTAATCTCTCAAAATTATTAATCATTTATAACTTGTCATCTTAATTATTGATTTAATACTATAACATATTATACAGATGATACTGTGACAATAATTGAATCAATAATATAAGAGATATGATGCAGCAATTACTGTAGCAATAATTGAGCATAGTTGAGTGACTTCTCACGTAAGCATCAATAATCAATATCGTGTGCTACTATACAACTACGCCAGATTCTGATTACTTTTACTATCGGGTAGTTCAACGGTTTTAACAGTAACACCTCTGCCGTTATTTTTATAGAAAGATAATTTTGTCGATTTTTAACTAATACAATACTTCCAATTATGGGGTCCACTAATGATTGAGCCGTCATTTAATATTTCCCGACAAAAGAATATTCCCACCAAACGAATATTTTATAACAACTTGCTTACTTTTCAAAATTTATAAATATTACCCACAACTATAACATTATATCAAATTTATTCCATAATATTCAAAATAATATTTATAGAAAATTCATCTTTATTTATAAAAGTTGGGGTCTTACAACCTCCCTTCTTATGAAATTTCGCCCTCGAAATTAGGGTACATACCGGTATGTCGAAGAAGAGGTAAGGATACCTTGATTTCATTTGATTCTAACTCCCAAGTCATTTCTTCAACATCGTGGGTTCCTCCACAAAACTTTGACTTGAGGTATAACCTGGAGCGTAGAATATGTTCCTTCTTATCCAAGATTTGAACAAGAACCTCTTCATACGTCAAATCTTCCGCTATTTCATCCGGTTCTAACTCAATAATGTGGTGGGTCTTTCACATATTTACGTAACATGGATATGTGAAAATGTTATGAACACACGAGACATACTTGGCGGTAAAAGCGAGTCCCATAGCCACAGTTCCTACTCGATCGAGGATTAAAATGGACCATTTGAATCGAGGATTAAGTTTTCCTCTCTTTCCAAATCTTGTAACTCCTTTCCATGGAGCAACTCTTAACAACACATGATCTCCTATATCGAATTCCGTCCTTTCGATGAAGATCAAGATAACTCTTTTGTCGATTTTCTAAGATTTTTATACGTTGTCGGATCGTTTGAATCTTTAAAAGTAGTCATACGTACCAACTTTGGTCCCAACAACGTTCGTCACCCACCTCATCCCAAAGACATCGAGAGAACGACACTTTCTTCCATACAACGCTTGAATGGAGCCATGCCAATACTTTGCTTGATAAGCTTTGTTGTTGTAGGAAAACTCCACCAATGGTAAGAACTTGTCCCAACTTCCTTGAAATCAAGGACACGAGTCTTAATAGATCTTCAAGAGTTTGAATAGTCCTCTCCATTCGTCCAGGTCAAAATCCCGAGGATGATATACCGAAGCTAAATCGTAAGTCTGTGCCCATAGCTTTTTGCAAACTAACCCAAAATCGTGAAGTGAATCTTGGGTCTCGATCGTAAACTATGGATACCAAAGATACCATGCGCTTTTATAATCTCGTTTATGTACATCTGAGCAAGGCGTTCAAGTGTATAAGTTTCAGATGTATCGGTAAGAAATGAGCGGACTTGGTCAATCTATCAACAATGACCCAAATCGCATCTATGCCTTGAGAAACCTTAGGAAGACCCAGAACGAAATCCATGGTAATGTGCTCCCACTTCCATTACGGAATTTCAAGTGGTTCTGCAATGGACCTTTTGGTACTTGATGCTCGCTTTAACTCGTTGACAAGTTAGACACCTTGAGATAAAAACATTGCTATCTCTCTCTTCATATTGCTCCACCAAAATGTATGCCGAATATCATTATACATTTTGGTACTCCCGAGATGGATTGCAAATGGTGTGTTGTGCACCTCCATCATGATATTATACTTTAAATCGTGGTCGTTAGGAACACAAAGTTCAGAGTTGACTCAAGTATTCCTTCTTCATCGATTCTTCCTTCCCAAGATAGCACCTTCTTGCACTTTCTTCCTCATACGCATCACTCCAGTGTCGTAGCTTGAAGCGGACTTTAACTTTATCGATTAAAGTCGGTTCTACTCAGTATACTCGCTTATCATCACATGCGTCCACTCGAGTCTTTAACTCTATCTCCATCCTTTGCAAGTCACACAAAATGGGCCTTTGCGTTGACAATATCGCTTGACGTGCTTGCATATGATCTTCTACTCAATGCGTCCACTACCACGTTCGCTTTTTCGGGATGGTATTGGATGGTATGATCATAATCTTTCAACAGTTCAAGCCAACGTCGTTGTCGCATGTTGAGTTCCTTTTGAGTGAAGAAATATTTGAGGCTTTTATGATCCGTAAAGATCTCCACTTTCTCCCCATACAAGTAATGCCTCCAAATTTTAAGTGCAAAGACAACAGCTGCCAACTCTAGATCATAAGTAGGATAATTCCTCTCATATTCTTTGAGTTGTCGCGAGGCATAGGCTATAACTTTTCCATGTTGCATGAGAACACATCCCAACCCTTTGCTTGAAGTATCACTGTAGATGACAAATCCTTCGAGCAGGATGGTATTGTCGTAACAGTCTTTGAAATAAGTCTCCTCTTGAGTTCTTGAAAACTCTTCTCACATTCTTCGCTCCAATAGAACTTTGTATCTTTCCGATTCAATTTGAGTCGATGGAGTAGCGATTCGAGAAAATCCTTCCACGAATCTCCGATAATAACCCGGCTAAACCGAGAAAGCTACGTATTTCGATCATAGATTTAAGTTGTTCCGACTTTGAATAGCTTCAATCTTTCTTTGGGTCAACGGATATTCCATGACTTGATACCACGTGCCCAAGGAATGCTACTCCTCGCCGCGAACTCGCATTTCTTCAACTTGGCATAAAGCTTATATTCACGAAGCTTTTGGAGTGTCGACCTCAAGTGTTGCTTTCATGATCTTCACGGCTTTTGGAATAAATAAGAATGTCATCAATAAAGACGACCACAAAGTGATCCAAATATTTCTTGAATACTCGGTTCATCATATCCATGAAGGCGGCGAGGAGCATTAGTCAATCCAAAGGACATGACTAGGAATTCATAATGCCCTGCATTCGAGTTCTAAAAGCCGTCTTTGGAATGTCGGGTGTTTCTAATCTTCAATTGGTGATATCCTAACGAAGATCAATCTTTGAAAAGAATTTGGCTCCTTGAATCGGGTCAAACAGGTCATCAATACGTGGCAATGGATACCTATTTTGATGGTGACATGATTCAACTCCCGATAATCAATACAAAGTCGCATACTCCCATCTTTCTTCTTCACGAATAGAACAGGAGTGTGACGCCCCCAAAATAGGTATACATCACCCATTCTAAGTTGTCAATACATGGTATGTAGAAACAACTACAACTTTATTATTACAATATAAAAGCGTGAGTTTGAATACAAATATTATCTTCAGACAATATCTATACTCAAATAAATCCTCATCACATTTATTGATACATTATTTTAAAAAATGGTGAGGACTACTAAACAATTCTTTCTAAAACCTTCATTCTATACCCCGACTCGTACTCGCTTATATTCTCGCCTCACGAGAAGAAAAATGGAACAAAAAGGAATAGGTGAGCTCAACTAGCCCGAAGAAAAGAATATTATGACTAAGATAATATACAACAAATTACCGTTAGTCTTCAATATAGGAAAAATCTAATAGAATACAATAGACAACAAATTTTAAATCAATATTCGAATGAAATAATAATTCATTAGAAGAGTTAAGTAGAGAATGCAAACTACTATCTTCTATGTATGAATTTAAAAGTTCATCGCTCATCTTTTATCCTCGTAACATCAATCAATAAACATCCGGAATCAAATATTCATCTTTTCACTACAGCCAAAGATATTCATCAGTTGGTCATGTTCATCTAAACACTGTTCATCTTTGCACTACTGACCAAAGATATTCTTCGAAATCATTCATCTGCACTACTGAGGCCAAAGATATTCAATAATATCATCATTTAAGGCGAGGATGATGAAAATATTTTTAAAGAAACGAATCCAATGGAAACAAAATGACAAGGATTAAGGATTAAGGATTCGTACTTTGTTTTATCCATGTTCAAAAATACCTCAAAAATAATCATAGTGGTGTAAAATTCAAGAATGATCAAAACATGGATACAATCAAAGATAGTATCCGAATAGATATTTTGGACAAAAGAAAAATTTTATTTTAGGTGAATAGTCTGCCAGTATACGTGAATAGTGTCAGATACGTGAATAAGTAACTTCGACACCAAAAGATAGAAATTCCAAAAAATATCTTCACGCTTATGAATAGTACTCTTGAATAAGTAACTCGTGAATAGTAACTCGTGAATAGTAACTCATGAATAGTAACCCGACATGAAAAAGTTCTAAATTTGATAAAAGTTCCAACCTAATATTTCAAAGATAATGATATTGAAGAAATAATATCATTTGAGAAGAAAATAACATCCTTACCTCGAAAGATTAAGTACTTTATTTGGAATAAGGGTATAAGGTTTGAAGGAACTTGCACCGTCTAACAATTCTCAAAGTATACTCACAAGAATACGCTCAATATACCGAGAGAGAAATAGAGAGAAACTTGGGTTTACATTGTGATTTTCAATTCTAACCTAAGCACCCTATTTATAGGAAAATGCTTAGAATACCAAAGTTAGAAAATTGAATATAATATTAATATATTTTCACATTTTCTTTAGCCCACCTTAGACAACTGATCTCAGCCCATTTGAATCACATGTGAGGCCAACTTAGTTGCAAAAACGTTTTTCTCAAAATAATTAACTAAAACTCCCAAAAATTAATTATTTGAACTTGAACTTCAATAATTCATAATAAATAGCCCTTTCATCGAGAAAATTGAATCTCTCGAGTTTTTATAGGAAATTCAATTCTCTACAACTTTGCGTAAGAAAGTTTTTCCAAATACTAAATAGAAATTGACCGAAATCCACAAACAGGCGATTTTACAATTTATAATCAAATTTGGTCGATAATTGTGTCCACCAACACACAAAACATGTGTTAAACATTTAATGCCACAAAAATACTCTTCCTCCTCATATACTCATATATCCCACATTCATTGTAAAAATATCATCGTTAATATATTATTAAAATAATATATTTAATTGAATTATTTATCGAGAAAAAGATAAAATATTAATTTTCAACAATTGTCACATTAAAAATTTTCTCCATCTATATCCTCATAAAATCAATATTTTCCTCATCATATAAATCAATAATTAATTATTCATAAATAATATTACGTAATCGCATTATTGTGACGAGTGCGGTTCCGGGATAGAGGGGCTTTCAATAGGAATTTCTTCTTATCTACTGGCAAGGCGCAATTAGGTGACCAAACCTCTCCTTGAATGTAACTTTCTAGACATTGCCAATAATGTTATCTAATAATATTATTCGAGATAATATGAATTATTGCTCGATAATGAAAAATACTTGTGTAATGACAATTATTCAAACAACAAAGAATATAAAATATCAACGCAAACAATTATTAACTCAATAAAAATCTTGAGCGGTAATTATCGTAACCATTATTGAAAAGTGCCTTCACGTAAGAATCAATAATTGGTGCAATACTGCGCGCTCTTCTTGTGTTTTAACCACCCGGGTATTTTAACGAAGATTTCAACCACGCCGTTATTTTTAAATAACTTATATTTGTCGTTTTCTTCATCCAATCGCTTTCCAGTTATAGGGCCCACACATGGTAGCTATTGCCGCATTTAATATTCCCGACAGCAGATGAATATTCTAAAACAACAATGAATATTTTATAACCACTTGCTTATTTTGAAATATTTGCGTATTTTACCCCTAACTATCCACATTAATCAAATCAACCCTTACTATTTCAAAATAATAAATAGAAAATTAAATTTCATTAATAATAAGTGGGGTCTTACAAGGAGAACCCCAAGGAGAAGTACTAGGGACGAATAAAGCCGATGTCTAACAATTTCGCGATTGGGTCTTTAACTCTGAAGTTCAATAGGAGCTATTCGATATGGGGCTTTGGAAATAGGTTTTGTCTGGGTTCAAGGTCGATACAAAATTCAATTTCACGCCCGGGGTAGGCGGGAAGTTCTTCTGGGAATACGTCATCGTGAAATTTATTAACAATAGAAATATCGCTCAAAACCGGCGTATTTTGTTTAAATCGTGACATGAGCTAAGAAAGCTTGACATCCGTTTTTCAATAAGCGAATAGGTTTATGGCTTGAGATGACCGTGATTGATTTTAATGGTTTGGTCCTTGAATTCGCATAATAGGTTGGTTAGGAATATGAAAGCTAACAACCTTACGAAAATAATCAATTTTGCATGATAAGTAGTTAACCAATCAATCCACAGAATCACGTCAAATGCAAGTATTTTTAATGAAATAAGATCGACGGGTAATGTGAGGGTACCAATTTGAACCAAACAAGACTTATAAGCGATTGGATGTAATGAAGGTTTCTCCCAACGGAGTTTCCACGAGATAAGTCAAAGTCTAATTTCCCGAGTCAAATTTAATCGATGAGCGCAAGTAAGAGAAATAAAAGAATGGGTAGAACCGATATCAAATAAAGTATAGACTTCATTAGAGTTTATGATAAGCTTACCCGTGATGACCTCATTCGGGTTCCTTGCTCTCTGGGAGGTCACAACAAACGCTTTCTCCCTCAGACTATCGGTTTTGACTTTTCCGGGGATGACCTTTGGTGCCTCCATCCTAGCTGAATTTGTCTTGATGAACGACAAAAATCGAGCTAAGTGACCTTCTCTTCCACAATTATAACACGCTTTGGACGGCATGGCCATTGTTTTGGTGATGTGTCCTCTCCTCCGCATTTGAAGCATATGATAGGTGGTCTTTCTCCTTCCTTAACAATGGTCTTTGGCGTTTGGCGTCTTTCCATCATTGTTGAATCTCCTTTTCTTGAAATGTCCATTCTTATTGTTTTGGCCTCGATTTCCACCAAGTGGTTACCATATCGCCTGTTGATTCCCTCCACGCTTGTTGTCACCGCTTGATGATGACTACTCGTTGGTATTATAATTTTGTCACGCTCTCTTTTAGTAACGTTGACTCGTTATCGCGCTCCACTAATCGAGCCCTATTTACAACATCCGAATACAAACACGGTTTATGAGAAATAAGATGTTGACGTATCTCCGCTTCAAACCTCTTAAAAACATTCGCGCCATTCTCTCATCATTATCCACCAAGTGGGGCCTTGAAAACCGTGATAACTCCGCAAATTTTGCCTCGTGTTGCGACACGGCCATATTGTTTTGTTCCAATTTGATAAACTCCACCTCCTTCATATGGCGAATACTTTCGTGAAAGTATTTGTCGTTGAACGACCCTGGAACTTTTCCCAAGATATCTTGATCAAAGAAGTTGAGTACGTTTTACCAATTCCCACCGATGTCCTCTCGCTCGCAACATAAAAGCGTGCAAAGGAACCTTTTGCTCCTTGGAGCATCCCAAAACATCAAATATCTTGGTAACTGATTTATCCATGCTTCCGCTTGAGAAGTGGTTTTGGCTCTCCTTAAACTCCAAGTGGTCCCAGCTCCTTGAATTGTTTAGCGTTGACCGCCCGAGAGTTTTCCGTGTTTCCACCTACTTTTTGGACAGGAGTCGCTCTACTTTCTTTGTTGCATGAATTCATAAAGCCTCCGAACATTTGATCATTCATCATTTGGTCGGTGTTGTTGTTTGCATGAGGATTATCGCCTTCGGATGCACATTATCCCGATTATTGATATGTGGTGAATCAACGATCGCTTTGTGCTCCATTGCTAATCTCAACATTCTCGGATGTCATTTTCAGACATCGCCACAAAACAAAAGGTTAATTGACATGTAACATATTATCCCTATATTCGAATCACCAATAAAATAACACATAAACTTGGGTAGGTCATACTAGCGAAAGGTATTCCCGTCTCCCTCCTAGTACTATTCTCAAATCTTAGCCAGAGATCATATCCCTAAGCTCGATACCAACCGCGACGCCCCCAAAATTAGGTATACATCACCCATCTTGGGTAGTGGATACATGGTATGTAATTTAAATACAACTTACTAACATAAGCTGCGTGTACAATACGACATATAAATCGTGAGTTTGAATACAAATATTGTCTACTAGATATTATAGAAACTCAAAAAAGAGTCCTCATTACAATTATTATCACACTATTTCGCTGAATAGTGATGACTACTAATGTTATCCTCGGGACCATTACTCCGTTCCCGACTCGTCCCAAATTTATATTCTCATTTTCAAGAAGAACAAAGTGAAAGAAAGGGTGAGCTCAATTAGCACAAGAAGAAATATTATGACTAAGATAATGCAGAATAAATTATCATTAGCCTTCACAATGATGTTAAACCGATAAAATATAATGAACATCAAGTTTAACTACACATGAACCAAAGAATCCATTAAAAGAGTCAAGTAGAAAATAAATTCTACTATCTTTTATGATTTAAAAGGTTTTTCATCACACGTTATAATTTGAGACTCGGCTTTAATAAATATTTCACATCATCGAATCACCCCGCACTACTACGCCGAGGATATTCTTTTTAGTATCACGACCACAATTATTCATGCACTACGGGCCAAGAATATTTGTGTATTCATTAATGGTCATGATCATGCCAACAATCGTCCATCAATGCACTACTGACCAATGAGGATTTTTACCAAATCATTTGTAACATTACGGTCATGATTACACCGAATAATCCTCGGTCATAATCATACCAAGTCCATCTACGCACTACAAAAGCCACGAGATGACTTTTTCGAAAAAATATAAATATGAGGATGATGACAATGATATAAGAATTCAATAAAACAAGTTCAAGAATTAATTTATCTAGGAACCAATAACATCCAAAATGCTCAACATGATCATCGCTTTGTAGAGTAAAATTCAAGAATATCGAGAAGAATATTTCCATGAAAGGATCTTTGGATGAAGCTTAAATATCAAGGATATTCCACTAATTTCATGGAGTATAGAAGTCAAAGTTTTAAACCAACCGAGTATAATAAAGAATGGAATAACAAAAAGAAATCACCATGCATGCGGATATCACGCATGTGCAAAAGTTATTCCAATGTAATAATAAATAATGGAACCGGTCCGGCGTAAAAACGCATGCATGGGATATTCCAATGTAATAATAAAGAATGGAACCAGTCCGGCGTAAAACACATGCATGGATGTTCCAATGGAATAATAATAAAGACGGAACCAGTCCGGTGTAAAACACATGATATGATGTTTCAGCAGAATAATAATAAAAGGCGGAACCAGTCCGATGTAAAACACATGACATGGATGTTCCAATGTAATAATAGAAGAATGTCACCAAGTATAGGTAAATCACATACAAAAGTTATTCCAATGAATAATAAGCAATGGAATAACAACGATTCTCTTCATGAATAAGAAATAATAACACCCCTTACTTTTAGTAGAAGATTGATATCTTTGCAAGTAGTGTAGTAAGAAAAAAATACTCTTCTTCTTTCTCTCTTATTCTCTATACTTTCTCTCTCTATAGCTTGAATGAATTCGTGAAAATAATGAAGCACTAGGCCTCTATTTATAGAAGATATCTAGCTTAAGACCGCCATGTGTGAAAAGGCAAGTGGCTTGACGACTGGTGATGTAAAAAGAAAAGTGGTTTGACGCCTGTAATGTGAAACGACAAGTGGTTCGACGCCTGTAATGTGAAACGACAAGTGGTTCGACGCCTGTAATGTGAAACAACAAGTGGTTTGACGTTTGGTAAAGGTAATTACTATTGACGAAGGTAATTACTATTCACAAAGGTAATTACTATTCACGAAGGTAATTACTATTCACAAAGATAATTACTATTGACGAAGAGACTCTTAGATGATGACATATGGGCCCCCCCATAAAATAATCAAACTTACCACAAACGTCTCATAACAGACTCTTTATATACCTCGAGGATTGAATAATTATTACCACAAATCATTTTATTTTTATTCAACACATATTTAATCTCTCAACAATTATTAATCATTTATAACTTGTCGTCTTAATTATTGATTTAATACTATAATATATTATACAGATGATACTGTGACAATAATTGAATCAATAATATAAGAGATATGATGCAGCAATTACTGTAGCAATAATTGAGCATAGCTGAGTGACTTCTCACGTAAGCATCAATAATCAACATCGTGCTACTATACAACTACGCCAGACATCGTTTTACTTTTACTACTAGGGTAGTTCAGCAGTTTCAACAGTAACACCTCTGCGGTTATTTTTATAGAAAGATAATTTTGTCGCTTTCTAACTACGATAATACTTAGTTAATAGGGGTCCACCAATAATTGAGCCGTTGTCAGACGAATATATCCCACAACAAAAAAATATTCTCCCACCAAACGAATATTTTATAACAACTTGCTTACTTTGCAAAATTTATAAATATTACCCACAACTATAACATTATATCAAATTTATTCCATAATATTCAAAAATAATATTTATAGAAAATTCATCTTTATTTATAAAAGTTGGGGTCTTACAGTGACAATTTGGCAATTTTTGTCAAGTTTGAAGTGTCAGATTTTGGCGTTTTCGGAGCCTAATTTCATTAGAAATGGGTCAACGATCAAAAGTCACAAGCGTTGCTGGTGAACTGCAGGGTTTTTTGGCCAAATTCCAAGATTTAGGCCTTCAAAATTGCATGTAAAAATGTGGTTTATTTTCTGGTTACTGAGATTATGTAATTTGGTTACTATCTAATATTGATTTGGTTACTTTACAATGTTTATTCAGTTGTTAGACAATGGAGACTGTCAGTAACCAATACAACAAATGTAATTGTTTACAGGAATATATAATTGTTTACTGTTAGTAACCATTGATGTTTGTCCAAATACAAGCTTGTAACTATCTGGTTACTAATAACAGTAACCATAACGTAACATAATAAAACAAGAACTACATAATTATATGACAAGTAACGATAAAGTTTTAATGGTAAACGAATAGAAACATCATGTAATGAAACCCAATTTAGGCAATCCATGTATACTAAATAATTACATATTAATCGTAATAAAATATAAAAATAACCAAAATCCCACATTGAGGGCACAATAATAGTAGCCAAACCATAAGGTAACAGTAACCAAAACATAATAACGAAGTAACCAAATAGTTATATAAAAGTAACCAGAACATGTTTTAATGGTAACCAAAACAGAAACAACATGTATATCCAACCCAGTTTAGGCAACCCATGTATACTCTCACATGTACATTTAACACTTGATAGATGTCCTGATACAAGCTTGTAAATAAAATGGTTACCCTTCTATGTATGTTTGGTTACCAACTGCACCTTTCAAACAATGTATCTGACACAAATTAGAAGTAACAAATACGAACCAACAAACAATGTCAAATCACTGGTAATATAATCAAATATGTAATCTCATTTACATAAGTTCCAATAAACATTACATACTCACTAACCATAACAAATGGCTTTGGATATCCAACAAAACCAAAGTATGAAACACAATTCAAAATGACAGTACAACGACAACTGAACTAATCAAAATCTGGTACAAATCTTCGTGAAAATTCTCTGAAGTTGTTAAAAAGCCAAATGTGGAGGCGCATCTCATCTGGAGAGAAATCTCTAGTTCAATGTCACACCAATATATAACTTTTTCAGTAAATTTTCTGTTGCATTCCTCATAGTAAAGATCTCATAACTGCAAATAAACAAAATCAGATTTACATAGTCATTAGTAACCATATATAAACAATATTTATATCATAAACAAGCTTCTACGAAGTGACCAACAAATAAGAGCATACTAACTAAAAACATAATATAATAATTACACAAGAGCAAAAAAGTTATATTATATAATCTAATGGTAACCAAAATATAAACAACATGTAAGATGAGACCATTTTATGTAGTAAACAAGCAGGTTATATATAATATTAACCAAAACATAATTTAAAGGTCACCAAAACAAAAATATGTATACCAAAAAATATACTAAATAAGTAACCAAACAGTTATATGATAAGAATCAAACCATGTTTTAAAAGTAACCAACACATAAACAACATGTATACTAAAACCCGGTTTAGTCAACCAATGTATACTAAGCAAATACATTGTAGAACCAAAACAACATATAAAAGTAACCAAAATCCCAATTGAGAAAAAAAGAATGGTATCCAAACCATAAGCTAACAGTAACAAAAAATATACTCATTTAGTAACCAAACAGTTATATGTTAGTAACCAAAATATATATTAATGGTAACCAATACATAAACAACATATAGACCAAGAACAGTTTAGTCCACCCATATATACTAAGCAAATACATGGTAACCAAAATTGTGAGACCCCAGATTTTATCAATAAAGATTTAAATTTTGTCGAAATAATTTTTAATATTATGGTGTGAATTTGAGATAATATTATAGTTGTGGGTAGTATTTATAAATTTTGCAAAGTATGCAAGTGGTTATATTATATTCGATTGGTCAGGGAATATTAGGTTTAGCAGGAATATTCATACAACTACTCAATCATTGGTAGACCCCACAATGTAATTATTGTTTGATCGAGAAAACGACAAAATATATTTTATTGAAATAACGGCGGAAGTTTTACCGTTGATATTGTTGAACTACTAAGTAGTAAAAGACAAAGAATACGTGTGGTTGCATAGTAGAATTACCGGTATTGATTGATTATTGATGCTTATGTGAGAAGTTACTCGGTTTGATTCTATTATTGTCGATTAATAATATGAATTATTATAGCGATAATGACTTTTTGTTTTATTCAGTATTATTAACGTAATAAAATGCGAAACATCTTTTATATAAAATAGAATACTTTATTAAAGTTATTCTATAAATAGAATATATTATATTTTATTATGCATAGTGTTGCATAGTATTTTTGCATAGTGTTGCATAGTGTTTGCATAGTAAAATGTTTTTATATAAATAGAATATATTATATTTTATTTAAAAGATTTTTCTTTAAATATGGACCGTCCGATTAAAGTAAATCAATCGACCGCTCATGGATTAGTTACTTATGCATTCCATTTTCCTATAAATAAGCTCATTCCTTCATTATTTTCTTATTTAATTCATTGAAACTCTGAGAGAGAAATTATAGAGAGAAGTTTATAGAGAGAAAAATAGAAAGAAGAAGAGTATTCGCTACTTCACTACTTCTATATTCAGGTTCTTTTACGGTAGGGGGGTGTTATTCTTTCTTCTTGAAGAGAACTTCGTTATTCCATTCATTATTATTCATTGAATAACTTCGTAAAAGTGGCATACCCTATACATAACTCGTATACGCCATGGCATACCCTATACTTGGTGAAATCCTTATGTTATTCCATTGCTTATTATTCTCATTGAATAACTCAGATACGTGATTTACCCTATACTTGGTGACATTCTTCTATTATTCTCGCTGGAACATCCGTCTCATGTGTTTTACACCGACCGGTTAAAATTTTTATTATTATTCTATTGGAACATCCGCTCGTGTGTTTTACACCCGGACTGGTTAAATCTTTATCATTCTCGTTGGAATATCCTATCTCGTGTGTTTTACACCGGATCCGGGTTCCATCTTTATTATTCTCGTTGGAACATCCCCGCTTGTGAATTTCACCGACTCGTTCCGTTATTATTATTACATTGAATAACTTTGTCATGCCAAGTAACGCATGCATGGTGATTTCTTTTGTTATTCCATTCTTTATTATACTCAAATTGGTTAAAACTTTGACTTCTATATTCCATGAAATTAGTAGAATATCCTTGATATTTGCGTTTCATCCAAAGATCTTTCATGGAAATATTCTTCCGATCATTCTTGAATTTTACTCACGTAAACAAAGATTATCGTGTCGACAATTTGGACGTTAATAATTCATGGATTAAATAATTCTTGAACTTGTTTTATTGAATTATTATGTCATTGTCATCATCCTCATGTTATATTATGTTATCTTTCGCTTACGTGCATAGATGAACTTTAGTGATGATTATGACCAGGATCATTCGGTATAATCACGACTTGATATAAATGATGTGACAAAAGTCCTCAAAGTGGCTCTGTAATGCGTTGATGGATAGTTTTTGGTATGATTATGACCAAGGGTGATTCTAAGTATAGTCATGACCATTGATAATTTGATGAAAATTCTTGACCGTGGTACGTGGATGATTAGATGTGGTGGTTTTTTTATTGTCGAGTCTCAAATGATAAAAATTGATGAAAACCTTTTAAAACCTAAAAGATAGTAGACTTTATTCTCTACTTGACTCTTTTTAATGGATTGCTTATTCAACCGCAGCTTAAAACCGGTTGTCTATTGTATTTTATCGGCTTTAACATCATTGAAGGCTAATGATAATTTATTCTCGCATTATCTTAGTCATAATATTTCATCCGGGCTAGTTGAGCTCACCTTTTCTTTCACCGTTTTCTTCGTGAAATGAGAACATAAATGGGACAGTCTGGGAACGAAGTAATGGTCCAGAGGATAGCATTAGTAGTACTCACTATTCGTGAAATAGTGTGATAATAGTTGTAATGAGGACTCCTTTTGAGTTTGTATAATATCTAGTAGACAATATTTGTATTCAAACTCACGCTTTATGTCGATTGCATACTACATGCTTAGGTTAGTAAGTTGTATTTGAATTTATGTACCATGTAATTGGCGACCCAAGATGGGTGACGTATACCTAATTTTTGGGGCGCCACATTGGTATCGAGCTTAGGATATGACCCCTGGCTAAGATGTGAGATAAGAACTAGGAAGGGAGAAACAGGGAAATTTCTTCGCTAGTATGACCTACCTAAGTTTATTTGGTATTTAATTGGTCATCAAAGTATAGGGATAATATTTGATATATTAATTAACCCCTTGTGTTGTGGCGGTGTTTGGAAATGGCGGTGAAAATATTCACAATGGAGTGAATGTGACCGTTGTGACACCTTTAATCACTAATCAAAGTTAATGCGATTGTCGACGAGCAACAAATTAGAGATATCCACGTAGTAAATGAAGAACTAATTGTTGCACCGAGCTAATTATAGCAGGTAGGTAGCGGTGAAAGTGAGGAAGAAGAGGAAGAAGAAGAACCCGAGGAGAATTGGTTAGAAGAAATTTATGATCAAAACTTAGAATTACAAAATCGTGTTCGTGAGCTAGAAGAACAAAGTTGAAGAACCAAGCAACGGTCGGTGGAACAAAGGGATACAACAATTCAAAATTGGGTTACCCGATATGTAATGCTCGAACAAAATCACGCTTTGGCGAGGTGTAAGATATTAAAGTTGGAATCGAGAATTTAAAATCAAAGATCAATTTGAAAGAAGAAACAATCGAACGAAGGAGAATAGACGATGCATGGGTAAAAAAGTCGACAACGTTGATAGTGTAGAAAAAGACGTCCAGATCCAATAAAGCAAAAATAGATGAAATGGACTTTGCTTTTGGACAAGAATTGAGAGAACCAACATCGAATTTAATTACCTCATGCATGGCGGTCAACCCGAATTCGATATGGATCGGAGAATAATGATTCAAATCATGGATCAGAATGTGAAGAAGCACTTAAGGGTGGAATGTACCCTATAGTAAAGTCAAACTTCGGTAATTTAAGCGAGAAGCTTTTGTCGAGAAAAAACCGAACGAAGTTATTACGGGTAAATTAATTATTCATAAGTCTATACTTTATTCAATACAAGTTCTACCCACTCTTTTATTCTACCTAGTTGTGTTCAATGTTTAAATTTGACTCAAAAAAAAATTAGACTTTGATTTATCTATTGAAACTTCGTTGGGAGAAACCTTCGTTACCTCCATCTGTTTATTAATCTTGTTGTTTCAAATAAACACTTTCACGATCTTATATCTTTAAAAATTCTTGCCTTTGAGGTAATTTTTGAAAACGATTGATTAACTACTTATTATTCTTTTTGTAAGGTTGTTATCTTTCATATTCCTAACCAACTCGTATATACTAATTCAAAGTAACCAAACCCTAAAGTTAATCGGTGTTATATCAAGCCATAAGTAAAGAGCCCCGATCCTTTCGTTGTTGACTTCCTTGTGTGGAATGCACCGGCCGGACTTTTCTCAGAGGGCGACATCGTGAATGAAGATGGCAAGTTTATAGGTTTCATTGTGAGGTGCTATCCAGGTTAAGGGATAGAAGTCACAGTTGGTATTAATGTGACGTACTATTCAAGTCTTGGACGAGAGTAACGGTTTTGAATGATATTTCTATCATTAATAAATTTCTTAACGTATTCTTGAAGATTTCCTAGCCTACCCTAGAGCGTGAAATCGAATTTTGTATTGAATTCAAAGATAAAAAACCCATTTCTTAAACCCTCAAATATTTCTTCAACTAAAAGGATCTCATTTACGAGGATTATGATGAAAGTCATAATAAAAGCATTGTACTAATGAAAATCATGGGTATATGAAGTATTAGTAAGGGTTATGATGAGTTATGTTGGTTATTATGTGAAAACATGAAAGTTTCTTAGAAATCACAAAGAGTTGAAAATCGATTTTGGTGAAAAAACGTAATATGAAATTCAATTGACCATATCTCCTATTATATTTTGAATTTTGAATGTGGTCAAGTCCTAGAGTTAGATCTATGAGTTACCTAACTAATACAAGTGGAATTACTAGAAAAGGTGTTGTAGATTTTTGTGTGGACTGATTTTAGCAAAGGAGTGCAAAGTTGCAAAACCGAAAAAAGCTATCGCCGTGATTTTAGAGGGCTGTTTCGGCCACTTAAATTATGAGAAAAATTCTGGCCTTTTGGGACATGAAGGTATATGGTATAAAGTACCTCCTGTCCAAAAATGAGCTCATTCTCGACTTAAAATGAGCAAGTTATGACTATTTCAATATTTAGATTTTTTCCGATTTAAAATGCTATAACCGGAGTTCTATAACTCCGATGACCATGAAATTTAAACTGGAGGCTCACGTTAACATGTGTAAGATCCTGCCAAGATTTGGGAATTTTTGGAGTTAAACTTGAGGTACCTAATTTCTTAAGGAATTAATTAGAAATTGATTTTTGAAAAATAGTAAATGAATTTAAAAATTCGAGAAAAATATATTTTCATTATTGGACTATATTATGCTAAATCCCAGAAAAGAAATATTTTTGGGACTGATTTGGTATTTTTCATGAAAATAGTTTAGTTACAAACATATGAGTTAAATATGTTATGTGAAGTAACAAAGTTGAAAATAGGATTTTATGGCTAGAGAATCCTATATAGAGTATATGCATATTTTTTGAGAGATTTGATAATTGGTGATGATATCTTATGAGTATGGCATTTTTGAATGATTAAATGCATTATATGGTAAAGCGTAAACAATTAAGATAAATTGTTTATAAATTTAAGAAGTGATTAAAATATTGTTATAATATTAATGATATTAGATTATGAGATTATTAAGTGATTGATAACATGGGGATATAGGAGAATCTCGGATAAATTATATTATAAATGTTTAATATTTATCCTTTATCTCATTTGATTGATTCTTTATATCATTATCCTCATGCTTATATTATGTTGAAAGTCATCGTGGGCATGTAGTGCATAGATGGACTTGGTATGATTTGATGACGTGGATTGTTGTAAGATAATCATAACCAGTAATTGAAAACACAATTATCTTCGCCGCCAGAAAGTGCATGGATAATTTGTGGTCGTGATACTAATGAATACACAATTATCTTTGGCCGTAGTGCATGGATAATTTGTGGTCGGATCTTAATGAATACACAATTATCTTTCGTCAGTAGTGCATGGATAATTTGTGGTCGTGATACTAATGAATACACGATTATCTTTCGCCGTAGTGCGTGGATAATTTGTGGTCGGATACTAATGAATACACGATTATCTTTCGGCAGTAGTGCATGGATAATTTGTGGTCGTGATACTAATGAATACACGATTATCTTTGCCGTAGTGCATGGATAATTTATGGTCGGATACTAATGAATACACAATTATCTTTGGTAGTAGTGCATGGATAATTTGTGGTCGTGATCTTAATGAATACACGATTATCTTTGGTAGTAGTGATATGGATAATTTGTGGTCGTGATATTTAATGAATACACAATTATCTTCGGTAGTAGTGCTTGGATAATTTGTGGTCGTGATACTAATGAATACACAATTATCTTTGGCAGTAGTGCATGGATAATTTGTGGTCGTGATACTAATGAATATCCTTGGCCCGTAGTAGTGCGTGGATGATTCGATGATATGGATTAATTATTGAATGAGTCTCAAAGAATGAAATATTAATTCATGGATGTGGTAAAAGTCATCTTTCGTCAGTAGTGCATTGATAGACTTGGTATGATTATGACCACGGATTATTCTAAGATAATCATGATCAGTAATTGAAAACACGAATATCCTTAGCCCAAGAGTGCATGGATAATTCATGGTTGTGATACTATTAATTCGAGTCTCAAGATTATTGGTTTTCAGATTATATCTTTGGCCCGTAGTGCAAAAAGATGAATTGTTAATAAATATCTTTGGCCCAGAGTGCAAAGATGAATTGTTAATGAATATCTTTTGGTAGGATTGCAAAGATGAATTTAATGTTTTCAACGATAAAGGTATTCAAGGTATCCTCACCTCTTTATCATATCAGTGTACGCAATTCTAATTTCGAGGGCTTAAATTCCATAAGGAGGGAGATTGTGAGACCCTAGATTTTATCAATAAAGATTTAAATTTTGTCGAAATAATTTTTAATATTATGGTGTGAATTTGAGATAATATTATAGTTGTGGGTAGTATTTATAAATTTTGCAAAGTATGCAAGTGGTTATATTATATTCGATTGGTTGGGGAATATTTGGTTTAGCAGGAATATTCAGATAACTACTCAATCATTGGTAGACCCCACAATGTAATTATCATTTCTGATCGAGAAAACGACAAAAATATTTTATTGAAATAACGGGCGGAAGTTTTACCGTTGATTATCTTGTTGAACTACTCCAGTAGTAAAAGTACATTAATACGTGTGGTTGCATAAGTAGCATACCAGTATTGATTATCGATGCTTATGTGAGAAGTCACTCGGTTTGATTCTATTATCACGATTAATAATATGAATTATTATAGCGATAATGACGCTTTTGTTTTATTCGTATTATTAACGTAATAAAAATGAAACATCTTTTATATAAAATAGAATACTTTATTAAAGTTATTCTATAAATAGAATATATTATATTTTATTACGCATAGTGTTGCATAGTATTTTGCATAGTATTTTTGCATAGTGTTGCATAGTGTTTGCATAGTAAAATGTTTTTATATAAATAGAATATATTATATTTTATTTAAAAGATTTTTCTTTAAATATGGACCGTCGATTAAAGTAAATCAATCTGGACCGCTCATGGATTAGTTCTTATGCATTCCATTTTCCTATAAATAAGCTCATTCCTTCATTATTTTCTTATTTAATTCATTGAAACTCTAGAGAGAAATTATAGAGAGAAGTTTATAGAGAAAAATAGAAAGAAGAAGAGTATTCGCTACTTCACTACTTCTATATTCATTTCTTTTTACGGTAAGGGTGTTATTCTTTCTTCTTGAAGAGAACTTCGTTATTCCATTCATTATTATTCGTTGGAATAACTCGTAAAAGTGGCATACCCTATACATAACCTCAGATACGCAGATACCCTATACTTGGTGAAATCCTTATGTTATTCCATCGCTTATTATTCATTTGAATAACCAGATATGATTTTACCTATACTTGGTGACATTCTTCTATTATTCTCATTGGAACATCCCGTTCATGTGTTTTACACAGGACCGTTCCGCTTTTATTATTATTCTCGTTGGAACATCCCGTGCGTGTGTTTTACACCGACTGGTTAAAATCTTTATCATTCTATTGGAATATCCTATCGTGTGTTTTTATAACCGGATCCGGGTTCCATCTTTATTATTCTGTTGGAACATCCCGCTTGTGTGAATTTCACCGACCGGTTCCGTTATTATTATTCTCGTTGAATAACTCGTCTATCTGCAAGCACCGCATGCATGGTGATTTCTTTTGTTATTCCATTCTTTATTATACTCGGTTGGTTAAAACTTTGACTTCTATATTCCATGAAATTAGTAGAATATCCTTGATATTTGCGTTTCATCCAAAGATCTTTCATGGAAATATTCTTCCGATCATTCTTGAATTTTACTCACTAAAAAAAGATCATGTCGATAATTTGGACGTTAATAATTCATGGATTAAATAATTCTTGAACTTGTTTTATTGAATTATTATGTCATTGTCATCATCCTCATGTTATATTATGTTATCTTTCGCTTACGTGCATAGATGAACTTAGTATGATTATGACCAGGATCATTCGGTATAATCACGACTTGATATAAATGATGTGACAAAAGTCCTCAAATGGCACTGTAATGCAAGTTGATGGATAGTTTTGGTATGATTATGACCAAGGGTGATTCGGTATAGTCATGACCATTGATAATTTGATGAAAATTCTTGACCGTGGTACGTGGATGATTAGATGTGGTGGTTTTTTATTGTCGAGTCTCAAATGATAAAAATTGATGAAAACCTTTAAAACCTAAAAGATAGTAGACTTTATTCTCTACTGACTCTTTTAATGGATTGCTTATTCCATCGCAGCTTAAACCGGTTGTCTATTGTATTTTATCGCTTTAACATTGAAGGCTAATGATAATTTATTCTCGCATTATCTTAGTCATAATATTTCTTCTTTGGGCTAGTTGAGCTCACCTTTCTTTCACCGTTTTCTTCGTGAAATGAGAACATAATGGGACGAGTCGGGGAACGTAAGTAATGGTCCCAGAGGATAGCATTAGTAGTCCTCACTACTATTCGTGAAATAGTGTGATAATAGTTGTAATGAGGACTCCTTTTGAGTTTGTATAATATCTAGTAGACAATATTTGTATTCAAACTCACGGTTTATGTCGTATTGCATACTACAGCTTAGGTTAGTAAGTTGTATTTGAATTTATGTACCATGTAATTGGCGTACCCAAGATGGGTGACGTATACCTAATTTTGGGGGCATCACAAAAATAAAAAAAAACCAAATATTTGTATGATAAGAACAAAACATGTTTTAATGGTAACCAATACATAAACAACATGTACACTAAAAACCGGTTTAATCAACCATGTATACTAAGCAAATACATGGTGGTAACCATAACAACATATAAAAGTAACCAAAATACCAAATCAAGGTAACAAAAATGGTATCCGAATCACAAGCTAACAGTAACCAAAACATAATGCAGAAGTAACCAAACAGTTACTTAGATCTGGATAAAAAAATATGTATGTACCTGTTGTTTGGCAAGGTTATGTAGCCTCTTGGGGGTGACAATGACTCCCCCACAATTGACCTCCTTGTGTGAAGTGGTTAAGTACTTGGCATAAGTTACCAGTAGGAAAGATGTGGAGGTTACATACTGCATGTTACTGTCATCCATTTTAAACAAAAGCCCCCTTGTATACCAAAATCATAGTCATCACAATAATGAACACTTCGTATGTATAATTCACAAACACATATACGCGTATACATATATAGGGAGAGAAAGAGGGACTCAAGTGTCTTTGGGATTGAGGTATGAGAGAAGCGAGATGAAATTATCGGCATGACTTTTGTAATCGTGAAGGATTGAACACAGAGTGTCTTTGGGATTGAGGTATGAGAGAAGCGAGATGAAATTATCGGCGCAGTACATACATATGGGAAGAAGACTGCGTGTGACAAATGATAACGAGTAACAATGACAATGATAAATAAACTAAGCGAATATGGCGTAACAACTAAACAAATATGATAGAGATGAAGAACGCATTTAACAGAGATGAAGAACAATCACAGAAAACAAGCTTTTTAACTCCGATTTACGAGTTTAGTCAGCGACAGAGGAGAAAAACAAGGGTTTCAAAGATGCATAAGGGTTTAGTAATCAGTAGTGTCCTGCATAAATGATAAGCAGTTATCACGCGTTTCAAAAAAACAACCTTTTTCGTATGTCAAACCCATTAATATTTATCCCTTAAATTAAGGACTCCTAATTATATTAGTATTGTAAATATATATGATGAAATGTCATATTTTTGTAATTATTTTATGAGTTTATAATTTTTATAATTACTTTTATAAATGTACTATAATATGTAATTGTTCCTATGATTTATGGATATAAAAATTAGGCCCAATATCTGGGGCCATAGTGAGTGCCTGGGTTATACTCACAGAGAAGCCCTTGATAGAAATCATCAAGAGTGGATCTTTCCTTAGAAGCCCAGGCCGGAACTAATCTACTTGTTAGAAATATACTCACCCAGTTTAAAAATTAAAAAAAAATACATATTGACTTTTTATTTTTTAAGCTAACTGGGAAAGATTAAAGATTCAAATATATTACTTCTTTCATTCTAAAATATAAAGATCACAAGTCAACTTAAAACATTTGCAAGTTAAAATTTGACATAGATTTCTTGTACTCCATCGGACTCAACTTGATTTATTTCGCCACGCGGAAAAAGTAGCATGCAGCCAGCAAACGGTTTCACTATGATACTTGGGCTCATCTCATTTTGCTTAAAATGAAATTGTATGATTTATTTCATATCAATCCACACGTAGATTGGCTCCACAAATATATTGGTCATTACCTAAAAGATTAACTTATTATGTTGAGAAAAAAAAAAAAGTCATAAGTTTATTATAATTATAGGTGGAGAAACTATGTCGAATAATTTAACCTCTCATGATTTTCATAAGTTTAAAAATATAAATAAATATTTTTAATTTTAAAAATAAATAATTTAACTAAAAAAATCAAACCAAGTCAAATTTTTTTAGGGACCGAGGGAGTATCTCTCAAGTCTACCCTGCATTTATATGAGCACATAAGATATGACATAAGAGATTACAAACACACACTTATATAAATATAAGTAATCACAAGTCTATAAAAGAAACATTTTGTTTTTTTAAAATACAAAAAAATCTCCCGTTCTAGAAGTAGACAATTCAACAAATTAACATAAAAGTAAGATCAAAGTGATTAGTAGAATAAGTACTTATTAACTTCCAAAATGCAAATCATAAGTGGAGCCACATTCATTTCATTATTATTTATACTCCATCCATATACATGTAGGAGAGAGAATAATTTTCTAGTTCTCTCGTGAAAGAAAAGAAGAAAAACAAGGAAGCTATATATATATATATATATATATATATATATATACGATTTCCTTCTCTAGTAAATCTTAAACAATTAATTAAAAATAAATTAGTCAAAATGACAAAACCGACGACATAGCTAGCAATGACGACAGTTCGAACCATCGTTATAGGCGAATTGTTTTTGATTCATTTTTTAAGTTTAGATTAGAGAAAATTTCTTTATATATATATATATATATATATATATATATATATATATATATATATTATCACGAGGGTCATTACTTGTCTGCCTGCCACTAAATTAAGATATAAAAAAAAAATAAAAAAAAATAAAGCAGCAGCCACCAATCCAGAATTAGATTTATCCATCTTAATTTCCCCATGAATCATGGGAGAAATACCAGTCCCTTCATTAATTCCTCATAGATCATGTGATCCTTTTTCTTTACTTTTCCCTTTTTATATATAATTACTACTTACAAGTGGTACAAGTCAAATATAATGTACTAATCACGGGGATGTATGTAGGAGAATTGTTCAATATGACCATATCATATATATATTATACTAATAAAAATCGACATTTTGTTGGGATATAAATCTAATTAGTTTCACTTGTAGTATTCATTAATTATTGGGATTTGGGAGAAGTACGTAGTGGTTCTTTTTTGACTTGTTAATGCAGGCGCGTTGAATTTAGTTGCATGCATGCGCATTGAGAAGTTCAACCATACATAGAACGATAATACTATTATCATATAAAAAAAAAATCACATAATATTCACATACATATATATTTGTGGGTCCCACATGTCAAGTAAGGACCCACAGTATATATGTTTGTGTGTATATATGAGTATTATGTGAACTTTTTTATATGATAGTAACATTATTTTATATAGAGTTTGAGTTTTTGGGTCGGTTTCTTTTGGGTGGGTGCTTCAAACATTATTAATTACTCCGTTACTTAATATAAGTCGTTTTAGAGAAATATTTTTGTTCCTAAATATAAGTTGTTTGAGAATTTCAAGTAAGCATTAATTGCTTAGTTTTCAATATTACCCCAAGTAATAAATATAACTTTGGTTCTCTCACTATTTTTTGTCCAATAAATAACAACTCTTTTTTAATCTAGAAATGATATAGTATAATTGATAGTATATTTAATGTTTTACAATCATTTTCTTAATACTTGTGCACAACTCTAAAACGACCTATATTAAGAAACGGTGGGAGTAATTAATTAATTTCTCTTTGTGGACTCATTAATTATCTGTGTAGATAGTTTCTGTAGAATCAATTAGTTTGATTATGGTAAATTTTTTACTCCATAATCCTACATTATATTCCTACCCAATTACTCCACTAATTTAGTTGTAGGTTGGGGTAGTAGTAGTAGTAGTAGTATTTATTATAATCCTCCGCTCCTGAGTCAACTGAACAATGAATTACCACTAACAAGTTTCAACTTTCAAATCTCTACACCAACTAACTTGGCATCCTAGGCATATATCCTTTAACTTGACCCTCGTCCTTTTCTTTTGATGTCACCCAGTCTTAAATCCTCCTATTCCTATGTATATAGGTAGCTACCCTATTATAATATATCTGCATATACATTAATTTATATATATATATATATATATATATCTATAAATTATTTTAATTCCGATCCATACAAGTATGTATACAATTATATTTGTATGACAGAGGAATGAGATCATTTTGAGGTATACATACATGATAGCAATTAGTATGTATCTAGCTTTTCACGTGGATATTTTCCAATCTCATGGACCCCAGATCATTAACCATACTCATATAAAGTCCAAATACAATACAGTTAATAACTTAAATTTTATGGATATTATATGTCTATGATCAGTCTATGCATGGCCCCTTGAGAACCCGGCCATTTTTCGTAGGATGCCCCCCAGTCATATTTTTAAGGCCTCCTGGCTAGCAGACCACATATATATATATATCAAACTTCAACTTTGACCATTATGTACTTCTTAGAATCATACTTTTTCCAACTTCAACTAACTATATACATTTAATTAACAATTCTTTCATGTGATATGTTGACTTTGTTGTTGTTGTTAGTTAGGGTGGTCAGCTGGGGTGGATGTGCCGCTTGTCAAGACCTGGCATTCAGCAAAAACAAAATAAGCGTTTGGTTGCCATGCTTAAATGATTAAATATTTGGGTTTTGTTATATATTTTGATAAATTTTTATTATAATTAGATACAATAATATACTATATAGATAAGTACAAATGAATGGATAATTTATTAATTTATTTACTCGTAATAAAAATTAACATTTATTAATAAATTAATTTGTACTCAGACTAATAATGAATATAGGGTGATATATACTTACAGTCAACTAATTGGTTGATAATATGAGTAATAGAATTTGATATAATTTCTGACCGGCTTAATTAGCGGATATATATAATGTAGTAATGATGAAATATATAGATGTCATTCACACACACACACGTATATATATATACACATGAAACTATGCACCATTGAATCCAGTTTGTATTTCCTAGGGTTTATTCTTGGACATGCATGCTCATTGGTATATATGTTTGATCTTAATTAAGTATATTCCTTAAACAAACATAGCCTAGAAGAAAATGAATTTTATTAAATTATAGGAGTATCTAATATATCTTACCCACATAGATGTACTACACCTAATCAAGCTGGATATATAGTTTCATTTTAAGATCAAACCAAGGGATATTTTAATGCCTGTAATCTGTGGTTGAAGTAGAG
Source organism: Panax quinquefolius (assembly GCA_020205615.1). Lineage (NCBI taxonomy): Eukaryota > Viridiplantae > Streptophyta > Magnoliopsida > Apiales > Araliaceae > Panax > Panax quinquefolius. The sequence goes on from CM035163.1 coordinate 18,638,399, forward strand.
AATAACGGCCTTGATGCCGGAATGTAACATACATATATATATATATATATATATATATATATATATATATAATTAAGAAAGAGGTTAAGGATACCATTATATATAATTAGTATATATAATAAATTTTTATAATCAAAATCAAGTATCCCAGTACGTTAAAAAACACATGAACTGTGAAAAAATTACAATACTAACTTGCATGAAAGGTGAAAATAAAGTTCATATAAAGGTGATAATGAGCTAGTGTGATCGCATGCTAAGACGTGACTTATTTAATTAATTAATCGTAAGATGTTGATATGAGACATATTTTCCAATGTTTATTACTTTTGGAGGAAAGATTCCTAATGAGTAGTACAGTGGAGTATATAGGAATAAATAATGGTATTATATCATACAACGGTAACTTATATAATTCTCATATATATATATATATATATATATATATATATATATATATTTATGGGTCCAGATGTCGGAATTCACAGTATGTATGTGAATATTTTATAATTTTTTTATGTGATATTAATATTGTTGAAAATAAATTGAACTGTTAGAGCTTAAAATTAATTGCAAAAAGACTTTAGTAGTGGTATACTTATATTATTTCTGTATTTCCGGTGGGTTGTTGAAATCGGCCTTCATTAATGCTCCATATTTTGTTGTCAAAATATGAGTAACTCACTTGCATACATATATATATATATATATATATATATATATATATATATATATATATATATATATATATATATATATATATATATCTTTTTATGCGTATACAAATGGTACAAAACCCACATAATTTATGTATGATTAATCCCCACATGATTTATCTCTCTTTATATATATTTAATACCTCACCCAACATGAAAACAATAATTAATTGGCAGATTTTTTGTATGCAGGTGGTATATATATATATATATATATATATATATATATATATATATATATATAAAAGACAACAAGAAGATATACTCATTCCTTTTCATTATATAAGTTGCACATATTAAAAAATCATTAATTTTAATATTAAATAATTAATGTTGGTTTAAAATTTTATTACTACTCATTCATTAATTAATTACTCTTCCTCTTACTTACTTTTTAGCGTCAAAGTAAAAATGCTTAATTTTTCTCCCAGATATATGTAAAAGCGTCTTATGTTATGGAAAAACAAAACATTATAAAACGACTTTTATATAATGGAAAGGAGAGTACCATATACATATATATTATTCAAAAATTAATATAAGCTATTATTTGATTTTTCAAAATTAATGTGAATTATTTTTTAATTTAAAATTGTTTTGATTTATTTTACTATTTAAAAAAATAGATTTTATAATTAGTATTATTTTATTTTTAATTTTATTGTCAAAAAATAAAATACTTTATACCAAATTTAATTTAAAATTAACTCAAATATTTAATATTAATTTATAAAATGGTGAAATAAAAGTCATTAATAACATTAATATAGAAGAAAAAAAAAAGTATCATTAATAAAATGTCTTTACCACAATCAGTTTGAATCCGGTTAGAATTAAGTTTATTTTTTTGTAAGTTGATCAATTAACTAATAGAATACTGACACACATAAAATTTCACTCTTCATTTAACCAACTTATTAACTTCATGCTAATCACTTCCGATCATTCAATTGATTGTGATAGCAATTATCCCTACCATTAAGGCATAAATACATATAATAGCACAATAATAGTAATAATACCGTGAAATAAGTAATACTAGTCCTGGTAGTCAAATGCTGTCATCTCAAAGTGAAAAGTTCAAAAATTCCTCCATCTCCCTATACAGGATTTATCAGAATCAATCCAGCCTCTCGTTCACTGGGGTTAAATTATAAATAAAAAAATAAAAATATAATACAATAAATTAAGAAATTAAACATTAAATTTTAAAATTGAGAAGATACTATCTATTTTTGGTTTTCTTGAAATGCGTATATAAATAGGACATGCTCTACTGATTTAATCCTCACTCCATACTTAAAAATCATCTTTTTCTCCTCTTATTCTCTCTCTCTCCCTCCCTTATGGCAGAGATAAGTAGTAATGGCAACCATGGAGTAGTCTCTGTGACTGTAAAAGATGCTAACAATATGAATCACAACCCTAAACCCAGTACCGAAGAACCCTCTGACTCGGGCGGTTTTATCACTCTTCCTTTTTTGCAGAAGGTGAGGTTTCCTATTTTTGTAATTTTTCATTAAAACCTGACAGTGCCAAAAGTTTTGGATTCCTTCTTTCTTTCTTTCTTTCTTTCTTTCTTTCTGGGAATTCTGTTTTTCCCCCATTAATTACCACTTAGCAACTTCAATCTAGTTAATATTCATAAATGTTCATCTGGCCGGATTATTTGAATGGATACAGAAGAGACAATAGTTTCCTTTTAAAAAGTTTTTCCTAATAGAACAGAAAGCAGATCGAGCCTAGAAAAGATAACTACAGCTACTACTATTTTGGAATCATATGTAAATAATTGTTTATATACTAATGATAATGAATAATATATATACATACAAATATATACAGGTGATCGCAGAGATGTTAGGTACGTATTTTTTAATATTCGCCGGAGATTGCGCGGTGACGGTTAACTTGGCGGAGAACAGGGTGGTAACACTTCCCGGGGTTGCAATTGTGTGGGGACTGGCGGTCATGGTTATGGTTTATGCAGTTGGCCATATTTCCGGTGCCCATTTTAACCCTGCTGTTACAATTGCTTTTGCTACTTGCAAGAGATTTCCATGGAAAGAGGTAAAATAATTTCTTGAAATGAAAGAAAGGTTCTGTTAGTTTAAGATTAGATGGATATTTGAGTTGAATTTTTCTTAACCTAATGAATTAGGTACCAGTTTATATCTCGGCTCAAGTCGTCGGAGCAACCCTAGCTAGCGGAACCCTCCGGCTAATATTCAACGGGAAGCAAGATCGTTTTCCGGGCACCCTCCCGTCGGGCACGGACCTTCAGTCGTTGGTGTTGGAGTTTGTAATCACATTCTACCTCATGTTTGTCATATCCGGTGTCGCCACCGACAACAGAGCTGTAAGTGATTACTTCTTTAATCTACATTTATTTGTAAAGACGACAAGTATTACAGACTATTTTATCTCATAATATCTCATATTATTTAAACTCTTAGCCTACGTTATCTCATAATATCCATTAGTACTTATTTTAATATAACACGTAAAGGTTTTTGAAAGCTAATTCATTGGCTTGTTTACCAGCTAAATCGTGTTCATATCATTCTTCTTGTTACTAAATTGTTATTATATTCTCTAATGAGGCTTATATGAGTCATGATATTTAATTATATAATATATAATTAATATTAAGACAATGACTTCTTTGAAGCCTTTATATTTTTGTCTGTATTGACAAAGACGTGGACCCTTAATTTCATCATCTTCCTGTTTTAATTGCTAAAATGCAGATTGGTGAACTTGCTGGGCTTGCCGTTGGAGCTACCGTTTTGGTTAACGTAATGATCGCAGGGTATGAATTAATGCAATTTTCAATAGTATTTTTCATCAAAATTTAATGACATCGCCCTCTATATCCCTCTCTCACTGAAAGCTTAGCAGAAATTAGAGGACGGTATGGTTATATCCTCATAACAAAAATCAAATGAACAAGTGTTTCTAAACCATATAACAAATCAGGTCCAGAATTAAACCAATATTGTCATGTCCCGATATCTATTTATATAAGTGAAAGTCTCTCACATTCACATGCATGAAGTTCATAACATAGACACAGTTTCGCTGAAACATAAATTCTTCTTTGTTTTGAAAAAGAATATCATAGATTTAATACATGTAGGACTTCTTGTAAATTCAGGGGCCTGACTTGCGTGTTGTTTGGCAGGCCAATTTCAGGGGCATCCATGAATCCAGCAAGGAGTTTGGGGCCAGCAATTGTGGCAAGCAAATACAAGGGGATATGGATTTACATGTTAGCTCCAATATCTGGGGCCATAGCAGGTGCCTGGGTCTACAATATTATTAGATTCACAAACAAGCCCTTGCGCGAAATCACCAAGAGTGCCTCTTTCCTCAGAAGCTCAGGCCGTAACTGATCTACCTAATAGACAAGATTATGCTGTGTTCGCCTAATATGTAGTAAAACTCCTATGAAATAAATACATGTAAAGTAGAATACAATAACCTTTTAGTTTGGAATTCGTTATTTCTACGATATATGCAAATTCACATACGGAAATATACCCAAGTAGCTAAACTTGCAGGAATCGATATGTATAAATTAAGAAGGAACATGGCACAAAAAAAACATATGGTGATTTTCTCTTTCTTTTCTTATAAAGGTTGGGCATATGGTTTTATGGGTCATGGCACCAAACAAAGAAGTTAAATCAAATTGACACATTATGATAGAAACTTTTCAACAATTGCAACATTAGATCCTTTTCCGAAATTACAATTAGCTCTACAAATTGACTTAGAAAGTAAAAGTATTTACAATAGGACAATGATTATCTAGCTCTCTGGGTCAGCAAATACCAACATTAACGAGTTTCTGTATACTTACACAGAGTCTCAAGGCAGTAGTTATGGAGAAAGACTCATGGCCAGCTGCCACCACAAATCCACCAGCCACTCGCATTAAGTTTGACTCCCTGGTTTCATGTCAAAATGAACTGTCCTTAGCTGTGAACACATTTAAGCCTGTTTAGCTGAAGAACTAAAGTATACTAGAGCATATGGAACTCAAATAAAAGCCTAAATATCCAAATTGCAATAATACCGACATGATAATTTGGAATACCAGAGTTGCTATCAGTGAAGTAATGTGAGCGCCAAAACAAACATTATAATAATGAATACAGTTTAAAAGTGATTTTCTTGCACATGAGAATTTGGTTCACACTCTCGCTATAGCTACAAATTCAAATTCAGCACTCGAGTGAATTGCTAATGCTCCCTACATGTCTCTTTTTTTCAACTTGATCAATTTTCTGGTTGATGCAATTGCATGTCCTGTGTTGACAATAGTTTCCTTAAAACAAAATTTAGACAGGCTAGTCTCGTTCAGACAAGTTCCAGAAGACCTCGATGATTGTTGCGTTAAAAGCCTGTTCTTCATCGTGAGGAAGGACCATCATAACTCATATAATGACCGCCAATACAACACAAGGGGACTCGTCCTCAGACCACTAAACTGAACTGCAATGACATGCTTTGTGTTTCTAAACCTATTCCTATGAGGAAAAATGAAAAACAAAATATCTAGAAGCGGTCAAAAACCATTATTGGAGTTCAAAATAGGCCTTCTTAATCACTAATACCTCTTCTGCTATAGAAGTTATATAAAACTATTTCATATGCACAATATACTAAAACAGCACAGTGCAGTTCTTTCTTTTAGATTTTAAAAAATATTGCAGCCCTTATTTGGTGAAAATTCAAACTGGATCCCTGGGGATAGCTCAACGGCAAGACATCATTACATGGGATGATGTTCAAGTCCCCTGTGACACAATTGTGTCTTACAGGAAGCTTCATTTATTTGGAGTTATTTTGGAAGCTAAAACCCTGGATGGGTGCATCTGTACACTATCATCTCATACTGAAAATAATGGATCATAAGTTTAACACAGTTAAATAACTCAAAGCATCAAGAATCTTAATTTAAATCTACTCAAGAAGTAATAATCATTTGATCAATATAACCAATAAGTAATACATGCTGAGATATACTTCTAAATAGTATATGTGGGCAAATTATTACAAAGTGGTTGACATTTTGTTAGATAAGACATATGGGACATTACGGTATTGCAACATTCTGGAATACACTAAGATATTAGACTGTGTTTGTTTGCAAGAATTATACTTGGGATAGAAATATTAATGTCAAGTATCTTGTTTTTTTTCAAATTTAAACTTGGGACTATTAGTCTAGGGATTAAAAAATGACTTAATAGTCTTGGGATTATAATTATAATCTCGAGAGTCTTGGGATTATAATCCCATAGATTATAATCCATAGATTATAATCCCGGATTATAATACTTGCAAACAAACATAGCCTTAGAGTCTCGAAACATACCGACTGTTAGAATATGACGAATACAATCAGCAGAGGTAATATCACTTTTATCATCGAAGTATGCCGGCGTGCTCAGCTACCTTTGAACTGGACTCCTATTTAGGGAAGCACTAGTGTTAGTAGAACTACTCAGTCTTGCCCTTGGAAGAATTAGAGGTTTGCAACAGAGTAGAGCAAAAAGCAACTCCATTGTAAACACCGTCATGCTAAGCCATATAAATATAGTTTTCTTCCAAGACCATAAAATCCTCTTAAGCAGAGGAAGTTCTGACTCCAAGCTTAGAGATGCAGCATATACTTCAGGGATACCAGCACCTGGTCGAAATTCTGCTCGTTGTTCAATTATCACCCTTAAGCAGGCAGTAGGAATATCTCTCTCAGTAAGACCTCTAAATTTTATGTTTAGTGTTTGAGTTTCTGAATAAAAGCCGGCAAGAAGAGGAGCAATCTTAAGGAAAGTCAACAGAAGTCGGATAGGCTGGCTTCTGAATTGCAGCATAGAATGATGCCTTGAACTCGATAAGGCATAACCATTTGCAGAGAGGAGATCTACTCTGACCTTCAGAAAAGAAACAAGTGAGTGCTGAGTTACAAATTCCTTCAAAGCATATGGATTTTAACCACTAAATATCAAAAACAAGCTACAAAAAATCTGCAAAGTATTAAAGTTTAGCATGTGATGCTCGGAATCAGAACGAAGAACTTAGCAGGACATAGAAAAAGAAATGCGAAAAAAAATTTACTTAAGTAGACAATATACACAACAGGGTTTTCGAAGGTATCAACGTTGGCAATTTGGTATTACTTCAGGCCCTTGGAGAATTGGTTCAAAGTAATTATTTATTTGTTATACAGGATCTCTAATACAATTTTTCGATATCAGTCATCATTACGGAAACTACCTACCACAAAAAATAATTTCAGACAACACATATACAACAACTATGAATAACCAAAATGAAGTACCTGGAATATCCCAAGGTTTCTGTTGTAGTCCGACTCTGGCAACATCAATGAAACAGTAACCTGAAGTTTGTAGTTAGCAGGTAGAACCCGCGAACCCCCGAGCTTCCCAATTTCAATCTTTTCCCTACAGTTCATACCACAAGAGACATCTGGACAAGATATTATTGGCACAAAAGCAACCGGACTATGCTTCGTGTAATCAAAATTCAACGTCTCCTTCATCTGAATCGGCTTCTCCACCAAGACCCTCGTAAACAAACCACCAATCACAAATGCAGATACCAACAAACTAACCAAAACAAAACAGACATAAACTGACCACAACATTCCCCACCCGAATCGCAAACCTATCTTAAAGATTGACTTATGTTCCTTAAACCACTCATATACCATAGGTGAAACACTCCCATATATAGCACCCCATATTCTTAGCAGTTTATATGCTCTACAGCGACGCATTACATGAAATGGATCAGTCACAAACATGTACGAAGAGTAGACTAGCCATATAGGAAATGTGATTAAACTGACAAATAAATTCACTTGAAAGCCAATAGCTTTAATCACTAAAACAGCTAAAGAATACAGAAAATGCGAAGAGGAGTCATCCACTACGCCTACTCGAGAATCAACTGTATTCGACTCATTAGTCCTCCCACTATTCGCATCTGTTACGACAGAATTCTCTGTAATTTCTGCTTCCAAGGGATTTTTAACACTTCCAACTGCAATTGATTCATCAGGTGTTACATTATTCTCATATGTAATCACAGACTTCTTTTTAATTTCTTCTTTTAAGCGATTATTAACATTATTCAAATCCGAACTTTTACTTTCGCTCTCAATTTCCTTCAAATTCCGTAAAAATCTAAACTCTCTAGCCGAATCAACTAACCTGGTATCGTTACTGCCAAAACTTACAGAAGAACTAGTATTCAAGTCCTTCAAATCGCCGCCGGAGCTGGAAATATCTTTGCGAACGTGCTGAGAGAAAGTTCGCCGGCGCCGAAGTTTGGATTTCTGCAACCCCGAGTCAGGATTGGATTCTTCAACTGGGCCGAGCTGAGAAATTGAAGAAGATTGGGAAATGGGTCGATCATTTTCATTGGAATCAGTGCAATTGTAGAAAGGGAATTCGTCCAGAGCATCGAAGAACTGGTTTTCATCGTCGTTGATGCTTAGATTGGAGTCTTCCATGGAAGATGTAAAGATATATATTATGTATATAAGAGACAACTGAATAGATGTGAGTGTTGCTATGGCTAGGGTTTCGTTATGTTATGATACAGAAGATTCGAAGGTGAAACGTGGAAGAGATGATTTCGAAAAATCAGTTCAGAAATATACTCCAGCCAGTTTTATCAGTCGGACTGTGTGGGTTTGGAATCATAAATTTGCACAACTTACCACAAATTTTCAGTAACTTTCATAATAATCCCTTAACTATTAATATTTTGACAATTACCCCCTCATTTGTTAACATTGTGTCAAGTTACTTCTTTCAATTTTACCCTGATCTAGCTATTGAATCTTATTTACCAACTACTATAAACTTAAACATTTAACTTCTTTATTTTTATTTTTATTTATTTATAACAGTGTTATCACTCAGTTTTTTTCAATTTCAACTGTTAAATGGAGTAGTTGATTATATCAAACTCACGAAATACATTCACATAAACATAAATAAAAAGATATAAAGTGTGAACACAAGATTTACATGGAAATCCAATTGGAAAAAAATCACGGACAGAGAATAATCTACTATAATAATATTGGAAGTACAAGTTGATAATATGGAGAGTACAAGTTAATTGTGTATTTGTGTTGTATCTGTTGTGTTCTTGTATCTTCTATCTTGTCTACTCCAATCCTAGCTTGTAGTTAGAAACCACCTCCCCTTCATCCAACTAGGAGAAGGATTCATTTTGTAGAATTATCTTATAACTACTGAATCCAATTAAGAGTAGGAGTCCTAATTAAACCTCTTTATCCCACCAAATAAGAAAATACAATCTTATTTTAATAAGAACTCTCCACTGTCACAATAAATATATATGGGCCATCACCAGATCCGAACCATTAAATAGACTGGATTGCACCATGACTAGACTCAAATAATCACACCCCAACATCAACATTAATTACTAAAAGAAAATGAAAATAGAAATATATAAAAATAAGAAACAAAAACATGAATTAGAAATACTTACGGCTAATTTTTTTCCCTTTTGTTTTGGTACTAATAAAGACAACCATGTTGGATGGAATGGAAATAGATGTGCTCACTTGTTGGCAAATTTAGAATATTTAGTTTCTTATATAAGAAACCATCATGTAAATTGTACTCCTTCTTTTTAAGAATTTCAATTAAGTATTAATGCTTAATTTTTAATATTATCCAAAATATTAAATATAATTTTAATTCTTTTACTATTTTTTGCTCAGTAAATAACATTTTTTTGTTCAATACGAGGATAATATAGATAATTGACATTATATTTTACGTTATACAATTATTTTTTTAATATTTATGGACAACACTAAAATTATGTGAGGGAGGGAGTAATCTTAGATGATTATGATTGTAATGACTTTATTTTAAATAATTAATTAGGTGTTTAGGCCTCCATTGCCCCCTAAAAAAGCTAACACCAGTCCTAGTAAAAGGCTCATTAGGTTCTTATTTTTCGGGTGCAAAAAGGCTCATTAAGTTTCTTAAAGGACAGGTTTACTTTTTACATATGTTGGGCTGTCTTCGGCTCTAAAGTTAGGTTTATCATTTATTATGGACCATTTGGCCTCTTTTGTACCTGCCCCATGTACAGCCAATTAAAATTTAGTAACAATTATATATATTAGTACATTTTTGAAAATAATTACAAAAATCATACATTCATAAAATAATTACAAAAATACTACACTTCATCATTTTTATTTTCAATCCTAATACAATTAAAATTTCTTAAATTAAGGGATTAATATTAATGGGTTGACATAGCAAATTAGTTTCCATCTTCCTTCGGTCTCTCTCTATCCGCCTTTACTATTTCTCTCTCTTCTCCCTTACTATTTCTCTCTCTCCCTTACTACTTCTCTCTCCTCTAAAAGCCACTGTCGTCGTAAATGTCGTTGCTGTTGCCCTCTTCTCTTACCATACTTGCAGCAATACGTGAAAGGCTATGTTTTCAGGCTAATACGTGACTTTCTCTCTCCAACTCTGACAGTCGAATACGTGATTTCTCTCTCCAACTCTGTGACGCCCCCAAAATTAGGTATACATCACCCATCTTGGGTAGTCAGATACATGGTATGTAATTTAAATATAACTTACTAATATAAGCATAGGTATAATAATACGATATAAATCGTGAGTTTGAATACAAATATTATCTACTAGATATTATACAAACTCAAAAGGAGTCCTCATTACAATTATTATCACACTATTTCACGTAATAGTGAGGACTACTAATGCTATCCTCCGACCATTACTCCGCTCCGCGACTCGTCCCAAATATATGTTCTCATTTTTCAAGAGAACGGTGAAAGAAAAGGTGAGCTCAACTAGCCCAAGAAGAAATATTATGACTAAGATAATGCGTAATAAATTATCATTAGCCTTCAATGATGTTAAAACCGATAAAATATAATAAACATCAAGTTTAACTGCAATGAACAAGCAATCCATTAAAAGAGTCAAGTAGAAAATAAAATCTACTATCTTTTATGATTTAAAAGGTTTTTCATCATCATTATATAATGAGACTCAGCTTTAATAAATAATCCACATCATCGAATCACCCCCGCACTACTACGGCCAAGGATATTCTTTAAGATCACGACCACAATTATTCACGCACTACTACGCCAAGAATAGTTGTGTATTCATTAATGGTCATGATCATGCCAACAATCGGCCCATCAATGCACTACTACCATCGAGGATTTTTACCACATCATTTGTAACATTACGATTACCATGATTACACCGAATAGTCTCTCGGTCATAATCATACCAAGTCCATCTACGCACCATGTGCCCACGTATGACTTTAAAAAAAATATAAACATGAGGATGATGACAATGATATAAGAATTCAATAAAACAAGTTCAAGAATTATTTTATCCAGAATTATTAACGCCCAAATTGTCAACACGACATTGTTTTGTAGAGTAAAATTCAAGAATGATCAAGAATATTTCCATGAAAAGATATGGATGAAACGCAAATATCAAGGATATTCTATTAATTTCATGGAGTATAGAAGTCAAAGTTTTAACCAATTTGGGTATAATAAAGAATGGAATAACAAAAGAAATCACCACGCACGCATGCGATGCTGATGCATGGCAAAGTTATTCCAATGTAATAATAATAACGGAACTAGGTCGTGAAATTCACAATCGACATGTGATGTTCCAATGTAATAATAAAGATGGAACCGCATCCTGTAAAACACACACAGATAGGATATTCCAAATGAATGATAAAAAGATTTAACTGTGTCCCTGTAAAACACATGCATGTGATGTTCCAATGTAATAATAGAAGAATGTCACCAAGTATAGGGTAAACCACGTACACAAAGTTATTCCAATGTAATAATAATAAGCAATGGAATAACAACAGCTCTCTTCATGAATAAGAAAGAATAACACCCCTTACGAGTACAACAAATAATATTCCCTACCTAGAAGAACCGAATATGGCAAAGTGAAGTAGCGAATACTTTTCTTTTTCTCTCTATAGTTTCTCTCACTGTAGTTTCAAATTGAATTCGTAAGAAAATAATGAAGGAATGAGCTTCTATTTATAGGAAAATAGAATGCATAGTAATTAATCCATGAACGGTCCAGATTGATTTATTTAATTTAATCTAATTCATCCATATTTAAAGAAAAATCTTTTAAATAAAATATAATATATTCTATTTATATAAAAATATTTTACTATGAAAACACTATGCAACACTATACATAATAAAATATAATATATTTTATTTATGTAATAACTTTAATAAAGTATTACATTTTATATAAAAGATGTTTCGCTTTTATTACGTTAATAATACTGAATAAAACAAAACGTCATTATCGCTATAATAATTCATATTATTAATCGACAATAATGGAATCAAACCGAGTGACTTCTCACATAAAGATCAATAATCAATACCGTGGTGCTACTATGCAATCACACGACATTCATTTCTTTTACTACCGAGTAGTTCAACAAGATCAACCAGTAAAACTTCCGCCGTTATTTCAATAAAATATTTTTGTCGTTTTTCAATCCGACAATAATTTGCTAGGGTCCACTAATAATTGAGCCGTTGCATTTAATATTCCTCGCTAAACCTAATATTCTAACCAATCGAATAATATAACCACTTGATACTTTGTAAAATTTATAAATATTACCCACAACTATAACATTATATCAAATTTATTCCATAATATTCAAAAATAATATTTATAGAAAATTCATCTTTATTTATAAAAGTCGGGTCTTACAACCTCCCTTCTTATGAAATTTTCGCCTCAAATTAGGGTACGATTCCGGTATGTCAAGAGGTAAGGATACCTTGATTTCATTTCGATTCTAACTCCCAAGTCATTTCCTCAACATCGTAGTTCCTCCACAAAACTTTCGACTTGAGGTATAACCTCGAGCGTAGAATATGTTCCTTCTTATCCAAAATTTGAACAGAACCTCTTCATACGCCAAATCTTCCGCTATTTCATCCGGTTCTAACTCATTAATATGGTTCGGGTCTTTCACATATTTACGTAATATGGATATGTGAAAACGTTATGAACACGAGACATATTTGGCGGTAAAGCAAGTCTATAGGCTACGATTCCTACTCGATCGAGGATTAAAATGGACCGATGAATCGTGGATTAAGTTTTCTCTCTTTCCAAATCTTGTAACTCCTTTCCATGGAGCAACTCTTAACAACACACGATCTCCTATATCGAATTCCACGCCCTTTTCATGAAGATCAAGATAACTCTTTTGTCGATTTTGTGAGGTTTTTATACGTTCATTCGGATCGTTTCAATCTTTTTCCGTAGTAAGGCGTGCATCAACTCCCGGTCCCAACAACGTTGTTTCACCCACCTCATCCCAAAGATACCGAGAACGACACTTTCTTCCATACAACGCTCGAATGGAGCCATGCCAATACTTGTTGATAATCGTTGTTGTAGGAAAAGTCCACCAATGGTAAGAACTTGTCCCAACTCCCTTGAAATCAAGGACACGTAGTCTTAATAGATCTTCAAGAGTTTGAATAGTCCCTCCGATCGTCTCTCGTCTGCCTCGAGGATGATATGCCGAAGCTAAATCGTAAGTCTGCGTTTATAACTTTTTGCAAAACTAACCCAAAATCGTGAAGTGAATCTTGGGTCTCGATCGTAAACTATGGTTACTGCGGAAGATACCATGCAGCTTTACAATCTCGTTTATGTACATACGAGCAAGACGTTCAAGTGTATAAGTTTCTCAGATCGCTAAGAAATGAGCAGACTTGGTCAATCTATCAACAATGACCCAAATCGCATCAACGCCTTGAGAAACCTTAGGAAGACCCCAGAACGAAATCCATGGTAATGTGCTCCCACTTCCATTCGGAATTTCAAGTGGTTGCAATGGACCTTTTGGTACTTGATGCTCCGCTTAACTCACTGACAAGTTAGACACCTTGAGATAAAAAATGCTATCTCTCTCTTCATATTGCTTCCACCAAAATGTATGCATTTAATATCATGATACATTTTGGTACTCCCAAGATGGATTGCAAATGGTGTGTTGTGCGCCCATCATGATATTATACTTTAAATCGTGGTCGTTAGGAACACAAAGTCCGGAGTCGACTCAAGTATTCCTTCTTCATCGATTCTTGCTTCCCAGATAAGCACCTTCTTGCACTTTCTTCCTCATACGCATCGCCTCCTGTGTCCAGTAGCTTCGAGCGCCTTTAACTTTATCGATTAAAGCGGTGCTCTACTCAGATATTCGCTTATCATCACATGCGTCCCCTCGAGTCTTTAACTCTATCTCCATCCTTTGTAAGTCACACAAAATGGGCTCTTCGTTGACAATAACGCACTCAGATTTTGATATGATCTTCTACTCAACGCATCGCCTACCACGCTCATTTTTCTAGGATGGTATGGATGGTATGATCATAATCTTTCATCAGATTCAAGCCAACGTCGTTGTCGCATGTCGAGTTCCTTTTGAGTGAAGAAATATTTGAGGCTTTTATGATCCAAAGATTTCCACTTTCTCCCCATACAAGTAATGCCTCCAAATTTTAAGCCAGAAGATAACAAATGCTAACTCCGGATCATGAGTAGGATAATTCCTCTCATATTCTTTGAGTTGTCGCGAGGCATAAAGCTATAACTTTTCCATGTTGCATGAGAACACATCCCAACCCTTCGCTCAAGCATCATCAGAGATTACAAATCCTCCGAGCCGATGTTATTCACGTAACAGTCTTTGAAATAAGTCTCCTCTCGAGTTCTTGAAAACTCTTCTCACATTCTTCGCTCCAACCGAACTTTCAGATCTTTTCGAGTCACCGAGTCGATCGGAGTAGCGATTCGAGAAAATCCTTCCACGAATCTCCGATAATAACCAATTTAAACCGAGAAAGCTACGATTTTGGCCATCGATTTAGGTTGTCCCAACTTTGAATAGCTTCAATCTTTCTTTGGGTCAACAGATATTCCATGACTTGATACCACATGCCCAAGGAATGCTACTTCTTCAAGCCGTAACTCGTGATTTCTTCAACTCGCATAAAGCTTATATTCACGAAGCTTTTGGAGTGTCATTTCAAGTGTTGCTTTCATGATCTTCACGGCTTTTGGAATAAATAAGGATGTCATCAATAAAGACGACCACAAAGTGATCTAAATATTCCTTGAATACTCGGTTCATCATATCCATGAAGGCAAAGAGAGCATTAGTCAATCCAAAGGACATGACTAGAATTCATAATGCCCGCATCGAAGTTCGAAAGCCGCCTTTGGAATGTCACGATTCTAATCTTCAATTGGTGATATCCTAACGAAGATCTATCTTTGAAAAGAATTTGCTCCTTAATCGGGTCAAACAGTCATCAATACGTGGCAATGGATACCTATTTTTGATGGTGACATGATTCAACTCCCGATAATCAATACAAAATCGCATACTCCCATCTTTCTTCTTCACGAATGTAATGTAAGCACCCCAAGGAGAAGTACTTGGGGACTAATAAAGCCAATGTCTAACAATTCCTCGTAGTTGGGTCTTTAACTCCTCAAGTTCAATAGAGCCATTCGACATGGGGCTTTGAAATAGGTTTTGTACCTGTGTTCAAGGTCGATACAAAATTCAATTTCAATCTCGGGGTAGGCTGTGAAGTTCTTCGTGGAATACGTCAGAAATTTATTAACAATAGAAATATCATTCAAAACCGACGTATTTTTTGTTTAAATCGTGATATGAGCTAAGAAAGCTTGACATCCGCTTTTTAATAAACGAATAGCTTTTTATGGCTTGAGATGACCGTGATTGATTTTAATGGTTTGGTCGTTTGAATTAGATAATAGGTTGATTAGGAATATGAAAGCTAACAACCTTACGAAAACAATCAATTTTTGCATGATAAGTAGTTAACCAATCAATCCCTAGAATCACGCCAAATGCAAGTATTTTTAATGAAATAAGATCGACGGGTAATGTGAGGGTACCGATTTGAACCAAACAAGACTTATAAACAGTGGATGTAATGAAGGTTTCTCCCAACTGAGTTTCCACAGATAAGTCAAAGTCTAATTTCTCCGGAGTCAAATTTAATCGATGAGCGCAAGTAGGAGAAATAAAAGAATGGGTAGAACCCAGTATCAAATAAAGTATAGACTTCATTAGAGTTTATAATAAGCTTACCCGTGATGACCTCATTCGGGTTCCTCGCTCTTCCGGGAGGTCACAACAAACGCCTCCTCGACTTGACGGCTACGGTTTTTTTTTCGGGACTACTTTGGTGCCTCCATCCTAGTTGAATTTGTCTTCAGAACGACAAAATCGAGCCAAGTGACCTTTCTTCCACAATTATAACACGCTTTTGATGACATGGCGCATTTTGATCGATGTGTTCCTCCTCCGCATTTGAAGCATATGATAGTGGTGGTCTTTCTCCTTCCTTAACAACGAAAAGTCTTTGGTCGACGTCTTTTCATCATTGTTGAATCTCCGCTTTGAAATGTCCATTCTTATTGTTTGGCCTGACGATTACCACCAAGTGGTTACCATATATCCGCCCGTTGATTCCTCCACGCTTGTTGTCACCGCTCGATGACTACTCACCGGTATTATAATTTTGCTTACCGCTCTCTTTTAGTTGCGTTGACTCGTTATCGCGCACCACTAATCGAGCCCTATTTACAACATCGAATACAAACACGCTTTTATGAGAAATAAGATGTCGACGATATCCGACTTCAAACCTCTTAAAACATTCGCGCCATTCTTTCTTCATTATCCACCAAGTGGGACGCAAATCGTGATAACTCGTAAATTTTACCTCGTGTTGTGATACGGTTATATTGTTTTGTTCTAACTTGATAAACTCCACCTCCTTCATGTGGCGAATACTTTCGTGAAAGTATTTGTCGTTGAATGTACTCCTAGAACTTCTCCCAAGATATCTTCAAGACAAAGAAAGTTGAGTACGTTTTACCGATTCCCACCAAGAATCCGCCTCCGCCGCAACATAAAGGCAAGAAGGGAACCTTTGCTTCTGAGATCCCAAGACATCAAATATCTTGGTAATCTGCTTTATCCATGCTTCCGCCGTAAGTGGTTTTGCTCTCTCCTTAAACTCCGGTGGTCCCAGCTCCTTGAATTGTTTAGCGGTGACCGCCGAGAGTTTTCCGTGTTTCCACCCACGTTTTGGGTGAGTCGCTTCTCTCATTGCCAGATAAATTGCATAAAGCCTCCGAACATTTGATCATTCATCATTTGGTCGGTGTTGTTGTTTTGCGTATGAGGATTGTCGCTTTCGATGCACATTATCCCGATTATTGATATGTGGCGAATCAACGATCGCGTCAGGCTCCATTCTATTCTCAACATTCTCGGATGTCATTTTCAGACATCGCCACAAAACAAAAGGTTAATTGACATGTAACAAATTATCCCTATATTCGACCCACCAATAAAATAAAGACATAAACTTAGGTAGTCATACTAGCGAAGGTATTCCCTGCTCTCCCTCCTAGTACTATTCTTACATCTTAGCCAGGATCATATCCCTAAGCTCGATACCAACTACCACGACGCCCCAAAATTAGGTATACATCACCCATCTGGGTAGTCGATACATGGTATGTAATTTAAATACAACTTACTAATATAAGCGTAGGTGTACAATACGACATAAACCGTGAGTTTGAATACAAATATTATCTACTAGATATTATACAAACTCAAAAGGAGTCCTCATTACAATTATTATCACACTATTTCACGTAATAGTGAGGACTACTAATGCTATCCTCCGGACCATTACTCCGCTCTCGACTCGTCCCAAATTTATGTTCTCATTTCAAGAAAAGAGGTGAAAAGAAAGAAAGGTGAGCTCAACTAGCCCAAGAAGAAATATTATGACTAAGATAATGCGTAATAAATTATCATTAGCCTTCTTCAAAAATGTTAAACCGATAAAATATAATAAACATCAAGTTAATCTGCAATGAACAAGCAATCCATTAAAAGAGTCAAGTAGAAAATAAAATCTACTATCTTTTATGATTTAAAAGGTTTTTCATCATCGTTATAAATTTGAGACTCAAACTTTAATAAATAATCCACATCATCGAATCACCCCCGCACTACTACGCCAAGGATATTCTTTAAGATCACCACCACAATTATTCATGCACTATGGGCCAAGAATAGTTGTGTATTCATTAATGGTCATGACCATGCCAACAATCATCCATCAATGCACTACTACCATCGAGGATTTTTACCACATCATTTGTAACATTACTACCATGATTACAATCAATAGTCTCGGTCATAATCATACCAAGTCCATCTATGCACTACATGCCACAGATGACTTTCAACATAATATAAACATGAGGATGATGACAATGATATAAGAATTCAATAAAACAAGTTCAAGAATTAATTTATCAGGAACTATTAACGCCCAAATTGTCAACATGATCTTTGTTTTGTAGAGTAAAATTCAAGAATGATCAAGAATATTTCCATGAAAGATATGGATGAAACGCAAATATCAAGGATATTCTACTAATTTCATGGAGTATATAAGTCAAAGTTTTAAACCAATGGGTATAATAAAGAATGGAATAACAAAAGAAATTACCACGCATGCAGACTTCACATAAAGTTATTCCAATAGAATAATAATAACGGAACAAAGTCAGTGAAATTCACACCGGCATGTGATGTTCCAATGTAATAATAAAGATGGAACCAGATCCTGTAAAAACACATGATAGGATATTCCAACATAATGATTAAGAGACGGAACCAGTCCGTGTAAAACACATGCATGTGGATGTTCCAATGTAATAATAAAGACGGAACTGTGTGGGTGTAAAACACACATGCATGGATGTTCCAACAAAATAATAATAAAGACGGAACCGTGTCCGTAAAAAACACGCATGTGATGTTCCAAATGTAATAATAGAAGAATGTCACCAAGTATAGGGTAAACCACGATACAAAGTTATTCCAATGTAATAATAATAAGCAATGGAATAACAACAGCCTTCTTCATGAATAAGAAAGAATAACACCCCTTATTTAGTATAACAAATAATATTCCCTACCTTAAGAACCTCAATATTGGCAAAGTGAAGTAGCAGAATACTTTTCTTCTTTCTCTATAGTTTCTCTCTGAGTTTCAAAGTGAATTCGTAAGAAAATAATGAAGGAATGAGCTTTATTTATAGGAAAATAGAATGCATAGTAATTAATCCATGAACGGTCCAGATTGATTTACTTTAATCTGATTTCATCCATATTTAAAGCAAAATCTTTTAAATAAAATATAATATATTCTATTTATATAAAACATTTTACTATGCAAACACTATGCAAAACACTATGCAACACTATGCATAATAAAATATAATATATTTTATTTATGTAATAACTTTAATAAAGTATTCAGTAAAATAAAATAAAGTATTACGTTAATAATAATGAATAAAACAAAACGTCATTATCGCTTATAATAATTCATATTATTAATCAACAATAATGGAATCAAACCGAGTGACTTCTCACATAAGCATCAATAATCAATACTGGTGTGCTACTACGCAACCACACGACATCGTATTTTTTACTACCGAAAGTAGTTCAACAAGATCAACCGGTAAAACTTCCGCCGTTATTTCAATAAAATATTTTTGTCGTTTTCTCAATCCGACAATAATTACGCTAGGGTCCACCAATGATTGAGCCGTTGTATTTAATATTCCTCGCTAAACCTAATATTCCCTACCAATCGAATAATATAACCACTTGCATACTTTGCAAAATTTATAAATATTACCCACAACTATTGAAAGTAATATGCACACAAGCCAATCATGTTTGATGATAAAGCATATACTTTGTAACAATCTTATTCATTTATTAATAAAAAGTATTAATTTATTAAAGGCTTTTAATTATCTACACGATGATCTTTGTTTTATAATATGTGATAAACCCATAGTTTTAAGCAATGCTTTTAGAATAATGATGATGATCATTCTAATGAGATCTAAATTCTTTGAAAGCTTAAAACTAAAATAGTTCCCAATCGTTGGATTACTAAATTGGGGATTAGTGAATCCGGATAGATTGGTACATACGTTGTTTGCTTCGTTGGATGAGGATGATTGAACTCACGATCATTTGTGTGGAGACACTAAAAGCAAGTATGTAGGTGCTTATTGGAGAATAAGTTCATCGAACGTGGCTCACTAAGGAATACCTAATGGAGTTTTACTTGCTGTCAATAGGAATTCTCAAGTGATAGTAGACAAGTGATCCTTGGACTTGAGATCATCATAAGATCTTGTGTATGATGAGTTATACTTTGACTTATTCCTTAAGACCCTTAAGGTATATCAAAGGGTATGCTTGGGTATAATAAGTTGTACATTGAGATAATGTATGATCAATAAAGAATCTACCACTTCTAATAAAAGAAGAGAAATGTCCTATGTGATTCGATAAATGACAACCCAAGAGTCATCGGGTTGGCAAAGCGTAATGAAATTAGAAAGGAGTTTCTAATTTGCATTATTTGGTGTTGTGCATTTAAGAGTTAAATACATATAATTAAATAAAATAAGACTTGACAAAAATTCCATGTCTTAAATTTAATTGGGACATTTTATGGTGGAAGGATTGAATTGTATGCAGAACTATTTACTCAAAGGTTCTTTTATGATTAGTGTTGAAATCTATATTATCCGGAAAGTCGTTGATCATTAGGAAGGCTTATCCCTATGTAGAATAAATATTATTTATTTAAATAAATTAATTGTTTAATTTATTTATTTAAATAAGATTAGAATTGTTCTAATTGATTTATTCACAATAGGTTTAATATGGAGAACCTAAAGGGTCACACCATAAAAGGAAGAATAATTATTTAAGAAGTTAATGGCATAATCGTAATAATATGTTATGTATATTTAATTTAATCTATGGTGATAGAATAAATTAAATAGCTTAATATTTATTATTTAATATTTTAGAAATATTAAATATAAATTAATAAGAGGAGTCTTATTAATATTATTACAATTATTATTATTATTTTAATTTCTAAAAGAGTTTAGGAATTAATTTAATATAAGTACTCTCATTTATTCTTAATTGGATTAGGAAGGAAAATTAGCTAAAGGAGTTTAATTAATTATTCCTAATAAGATTAGGGAGCTTAATTAATTAAAAGAATTTAATTAATTAAATAAAACTCAATTCCTTAATTGTTAAGGTGGGTTGCACTACATCTATAAATAAGAGGAGTCTTATTATGGGTGAGGATTTGTTGACTTTTACAACTACGTAATAATTCCAATAGTTGGGAGAAAGACGCCTTTTCTATAGAGATAGAAAACTAGGGTTGAGCCAATACCCTTCTTCTTGAAAATTCTTCTTTGGTGGATCACCTCTAGAGGCCAAACACACATGGGTGGCTAACGTTGATCAAAGGAAGGAACCAAACCCGGTGGATTCAAGGAGATCATGGAGAAGTAGGAGGTGAACTGCACTCGAGGAAGCTTCGTTTCTACAAGTGGTATGATTTCATAATTTCTTATTCTTCGTTTAATTAATAATTGTGCATAAAGGGTGATCCGGTTATATGGTTTGTAAACTTATTTTTAAACTCTGATTTTTACACGTTTCCGCACTTTTATGCAATTTGATTGCGTTCTTGAATATTACAAACCTAACAACTATAACATTATATCAAATTTATTCCATAATATTCAAAAATAATATTTATAGAAAATTCATCTTTATTTATAAAAGTTGGGGTCTTACAAACTCTCTCACAACTGAAAGGATTCTGGTTTCTCTCTCTAAGGTCTGGTTCTAATTTCTGTTAATTCTCATTCTATTAATTAATTGTCAAAATGATCATATATATACACTATGTTTCTAACAGAATGGGGTATTGATTGTTTGGGTTTGTGTTGTTTTTATGTTTTGTATAGAATGGTTGATACAAAGAAGAAGGATGGAAGAGGAAAAGAATCATGAGAGGTGATTCTATTAAGGACTCAAGAAATTTGTTTGGGTTTGTGCGGTTGGATTCTCGATTTTGATGTTCCTGTAGTTAAGCATGTAAGCTCAAGTTCATAGCCGTAAGATATTTCCAACCCAAAAAATTTTTAAAGGTGTGTTAATTTAAATTTTGTTATTATTACTATCATATAACCTGTTTGGTTACTTCGCATTATGTTTTAGTTATCGTTAGTTTGTGATTGGGATACCATTTTGTTACCTTGATTTGGTATTTTGGTTACTTTTTTATGTTGTTATGGTTACCATGTATTTGCTTAGTATACATGGTCGATTAAACTGGGTTTTGGTGTATATATTGTTTATGTATTGGTTACCATTAAAACATGTTTTAGTTACTATCATATAAATATTTGGTTACTTTTTAGTATATTTTTGGTTATTGTTAGTTTCGATTTGGATTCTATTTTTGTTTCTCGAGTTGAGATTTTGTTACTTGTTTTTTGTTGTTCGTTACCATGTATTTGCTTAGTATATATGGGTCGACTAAACGTGTTTGGTATATATGTTGTTTATGTATTGATTATCATTAATATATGTTTTGGTTATTAACACATAACCTGTTTGGTTACTTCATTAGTATATTTTTTTTGTTGGCTTATGATTTGGATACCATTTTTCCCTCAATTGAGATTTTGGTTACTTTTGTTTTGGTTCCAATATATTTGCTTAGTATACATTGGTCGAATTAAACGGGTTTGGTTTACATGTTATTATATGTGTTGGTTACCATTAAAATGTGGTTTGTTACTAGTATATAACTGCTTTGGTTACTTTTTAGTATATTTGTTTAGTATATACTAAATCGGGTTTGGTATACATGTTGTTTTTGTTGTTCGGGTACCATATATATTTGCTTAGTATATATGGGTATATGTTGTTTATGTATTGGTTACCATTAATATATGTTTTGGTTACTAACATATAACCTGTTTTGGTTACTTCATTAGTATATTTTTTATTCTTGTTGGCTTATGATTTGGATACCATTCTTTTCCCTTAATTGGGATTTTGGTTACTTTTTATATATTGTTTTGGTTCCAATGTATTTGCTTAGTATACATTGGTTAACTAAATGGGTTTGTATATACATGTTGTTTATGTGTTGGTTATCATTAAAACATGGTTTGATTCTTATCATATAACTGTTTGGTTACTTTTTAGTATATTTTTGGTATACATATTTTGTTTTGGTGACCTTTAAATTATGTTTTGGTTAATATTATATATAACCTGTTTGTTTACTACATAAAATGGTTTCATGTTACATGTTGTTTATATTTTGGTTACCATTAGATTATATAATATAACTTTTTTCGTTATCGCTTTATTATGGTATGGTTAATGTTATATTATGATATGATAACTATTATTGTAAATCAATGTGGGATGTTGGTTATTTGTTATAGTCATTTTTTACTACGTGTAATTGTTATATTATGTTTTGGTTAGTATGCTTCTTATTTGTTGGTCACTACGTAACTGTTTATGTTATAAATATTGTTTATATCTCGTTACTAATGACTGTGTAAATCTGATTTTGTTTATTTGCAGTTATGGGATCTTTACTATGAGGAATGCAACATAAAATTCATTAGAAAAGTTATATATTGGTGTGACATGGAAGTCCCCAGTATTATTACCAAGAAATTGAACCCAAGTCAGTTGGTGAAGTTTAAAGCATCATTAGTTTGTGGATGAATTATTTTTGTAAATAATAAACCCAAGTCATAATAAACCATGTATTTGTTTAGTATACATTGATGTATTATTTTTATAAATTCCTTCAAATATATTCTACAAGGGTTATGCTCTTCTAGAAAATTCATCGAAAAGTTATGGTTAAATGTACACGTGAGAGTATACATGGGTTGCCTAAACTTGGTTGGATATACAAAGTTGTTTTACATTTTGGTTACCATTAAAACTCGCTCGTTACTTTCATATAACTATTTGGTTACTTCTTTATTATGTTTTGGCTACTGTTACCTTGTGGTTTGGCTACTATTATTGTGCCCTCGATGTGGGATTTTGGTTACTGTTATTTTTATTCTGGTTAATATGTAATTGTTTAGTATACATAGATTGCCTAAACTGGGTTTCATTACATGATATTTATGTATTGGTTACCATTAAAACCTGTTTTGGTTACTATCATATAATTATGTGGTTACTGTTTTATTATGTTACATTATGGTTACTGTCATATAATTATGTGGTTACTGTTTTATTATGTTACATTATGGTTACTATTATTAGTAACCAGATAGTTACAAGCTTGTATCAGTACAAACATCAATTGTTAAATGTACATGTGAGAGTTTTCATTTAGATATATGGTTACTTATAGATCTCATATTAAAATAAAAATAGTTTGAGAGGTGTAGTTGGTATCCAAACATGCATATAAGGGTAACCATTTTAGTTTTTGTTAGTAACCAAATAATTAAAAACTTATATCGTAACAGCTTATCAAGTGCTTAATGTATATGTGAGGTTCCCATCTATCTAAATGATGGATACTTTTAAATTACATAGTTATAAAAGTTATTTAGAAATGGTCCAATTGGTAACTAAATATGAATATAGAGGTAACCATTTTATTTTAGATGGGTAACCAAATTTATATAAAAATATTTCGTAACGCTTACCAATTGTTCAATGTATATGTTTACTTTATATTGATAACTCATGATGGAATCAAAATCAAAATATTAATCAATAACAATTTTAGTTATCAGACACCATCAAAAATGTTACCAACTATGTGGTTAATGGTAACTAACAAAGAAACAATTATATATTCTCAGATTTACACTCTTTTTGTTTATGTTCAGTTGAAGTAAAGCACAACCGAATCATCTCCATAGTCTAACAACCTGAATAAACATTATAAAGTAACCAAATCAATATTGTAGACAAGAACTCAAACCGCATAATCTTAGTAACCAAAACATAGACAACATTTTTACATGCCATTTCAAGGCCTAAATGATAGAATTTGACCAAAAACCATGCACATCACAAAGCAAAGTCAGTGACTTTTGATCGTCAGTCTGCTTTCAATAAAATTAGGCTCAAAACACCAAAATCCGACACTCCAAACTCTGGATGTAAATTACCAAATCGCTACTAGATCAAATCTTTCCATAACTATAAAAACATCAAGATAAGTGTATATTAATATTATTCAAAGAACCAAATAAACATTATACAAGAATAAATTAAATAAGATACAAGAACCAATATATATAATCAGATTAACGGTTGTATGAAGGTAACCAATGTAGTCAATAAGTAACCACCAATATAAAAGAAACAATTATAAACCACAATAACATTATACAAGAATCAAATAAAAACCTTACAAAGATCTAAATACACATATTAGATAAAGAACCAATATATATGTAATTAGTAACCAAGATTATAAAAATATTTTTACATTCATTTTACAACCAAAACCATCAGTAATGACTTTGTTACAAATTAAAGACTAACAAATGTATGAAGGTAACCAATGTAGTTAATCAGTAACCATCAATATAAAAAAATCAGTATAAAACACAATAATATAATGCAGTAACCATGGTAACACTATGCATATAAATTAGAAACTCAAATACCTCGGTATACAAATTTGTAACGAATCAACAATCAAGGCAAAGACGATCAACAATCGTCATGCGATTGCAGAAGTTTTTCAAGTTACGAGATCTTGAAGTTGTTGTCGTTCTTTTCTGTTATTCTCCGATCTCAGAGTTGTTGTCGATCTCAGCGTGCCGTCGCGACAAAAATTTTCATCTTCTCCTATCTTAGTGGTGTGTCGCGTCAGAAGATTTGGATTTCTCTAATATCAAAGTTGCGTGTTTTGTTCAATTGCTTGAATGTAGGAGCGTGTTCTGTTCTGTTCAGTTGCTTGAATGTAGGAGCGTGTTCTGTTCAGTTGCTTGAATGCAGGACTGATTTTAGCAACTTTATATTGTGTTGTTCTATTTTTGTAATTATGTTGTTTGTGTTTTATTTTTATAAATACTTTCTAATTGTTGTATATTAGTGTTAAGGACCCTAAAATTTAAACTAACTCTTGATCATTGAGTTCTATGGAGTACTCCTATATAATCCAACTTTTAATAGGTCACACCCAATTAAAGTACCAAGGCGTACTAATAACTACTATGAGCAACCCCACAAGGTCAGAGGTGAACAAATACTAAATAAGTAAATATATAATTTAGGATACAAATTTGGCTTTAGCAATAAGACTAAATATAATTTATTGGGATTTTTCGGTGAGCAAAGAGACCAAATTAAGGAATCAAATATGATGAACTATAATTTTGATTATAATTTTAAATATATTTAAATGGGATAGATGACGGAAGAAAAAGAAGTTGCCTAAGAAAGGAGATGAAGGCGAGAAAAGGTACTGAAGAAGTTGAAGACAAGAAGATATTGAATTTCCTTGTTTGGGTAAGAACAAAATTTAAACTTCATTTTATTATGAAATTAGATAAAATTTAATGTTTAAACATAGTTATCGTTGTTAAAGTGAAATAATTAAAATGAATGAAACATAAATAGTTATTATTTTAAATATGGTTGTTGGAGTTATTTTGAATTCATTTATTATTTTAATCTTTTTATATTATAGTTTACAGGATAGTCCATGGATAATTCATCTGCGAAAAAGATTGAAGACTAAATGATATCTGCTAATATCATATAAACTAAATATAGTCCACGGGAGATGCTCTGAAATATAAAGTATTATCCAAATTTTCTTTCTTCAACGCAATTACAACAATAAATAATTATACATTATGTATTAATCACTGTACAGTTGTTTTTGTGTTGGATTGAAAAATCCAGCACATGAAATATAACATGCAAAATAAAAAGGTTTATTACAAAAACTTGTATTTGCCTTTAAAATTTAGCAGCCAACCATTTTTAGTAAAGGAAAATCTCCCCATAATTCTAATTGTAAATTTGACTAGCTTCAATGCTTCATCTGTCATGGTGCGTTTACATAATTCTCCCTATGTCCTTCTCTATATGTTATTTTAAAAATAATTATTATTATTTAAAAAAAAAACTCTTTTTTTAAAAAATAGATTAGAATCTTTATATGATACTCCAATTTTGTTTTTATAGTAAATGAATCAAACCTAATTTCATTAAATACCAATTTTATTATTTAAATTAACTCAAAAAGTTATGATGATAAGCCCAATACGGAATATAAATCCAAGTTCAAGGAGTCTTACAAACCCAACAAAATGTGGTCCATCATGATTGGGTTAATTGAGCTCATCAGTAATAAGTTACGCACGCCCACTGTGAGACCCCGAATTTTTATGAAATAAAAAAAATTATTCAATTTTCTATTTTTGTGAATAATTAAATTGATAAAGGTTTAAATTTAAAGGTATATTTGAAAATTTTTATTTATTTATTTATTTTTGCTCTTAGGTATGTTCATAAAATTTTTATATTAAAATATCAAATCACATGGATTATAATTTGCGTACAAATCTCTATAACCTCTTTCAATCAACTGTTATCAAAGTAACATGTGATAATAATTACGTCACGGGTGGAATAAGAAAAGAAAAAAGAAAATAAAATAATTTATTTTTTGTTAATAGCCCATAATGGTAATTTGAATGATAGGGGAATAATTTATAGAAGACTATTGAACTAGACTCACCATGTTTATCATGTTTATATACCAAAATAGTCCATTCCATCCAACGAAATTGGTTGTTTTTTTTTTTTTCGATCGAGTCGCCAATTGCATTATAGACATTATATAAACAACTAAACAACTTGGGGTAACTTTATTATCACAAGTTTAATATCCGTGGTGATGACCTGAGTTTAAATACAAATATTATCTCTAGATAATATTTATACTCAAATAAATCCTCATCACATTTATCGATACATTAGTTTAAATACAATAATGGTGAGGACTACTAAACAACTCTCTCACATTTAACCTTCATTCCATACTCTCCGAACCTCAATACACTAGTACTCGCTACATTCTCGCCTCCCGAGAGAAAAAAAATGGAACAACAAGGAAAAGGGTGAGCTCAACTAGCCCAAGAAGAATGTTATGACTAAGATAATATACAACAAATTATCGTTAGTCTCCAACAGAAAAAAATCGATAGAATACAATGTATAACAAGTTTCAGATCAATATTCGCAATGGAAATAATAATTCATGTAAGAGTTACGTAGAGAATGAAATCTACTATAATCTATGAATTTAATACCATCATCAATATTTTATCCTCAGAACATCAATCAATATTCATCTCAAATCAAATATTCATCTTTGCACCATGTGCCAAAGATATTCATCAATCCACCATGTTCATCTCAACACTGCTCATCTTTGCACTAAAGGCCAAAGATATTCATCATCGGTCATGTTCATTTAAACACCGCTCATCTTTGCACTACAAAAGCCAAAGATATTCATCATTGGTCATGTTCATTTAAACACCGCTCATCTTTGCACTATGTGCCAAAGATATTCTTCAGAAATCATTCATCTTTGCACTACAAAGCCAAAGATATTCAATAATATCATCATTTAAGACCGAGGATGATGAAAATATTTTTAAAGAACGAATCCAAAGAAACAAAATGACAAGGAAAGGATTAAGGATTCAGATTTTTTTTTATCCATGTCCAAAAATACTCTCAAAATAATCATAGTGAAGTAAAATTCAAGAATGATCAAAACATGGATACAATCAAAGCTAGTATCCGTAATAGATATTTTAGATTTAAAAGAAAAATTTTCATTTTTCTGATGAATAGTGCCAGATTCGTGAATAAGGTCAGATACGTGAATAAAGGCCAGATACGTGAATAAGAATCTCGACACCAAAAGATAGAAATTTCACAAAAAAACATTTTCACGCCAATAATAAGACTCGTGAATAAGAACTCGTGAATAAGAACTCGTGAATAAGAACTCGTGAATAAGAACTCATGAATAAGAACTCGTGAATAAGAACTCATGAATAAGAACCCGACATGAAAAAGTTCCAAATTTGATAAAAAGTACCAGATCAATATTTCAAAGATAATGATATCAAGAATTAATATCATTTGAGAAGAAAATAACATCCCTTACCTCAAAGAATCAAGATTTCTAAGGAAAGGCTCAAGTGATGCTTCGAATGAAACTTCAGATCTTTAACAAAGAACTCTCAAAGTATCTAAATACTCACAAAATACGCCAATAATATAGTAGAGAGAAAGAGAGAAAACTTTGTTTCGTGTGATTTTCAATTCTAACTTAATTTCTATTTATAGAAAATGTTAGCCCGCCAAGCAGATTCGACCGCAACCCGATGGCTTTTTACTCGCTACTATTATTCCCACCCACCACATTTGAAATAAAATTCAGCACATTTCTTCACCAACCACAAGTGGGGCCCACTCAATTCTAGAATTTTCCACCAAAATCAATTATAACCCGATTTCCTAATCGTACACCTCTTAAAATTCATAACAAATCATTCGTGAATTTTTAATTCTGCTCAAAATTTGTGGACATATACTCAACTTATGTATGTATAACATACCCAAAAATTACTACAATCCAACTATTCGGATTAAAAATTATAACCCCCCGCAATATATCTCAAAACCCCCGATTTAATTTTTTAATACCTCCAATCCGATAAAATACCGATAAAACACCTCAACATTAATTCCTTCATTAATAACCACATAAATAAATCCATCATTTATATTCATATAAAATAAATATTTTTATCATATGAATCAATAATTAATTATTCACAAATAATATTATGTAATCACATTTACGACAACCGTGCCGCTCCTCAGAAAGAGGGGCTTCAATAAGGATCTCTCCTCATCGGGCGCCGCAATTAGTGACCAAACCTCTCCTTAGATGTAACTTTCTAGACATTGCCAATAATGTTATCTAATAATATTATTCAAATAATATGAATTATCGATCCGATAATGGGAAATATCTAAAGGACAATTATCGAACAACAATAATATAAAATATCAACGCAAAGAATTATCGAATCAATAAAATAAAATATCGAATAAAGAATTCATCGTGGAAAATTATCGAAAAGGCCATCTTTACGAATTTAATCAATAATTCAATAACACTGCGGTAATACCGTAAAGTGCCATCACGGCAACCACGCCAGACATCGATTTTAACCACCGGGTATTCCAACAAATTTTAATTCAGAATAACTACGTTATTTATAACCACCCAAACTTATTTCGCTGCTTTCCTCATCCAATCGCTTCACATGGGGGCCCACACATGGTCGCTACTGGTCGCATTTAATATTCCCCGACAAGCATTTAATATTCCACCACCAAACGAATATTCCCTTGACAAAAATGAATATTTTATAACCTTGCTTATTTTGAAATATTTGCATATTTAACCCTTAACTATCCACATTAATCAAATCAACCCTTACTATTTCAAAATAATAAATAAAGGAAATTCCTTTTATTTAAAAATTTTCTGGTCTTACAACCTCCCTCCTTATGAAATTTCGCCCTCTAAATCGACGACGACGACACCGGTGTTTCAAAAGGTAAAGATACCTCGCTTTCATTTTCGCTTCCAACCCTGTGTCATTTCCTCAATAAAGATGGTTTCTCCACAAAACTTTAACTTGGTGGTATAACCTGCACATAGGTCATGTTCTTTCCTCTACAAAATCTTGACAGTACCTCCTCGACGTTAAGTCTTCGCTATCTCGTCCGGTTCTAACTCAATGACGTGTTTCGGTCGTCCACATATTTACGTAACATCGACACGTGAAAAACGTTATGAACACGCCATACTTGGTGGTAAAACGAGTCTATAGGCCACGCCCTATTCGATCGAGAATTTCAAATGGATTAATAAATCAAGGTTTGAGCTTTCCTCACCTCACCGATTCTCGCTTTTAAAATAACAACTTTCAGACCTCCTTCTTCAAATTCATCACCCTTGTGTAGCTTCAACAAATTTTAACTTTATCGATTAAAGTCGATTATACTCAGATATCATCACGCATCAGATATCATCACGTGGGTACCTAGAGTTTTCATCTCCATCTCTATTATTTGTATATTATACTTAAATGAGTCTTTGACAATATTGTACTCAGATTTCAGATACGATCTTCTACTCAACACGCCGCCTACCACGCTCGCTTTTTCCAGATGGCATGGTCGTAACATACGTCAAATGAGTCTCTCTCGAGTTCTTCAAGCTCTTCCCACATTCCTCGCTTCCATTTGAATTTTGTATCTCTACGAGTCACCACGTTAATGGAATAGCGATTCGAGAATATCCTTCAACGAATCTCCGATAATAACCAACTAAGCTTCTGTAAAGCTACGATTTCGATTATCGACTTAGGTTGTTCTCAATCGTGACTCATATCCCAACCTTCGATAAGACGTCACAATGACACCTATCGCTTTACTATCGCATCTAATACGACGCCCCTTACAGAGAGTCTCGCTTAGTGAATTCCACAAAGGAAGTCACAAGATAAAGGCTCATGTACCAAATTTATAGTTGAATTTTTAACTCAAGTTCAGAGCCATTCGATATGAGATTTTAGAAATGAGTTTTGTACCGGGTTCAAAGTCGATACAAAATTTAATATCACTTTGGGAGTAAGCCAATAAATTCTTCAGAAATACGCCAGAAAAATCAATAACAACAAGAATATTATTCAAATCGACGTGTCTTTATTCAAATCCATAACATGGACTAAGAAAACTCGACATCCGTAATAAACGAATGACTTCATGGCTTGATATGAAAATGTTTGATTACAATGGTTTGATTGCTTGAAGTTCAATAAAGTTGCTTAGAATATGAAAACTAACAACCTTACAAAAGCAATCAATTTTGGTATG
This sequence comes from Panax quinquefolius, assembly GCA_020205615.1. Classification (NCBI taxonomy): domain Eukaryota; kingdom Viridiplantae; phylum Streptophyta; class Magnoliopsida; order Apiales; family Araliaceae; genus Panax; species Panax quinquefolius. The sequence continues at coordinate 18,670,276 of CM035163.1, forward strand.
ATGAGTAGTTAACCTTAAAATCACATCAAAAGCAAATATCTCTATAGAAATAAGGTTAATGTGTAATGTGATAAAGTGCCAACTCGAATCAAGCAAGATTTCTAAACAACGGATGTAATGAAAGTTTCTCCTAACTGAGTCTCCATAAACAGTCAAAGTCTAATTTCTCCGTAGTCAAGTTCAAACGCTGAGCGCAAAGCAAGAGAGATAAAAGAATGGGTAGAACCAGATTCAGTAAGGTATAAACTTCGCAAGAATTTATAATTAACTAACCTGCTAACTTCGTCGGGTTCTCAGATTTTGACCGGCCACGACAAACGCTTCTTCCAGAATCGCTGACTTTGACTTTTTTCGACATCCTTTCGAGTCACCGCCTCACCGACTAGGGGTTTCGATATCGCATAATCTCGAAAGCGATATGTCCTTCTTTTCCACAATTATAGCATACCTTAAACCGCTAGGGCGCTTCAATGATATGTCCCTCTTCCCAGATTTATAACATACGACCGGTGGGTTTCTCCTCTCCTAGAACTAGTCACATCGGCGCCGACGCCTTCACATGGTCGTTGTTGAATCTCCTTTTAAAATCTCCTCCCAACTCGCTTCTTCTATTTTCATGGCCACGATTACCACCAGAGTGGTTACCGCTTTGTCCGTATTCTTCTTTCTCCACGGGTTATCGTTATTCGATGATCGCTATCTTTGGTATGATCCTCGTTATGGGTCCTCATTGAACGTATTTCGTTATCTCGCCTAACAACCGAGCCTCGCTGACAACATCTCGGTCAGAGAGAAAATTTATGAGAAATGAGATATCGACGACGCCGGGTTTCAAACCTCTCGTAAACATCCGCCATATACGCTCCTCATTCTCCACCAAATGAGGTGCAAACTCGATAACTCCGCAAACTTCACTCTCATCGGGACACCGCCATGTTATTCTCGCTTCCAATCTAATAAACTCCACTTCCTTCATACGATTTAATACTTTCGTGGAAGTACTTATCATTGAACTGCTTTCAAACGCTTCCACGATACGCCGAAAGGTAAATGAATGGGTACGCTTCAAAGATTCCCACCAAGAATCGCTTCGCCATTTTAACATAAAAGTAGCGAATGGAACTTTTCGTTTCTTCGCATCCCAAGACATCGAATATCTTGTAATTTGTTTGACCCATGTTTCCGCCATGATCGGATCCGCTTTCCTGCAATTCGTGGTCCCAACTTCGAATCGCTGGGTCGTGACCACCCGTGAATCGCTATCATCTCCTCCTCGTATTTTGAACACGAAGTCTCCTCGTCGATTTTTTGCATGAATCGCAAAAAGCTTCTAAACATCCCCTCGCTCATCATCTCGCTTCAGTGGTGTTATTCACAGGAGGTACATTGCCACTGCTGCACGCTTCTCCTCGTTGTTAAGTACATGCATCTCCACGGCCTCATTTACACCACTATTAATATTCTCAACGACATTCTCAACATCATAAAACAAGGGTTAATTAAGGAAATCAATCACATAATATCCCTATATATCGACCAACTAACAAATAAGCTTAGTAGACACACTAGCTAAGGATTTACCGCCTCCCTCCTAGTTCTATTCCCCGATCTCCGCCAGAGATCATATCCCTAAGCTCGATATTAACCGTGATTTAACCCCAAAATAGGTCCATTCCATCCAACCCATTCTCGAGTCGCCAAATACATGGTATGTAAACAACTACAACTTTATTATCACAACAATAAAACTGTGAGTTTAAATACAAATATTATCTTCTAGACAATATTTATACTCAAATAAATCCTCATCACATTTATCGATACATTATTTTACAATAATGGTGAGGACTACTAAACAACTCTCTGTAACCTTCATTCCATACCCGACTAAGATTTCGCTACATTCTCGCCTCCCGAGAAGAAAAATGGAACAACAAGGAAAAGGGTGAGCTCAACTAGCCCAAGAAGAATGTTATGACTAAGATAATATACAACAAATTATCGTTAGTCTCCAACAGGAAAAAATCGATAGAATACAATGTACAACAAGTTTCAGATCAATATTCGCAATGAAATAATAATTCATGTAAGAGTTACGTAGAGAATGAAATCTACTATAATCTATGAATTTAATACCCATCATCAATATTTTATCCTCGTAACATCAATCAATATTCATCTTAAATCAAATATTCATCTTTGCACTACAGCCAAAGATATTCATCAATCGGGCCATGTTCATCTCAACACTGCTCATCTTTGCACTAAAGGCCAAAGATATTCATCACCATGGCCATGTTCATTTAAACACCTGCTCATCTTTGCACTATGTGCCAAAGATATTCTTCATTTAAATCAATCATT